>RSEF01000018.1:12862074-12880310 GCA_003993805.1 Himantopus leucocephalus | reverse complement strand
CCCCCCCCCAGCCCTTTACAAGAGTGCTTCTTGGATGGAGCTGTGGATGAATTTTCCATATGCATCACTGGGTATCAGGTGCAATTTTAAGAGCTGTTCGTTGCTTTCCGTGTTAAACGTAGCCTTGATGAAGCATGTTACAACGTCTCAAGACTGAGAGGCTTCTAATCTGTCAACCTCTAGCTGAGGTTGACAAGAGCGATCATCCTTCTTTATCGAATGGAGTGTTGTCTTTTTTTCCTTGAATTGCCTCTTCTGTTAATTTCATTAAGTCTGTCAGTGGAAACTGTGGTGCCGTTAAGAGAGTACTGGTTTCACTGCTCTGGTAAAATAAAGGTGATCTAGGATGTGAGAACAAGCCCTCCTTTGAACAGACTGTTCTTCAAATTAGTAAGTGCAACAGATGTAACTAAGAAAATAAACCTTTTATACAAGGACATTTCCTCTGGGGGCAAAAAAAAGATAATGGAGCAATTCACAACCTCTTAATTCATAAAGGAAAGAAGCAAGTCATAAAAATGTTCTGGGATTCTTAAAACATATTATGCAATCTATTGGGATCCTTCTGTTAGCAGCTGAGCATTAGTAATTAGTTATTTGAAGAAGAATTTTGTAAGGAAAAGTAGTTTGCTAGTTAAGTAACACCAATTATCCATGCCAAACACCTTTGTGACTTCTTCTGGCCGTTGTGTTGTTTGAGCTCTGTAGGCTAGCGAAGTCTTTTTGTGTTGCATCTGGAATGTTACAGGCACAAAGTCTCAAAAGATCTGAATGCTATTACCGGTGGTGATGACATGTAAAATCAGACATGTTCTTTGTGTGGAATTCCCAGGTTTGGTGCATTAACGAGCTGTGTACTGTCTTCTGTTGTGAAGTTTGAACTTTAATTTATTAAATTACTTGAAAAGAAGATGAAGCATGCACCTTTCCTCACTTGTTCTGGTCTTCATTTCAGAGCACTGGATGTCTTGAAAGCCCAGTTCTGTTGGTCACATCTCTCTGGGGCTTGTGACAGTGCTCATACGGCCTTAGACATTTTTATTCTCCTGGCTTTTCTCTAGCTTCTCCAGCTAACACATCAGCCTTGAAAAGATCTCATGAGTAAGAAAATCAGATCTGAAGAAATTTACATTTCAAGATTTATTTTGTTGTTAATTTCTGCAAGTTGGAAAGCAGACCATAATACAGCTCATGAAGTATCAGACAGCCGTCTTTTGTGTCTGTCTAATAGAAGATTGTTAGATTTAGGTTATAGGTCTGGAGCTTAGTACACGTGTCTCTCCTAATAATAGTCTTAACTTAAAACTGTTTAATTGCACCTTTTAGGTTCAGTCCAGTAGCACACTGCAGACTTCAGGGTTTTTCCGATGAAACAAATCTAGGTAAAGGCTGCAGCCCCGAGTCATCAGTGATGCAACCAGTGCTTTGGCTCATATGCCAAATTTTAGTCTTTGCTGGGCTGCCAGTTTGAAGATTAATGTTAGCCTTCACAGTGTTCTCTTAAAAAAGCTGGAATTTGACATGCCCACGTGCTTTTTTTTAGTTTGTTTTTGTTTTTTTTTTAATTGGCTCAGACTGAAGACTGGTAGCAGCAGCAGCAGCTCTTGACAACACCAAGTGAAGCAAGGGCACAAGTAGAGTACAGGAGTATTTTATTTTTGTAGGTGTTGCTAAAGAGAAGAGCAGTGGAGATACAGTGCCTGGATTGAACGCTGGCAGGCAGCTTGCCTTTATAGTTCAAGTTATGCATGAAGACATGACAGGCTGCTTCACTTGTTAAAAGCATAATACAATCATCTCGCATAGTTTCTGTTTGGACAGAATTTAGCCTGTATGACCGCCTGTTACAAGAGCCAACAATGATCTCTTGGCTTACTAGTGTTGTTTTATATGTTGGAGTGCAGCTTAGTAATGGTAATGGTACACGCAAGGTTGTAAAGCTGACTCTCTCTACAGAGTGCTGCGTCCTCCTGGTGGTGGATCCAACTTTTCATTGGGTTTTGACGAACCAAAAGAACAACCCGTGAGAAGGAACAAAATGGCATCCAGCATCTTTGGAACTCCTGAAGAAAACCCACCTTCCTGGGCTAAATCATCGGGTGAGAACATAGTGCTTTGTTTCCAGATCTGCTGACGTGCATTAATTCATTTTTTCTATCAACTTGAAGCTGCTGGTGGCTCAGTATGGAAACCAGAATTCGCTTGGTAGTGTAGGGCTATAAGTGATGTCTGCATGGGATTTTTTATTTCTCATTTTGAATTGCTTCCGGAGGGTTTTTTTAATGCAAGTCTTGGGCGTAGATTTAGCAAGCAGAGAACTGTATTTTGGATGCATTTTCTCCAAGTTAATCAAGTCCCAGTAAGGTGAACTTGTGTCTTAGTATTTGGAGTAGCACTGATTGGTCTTCATTAATCAGAGGAAGTTTAGCTTTGCGTTGTACTCACAGCTGGGATTAAGCTTCCATTTCGGCAGAGCACTTCCAGTACGGGTGGCCTTGGGAACACTCGTTTCCATCTGTTTAAATGGCACCCTCAACTGCATGAGATGTTGTTTTAAGACAGTGATTGGGAAGACAGCATCTAAAGGACCAGGACATCTTAGAATGTTAAAGCTTTAAATTAAAAAAAGAACAAACAACCCCCAAAAAACCCTGATGACTTATGATCTGCTTTCCCAGTAAGTTTATCATGCAGCCTGATTAGAATCAATCTCTGGTTGTAGGGACTAAGCCAGGTGAAATCAGAGAAGACTGTGAATCATCTGGACCACAAAGAAGAAACTCAACTGATGCAAACTGCGGAGACTTTGTAGATCCTAAGGTCAGTACATTTACTATGAAGAGCCTGATAATGGGACAATTCATGCTCTGTGTGTGGTTGCTTTATCACTGATGTTCACACAGTTGGAAGCATTGTAGGATTTGCATCCGTTCTTTTCCTGAAGGTCTCTATTTTCCACATGATAAGTCTTTACAGTATGTTGATGAAGGGCTGTATTTTTCTAAAAGGACTACTTTCTAGAGCTCTTAACTCTTCCTATTGATGAGACGGGAATGAAGCTGTGTGAAATCTAGCTTCAGACGTGTGTAATTGTGTGTTTTAACAGATTTTACAAACAATAGTTACCTACAACAAACTGTGGATCTCTTGACTGACAAAGGACTTGGTTTCACATCCCAACAAGCGCTTAGTAGCATGAATGCTTGTTTTATTTCTGTTACTGTCTTTAATAATACCATCACTTTTTATGTAAACTGTCTACTTGGTAGCAATATGGAACATGTTTTGTACTGTTAACGTGGGTTTTGCTTGCTGTATGATTACGTTTAACAGGAAAACCAGGATGAAGAGTAACAATTCCTCTGAACTTAGAAAAACAGGAACCTAGAGTAGACTGCACTTGCATGAACAAATTCTAGAGAGGGGAAAAAAAGAAACGTTGTTCTTTAAAGTTCTCCAGCTTTAGGTTTTCTGAAAAGAAATGGGTAGGTAAATTGTTGATCTCAAATGCTGTGGCAGATACCTTTTCCCTCATGGGTTTTAAATAGCAAGTTTTATTTTGATAACTGGCATCGATCATCACTTTAACCCATTTTTGTTATTAATAGGCACTTTGAGCCATGAAATTGTTCTTTGTTGCAGAAAATGTCTTGTTCCAATTTAGCAAATACAAGTGAGATTAAATTTATAGCTGCTACCACAGAAAACAAAAATAAACTGTTTAGTCTAATTCTATTTTCTACTTAATTGTATTAAATACTGTGGTTCTCAGCTTTGCAAACAGATTCTTCCAATGTGGCATACTTTAATTTTATGCAGTAGTTACAGCTACAAACAGCAGAAGCTGGAGCTAATGTACTGTAGCCCAGTCTGAGACTTAGGGCAATATATTTGCGTGAGTTCCTGTGTGTTTATGTGCTGATGACTGCAGTTTCACTATGTAATTAACCATGTTAAATTCATGAAAGTTGATGAAGCCTCCTGCCATTCAGGAGCCTTGGCTGCTGCTGGAAGCCCTTCTGTACCTTTGTGTCAAGTTGCAGCCTGTGAAGAGATTCAGTATGAAAAGAATGTTTAGCTGTTTATGTAGTGAAGGAAACTTTATCAGTAACCTTGCAAAAAAACCCAACTGATCTGTATTTCACAAATGCAGTTAAATATCCTGGATAGAACAAAATCTCTTGGCTGTGCTAACAGATAAATGTTGGATGTTGGAAAGAGTTACTTAGTAAAAGGAGGGGACACTGAACTGTTGCTTGTTGCTTACAGCGCTCAGCAGCTCCAGTGTTCTGGTTACTGTCAGTGCTGCCTCATGAAGGATGCCGTTTATAATAAAGTGCTGTTGCTCACCCACATCCTTCACAGTGTGGGTATAACAAGTATGCCACATGTTACAGGTCATCAGGAGTTCTTCGGTAGTATCTGTTCAGACTTTTAAAAGGATGTTAGGTAAATAAACAACGGATAAAATTAAATTAGTCACTGTAAGAATTGTTGCTTACAAACCCATCATATTAATTTGCAGAAATATGTATGCAGAAGCCACCGTGCCACTCTGGTATCTGTCCCTGAGAGTGTGCTACTGGTCTAAAAGTGCTTCATTGGGTCTGTCACTCAGAAAGTGTTGCTATAGATAGAGCAGCGTGCCTGACCACCCTGGTCATAACGTGGAGTACTGAGTACTCTCTCCGGAGGGGGAAAATTAATTGTGAAGTGTCAGATATAATGTGTTTCTCTCTCTTCTAGGGAGGAGATGGTGGTGTTGAAACTTCTGGTGAGTAACTCCTTCGGACTCTTCTAGTAAAAGCCTTTTGCAGTTAATGCTTTTGAAATAGAAGAGGATATAGGATATATAAATGGTCATGTGTTAGGAGAGAGACGGCTTGGGTTTGTCCCTTGAATCCATTGAATCAATAAAGTGAGCTGACTATCTTAATAGAAGCGTGGATATGGAATGAAACGGCAGAGTGCCTGTTAGTCATCAGGTTAAAAATGAGAACGGTCCTGTGCATTTATTTTGCCAGAAGCAGTTGGTGTCAAGATTTGTTTAAGTACTAGAAGGCAAGGTGGATACCATCTTGCAAAGAGTTCAGTGATTGAAAGACTATACTGCTGTTATAGTAGCTTATAATTAAGTAATACAGTCAACTTCATGGATTTTAGTTTAGCAGTTTATTTCTTTCCTGTTGTCTTCTCATACAGGAAACACTACATTCACAGAAATAATCAAAACCAAAACCGGCTACTGCATCTGAAAGTGTCTGCATTAACTAGCTTTTAAGTTCCTGTCTCTTTTTAAATGCTGATTTTTCCCAAGGAAGTTCATATGCATATGGCAAACTTCGTGTAAACAGCAGCACTTCCCCTTGCAGCATGCACTAGCAGCATGCACATTAACCTTGAAGTGTTTTTTTCTAGCTCTGAGGCTGGAAATCTCCATTGTAAGATTTACCTTAAGAATAGCTAACTTCCTGATGAGAGGAATGTGTATGTTGACCGGGTACTTTCTAAGTGCTACTTTCAGCACCTGAGAGTTGTGGGAGATCGCTAAAGCCATTAGCAGTTCCATGTCCTGAAAAGACTTCCGATGGGAGGGTGAGAGTTTTCCAGAATGTTTTTTAACTACCTCCTAAGTGGTATCTGTTCCCAAAATAGGTCTTGCTTCTTTAGCAGGCTGCTTCTAATCAAACCATACAGGCTTCTTTAGTATTTCTTTCCCATGTCTGTCTGGTCTTAATTAGCACTGTAGGCATTTAGAGTTTATGCCTCGAGTAGGAGGATGTGGTTTGATAATAGAAGTAAAGTGATCTAAGGGCTCTGCTGCTTTTCCTGGTACTTGTTTAAACCAGCTCACCGTGGGGTCGGATGAGAACCTGCGAGCATCAGGGAGGCGAGAAGAGATGGGATGGGAGGAAGCAGGAATAGGGCTGCCTGGGTTAGCAACGGCTGACTGAAACTTGGGGTACAAAATGATATTCCTCACTCTTGGAACAAGTTCCCATTTTCACAGGTGTCATACTTTTTGGCTTTTGTTTTGTTTCTGGTAGGTGACAGCGAAGGAATTTCTTATCAGGTACCAAGTAAATGTATGCTGGGAGGTGGTTTAAAAAAACCCCAAAAAGTGCTACTGGAGAGGAACTGGGGTTGTCTACTGTTGTGGCCATGACTGAAAATTAAACTTTTGAAGGTGGTCAAGATGAAATAAAAATGACAGGCAAACGATTGAATGTTAAACTTCCACTGATGGTACTTAGGAAGGAGCAGAAAGTTAATGCTTCCTGGACATGGTGTCTGTAGTAGATAGTGAGAATTTTAATGAATTGTTAAATTAATTGGTAACGTTGATAGCTTTGGGTATCATAGCTTAATGGAGCGCAGAGTCTTGATGAGCTAGCTGTGTCACTCCACCGCTTGATATTCCTGCTGTGGGAGGTGGCAGACGTGAGCTGGTGAACATCCCACCCGTCGCACATGTGATTTTTGTACTTGATGTTGTAGAGCCGTCTCCGGCGTTTGAAAAGGGCTGTATGAATACACCTCCAAATAAAAGCTGTCTGCTTACAAGTTCACAGCATAAATAGATTCGTAATAGGTTTTCATCATTAAAAAATGTTTGTTCTTCTGAATTTGGAAATAATTTTCTGTATGTAACTGATAATAAAACCCCAAGTAGGTGTCAGGTGGGGTACGTGTATTTATTTAATCATGTCTGTGTAGGGGAAGAAACTTGTTGCTTTTGCAGCGGTGTTCTTGCTTCCTGTTTTTTCCTGTAGTTCCTCTCTGTGCATCAGTTTCCAGTGGTTTGCAGTATACTCAGTAGAAAGCTGTTTCAGAGACTATACCCTTTCTGATAAGGGAAGAACTTTAACATTTGATCTGATCCAGTTGCATTTACCACCTTAGTTATTCGGTTAGCAAACTTATCTACAACTTGATGATGTGGGAAGTACTAACGTGTATGTCAGCCGGCTACGTGAGCCTCCAAATGCTATAGAGACTTCCCCAAAGTCCCCTGTGATAGTAATTCTTGTTTCTTTTGTGATTCAGTTTGCGCTGTGTACTTAGTGTGACTAGCTAAGGAGAACTGGACAGCACTCGGTTGACTGTCACCAGTGACTGACTTTACATGACACGCAGGAAGGTGGAGTCTGGCATTTGGTGGACAGATGATCATCATGAGTACTGCCCAGCACTCGGGCTGCCTGCTGAAGGCACAGACAATGGAGCATTCAGCGCCGTATGAACAGGGGGCACGGCCGCAGTGGTTCTCGGCTTGCTGAGTAAGCAGGCGGTGGTACGCATGAGCTACAGAAGCTTCAAGCTTAAAACTTTGTATGAACTCTTTTGTTCAGATGTGCCTGTGGGTTAACGAATACAGCAGAGGCTCTATATTGATTATTTCTGATTGCATGGAGACTATACTAAGATGCTGGAGTTCTTGGAGGTTATTACAGGCATGGATACAGGGGGTTCAGTGGACACGAGTGGGTTTTCAGTGTTTCTAATAAAATTCTGCATCGACGATTATTTAAAAAAAAAAATAAACTGAGTTGCCACAGGATTGGAGGAAAGCTGCTTCTGTAGATAGGAAGGTAGCTAAAGAATAGGAGGCAAAGAGTAGGGCTTAGGGATTGCATTTCAGATTGGAAAAAATGAGGCATGGGAAGTGATGCTGGGGCTAGTTTTATTCAGTGCCTTCATCCGTGACCTGGAAAGGTAATGAACAGTGAAGTCCCCAATTTTGTTGGTGATATTAGCTCTTTCAAGTAGTCAAATTGTGCTGATGGTGAGAAAATCTCACTGTCAGAAGGACTCAACTAAATCAGGTAGACAGGTAAAAAGGTAGCAAGATGATCTTTGTATAAGTAAGTATAAAGTAATGCATCTAGGGGGAATAAAACCCCACCCGACACCTAAACCATGCCAGTCTTGTGTTCGGCTCTGCACAGCAGTTAACTCCCAGGTTCTCCCTTCAGTCTTATTACTGAAAGTTCTCTGAAATGTTTGGGGGCACCAGCAAAACGTTGAATATCACCAGGAAGAGAATGGGAAACAGGACATTGTTTTGCCTCTGTAAACAATGATATGCCCACATCTTGAACTGTGTATGCAGTCCTTGAAACGGAAAGACCAGAAGATCGTAGCAGAGGTAAACAAGGGAAGGTAATGGGAAAGGTAGGGAGGTGCCGCAGCTGCCTTACGAGGAGAGACTAAAATAGCTGTGTCCCTTCAGTTGAAGACAAGGCTGGGGGAGAGGGAATAATACAATCAAGACTTAATAAATCACAGAGATGGAGGTTAAAGTGAATGTGCAGCTGTTCCCTGAATCCTCCAAAGGAAGAACTGGTGATCATTAGATGAAACTAAGGGGTCTGTTAAAAACAGATGAAGTACATCTCCACAGAGCTGGCAGTGAAGCTCCGCTCCCCTTACCCCGCCAAGTATCAGGGGGCTACTTGGTGCCCATCTGGGCCTTTGGCTCGTACATGATTGTGTTAATCTATAAAAATGTGAGGTGCTAATGAATTAATTGTCAATGAAGCAGATACATTAGTTATTTGCTACAGTATCTAAAGTGCTTCCTGTGAAGAATCCCTTCTGTGTCCTGTCTTCGCTTGCTGTCGTTTGGAAGTATTCAAAATAGATGAAACTATCACGTGCTTTCCAGGGAGCGTACAAGCAGAGAGCACCCATGCATGGCTATCCCCTGCTCTGCTCTGTGTGAAGCCTCAGAAGTGTCTGTCAGATCCTCTTCCCTCTACTTACAAAATTGGGAATGCGGTTTGAATCTGAGCTCTTGCTTACAAGTATTGGTGCTCCTGTGACTTGGTTTCCAGCACCTGCTCAGAATTGAGTTATGATTGTCATAGTCATGTGCTGACGAATATGTACAAGACTTAACACTTCAGCTGCTGGTCATTTAAAAAAAAAATAAATTGCTGGGGTCCCCTAATAGCAGCTGAGTGAATGTGACTCTGGAATGCCTGAAACTGAAGGGTAAGGCACTGGAGTTCATCTGAAAAACACTTCGGCGGGCTGGAGTCCATCCTGCCAGCAGCTTACGGCAGCGCTGAGTGTGTCTGTAAGCCTGGAGAAAACTCACAGGAGCTGATCTCCTGTCTAAGCCAGCGAAAACTTTCTGGCTTTCCTCATCCACATCAAACACTTTAAAAGCTTCTTTTCTTCTAGAAAACACTGAGGCTGATGTAGAAGCTGCCCCAGGTCAGAATGAAGAAAAATCCCTGCCTGCTGCACCTGTTCCTAGCCCAGTAGCACCAGCACCTGCACCATCCAGGAGAAATCCACCCGGTGGCAAGTCCAGCCTAGTCCTCGGTTAAACCTTTCCCTTCCTGACTGTTTTGAACTCGTGTCTGTTTCTTTCCCCCATGCTTGTGAACTGCACAACTTGAGCCTGACTGTACATCTCGAATTTCTTTCATTAAAAAGAAGCACTTTATGTACTCCATCTTTTTTTTTTTTTTGAGATCAAGGGTTTTTTTTCCACTTCTGTCCTGTGTTTCCCCCAGATCTACTGGAAGTGACATGAGTGTTTTCTAGTGATAGACTCGAGGGAAAGCTTTATGAAGTATAGTAATGTAATTCAAAGGAGAGTAGATTGGTTCTAAGTGTGCTTAGAGGGTTTTTGTACTGAGATTTTTTTAGAACCCCTTAGCTTTACAAGGGTCTAGAATCCTGGTTAAACAGGCCAGCAAACAATCAGCAAGAGCAGTCCCATCCTCCACATGTGGGATTTGGGGATCTGAAAGGCTTCATTGACTGCATGTGGTAAATGCCTTGGGCCCTGCTGTGCCATATAAATCATAAAGTGGTTAGTGTACACCATGCTGCCTTTAAAAAAAAAAATAAAAATAAAAAGAATCTTGATACTGGACTTCTATGAAGCAGGGTATGTGCCAAATAGAGGGCTGATGACCAGAGCCGCCTGGCCTAATGCTAGGAGGGGATTTATTCAGACTTTATTCAGTGAAGGTGGAGTGGATCATACAAATGAAAATTACAGGGCATTTTTTTTACAACTGACTCAATGCTGTGCATGATCATGCTGGTGCTTGACCATGAGGTGAAAATCTCATCCTTTAAAGTGTGTGTTGTAATTTCACAAAGCTGGACTGTTGCTTAAAAGTAAAATAATATAGAAATTTTGAAGCAGTGTTTCCTGTGTGGGTTTTATTTCGTAGGTTTGGTTTTGCTTTGTTCTCAGTTGTCCTTGTCCCAGCCAACCTGCCCTGCTCTAACGGAGGTGGAATGCAGCGGAGGAGGAGAGTTCTTACGCCTGCCTTGAGGTCACCACCACGTGCCATCTTCCCCTGAAGAAAGTGTCTGACTTACCTCTTCATTTTTATCATCTAGATTGGAGAAGCGTGGAACCAAAATACTTTTTTTTCTCAAGAAAATAGAGGAAATGAAAGTTTATGCTCCAAAAAAAAAAAAAAAAAAAANAAAGACCCTGCTAAGGGAGGGGGTGGAAGGGAGACCAAACCATGAAGTTCTCTACTGTCCTGGAGGGGGTCTGTTGCACGATAAGCCGATGCAGTGGATCTGTGCAGAACTGGTGTGTCTGCTGCAGAGAGGGTGCCTTTTCCCCTCTTCCTGGAAAAAACAGTGCCTAAAAACACGCTGGGTTCCCATGTTGGTTTTGGAGAAGCCCGAGCCCTAGGTGCTTAACCTATGAAGCTGGATTTGCTCTAACGTGCTCCTCCTCATCTCCTACACAGAACCATAGAATGGTTTGGGTTGGAAGGGACCTTAAAGATGATGTAGTTCCACCCCCCTGCCCTGGGCAGGGACACCTCCCACCAGCCCAGGTTGCTCCAAGCCCCGTCCAACCTGGCCTTGAACACCTCCAGGGATGGGGCAGCCACAGCTTCTCTGGGCAACCTGCGCCAGGGGCTCACCACAACTTGTTAAACACCCCTTTACGGGTGCGCAGACCTTGGCCGAGCGCGGCTGCCTTCCCCCCCCAACCACCCCCCGCCGGGGCCACGGCAGCCAAAAAGGACCCGGGACGCCCCTCTCCGCCCCGCAGCGAGCCGGCACGGTTCCCGGGGCAGCCCAGGCGGGTGTCGGGCGAAGGGGATTCCCCCACCGGGGCGGGCCCGGCCCTCCCCTCCCCTCCCCGCGGGCCCGGGCATGACCGGGGAGGGCCCGCCCCGCTCCCGCGCTGTCGGGGCCGTCGGGCGGCGCGGAGGGAGCGGAGCGCTGCGGGTGGCGGTGGCCATGGAGGGGGCGGGCGGAGCGCTGCGGGTGCTGGTGGACATGGACGGGGTCTTGGCCGACTTCGAGGGGGCCGTGCTGCGGGGTTTCGTGACCCGCTTCCCCCGGGAGCCGCGGGTGGAGCTGGAGGAGCGGAGGGGCTTCTCGGTGCGGGAGCAGTACCGGTGTCTGCGGGAGGACCTGGGGGTGAGTGCGGGGAGCGGGGGGGGGGGGNATCCCTCTTGTGCCCTGCTGGCAGCCGAGGAGATCCCCTCTGCCGACCCACCGCGGCCACGCAGAGCAGAGGGGACGGTGGTTTTATTTTTGTTTTATTTTTTTTTTTTCTTAAAGGGGGTGCTACAAAGAGTTGTTTCATGCTGGCAGCCTTAATTTGTATAGTAATAATAGCAATATAGCAATGATTCTTCTTCCCCGGGGGATTGCCGGCCCTTTACAAAGAGGTGTGTGCGCGGGAATGGGCAATGGGTGATTCTGTCATGAAAATAACTATTCGCTGAACCATCTTCAGCTTCTTCTTTACCTGCTCATCAACTGCTCCTGCTATGCAGCTGTAGTAATAACTTACCTAAAGCTCTCTGAGCAGTCTACGAGTGTTAATGTAGGAAGAAATATAAAAATACATGCAGGGAATAACCCCCCGTATCTCTATCATTGCCTCTGCGTGCTCCGGCAAGCACAGCGCACCGTAGGTAAGCGATCTGGAATAATATGTAAAAAGCTTGTGGTACACCCTACGTCTGTGCAAATTGTTGCTATTTTTAATGTTTGCTAATGACTGAATGAGTATCAGAGACATTTGCAAGGCAAAATTCAAAATACTGTGAATCCAGACTTCGCGCTTCCTCCAGGTTAGCGCAGGTCAGTCGGGCTCTGTAAGCGAACGACGGATGCTGACCCAGGCTGTGCCATATGTCTTCCCTCAGAAGTTCATTCCTAATTTTAAGATCCTGTAGGTTTTTTTACTGCTAAGAAATGACAACTCACATTAATTTCCCTCCTGCACGGCTGTGACGGACGGGAGTGCTGAGTCCGGGCAGCATTTCCGCAGGGTCCAAACTGAGCGAGCTCCGATCGATGACTAGTGATCCTCAAAACCTCCCAGAACGAGTAACTTGTAAATATAGGGAGTAGGCATGATTTGTTTATCATTTTATATAAATGAACATGATTTATTGCTTAAGTATTCCTTAAATGAATCCCATTTGGGTACACTGGGAAAAAAAAAATTGCAAGTACCTTCAGGGGTCGTGGCTTTTTATACACTCTTATTTGGACGGGCTACAATCCGATCTGTCCTGAAAGTTGTGTTCTTTTCTATTTCTGGCATTCCCATTCCCTAATTTGGTTCATGCTCATCCCGTTCCTTCCCAGACCTCAGGTGTGTCGCCGAAATAAGCAGGTAACTGGTTTGAATCCCATGCAGATCAGGAGTGGCAGAAAGCTCTTATCTTGCTGTTTGTTACTAGCCTGGCTTCCGATGGAAATGAGGTTTATGTAGTCATGTTGTGTGTCTGCCTCCTCCAGTAACCGCTGCATCTCGGGGCTGGTTTAAGTATGTTTAGCAGAACAACGAAGTTTTAAAGTTTTGAAGCTCCTTCAGGTTTTATGTAAATACCACGGCTGAAAATCACAGCCTTGCTAGTTCTGCCGTGGTGGTACTGAGTGTCTGCGATGCAGGAGAATCCCCGCAGGAGAAGGTCCCTCCTTGCCCCCAGCTGCAGGAAAAGCTTCGGCAGGAGCCGGCCGCCCGGACCCCGAGAGCGGCTCGTCCCCCCTGTGCCCGGGGGTCTGCGGGGCCGCCCGTCCCCGCGGGGAAACTGCCTCTGCAGTTGGTCAGGCATTGAAAGGAGGGGACCAGCCTGACACCGAGCGGGTTGTGGCAGGGGTCTGCTCGCTCCGTCCACGAACAGCCAGAGGGTTAAGGTACTGTCGTGACGGGGTGTGGGAACCACTGCGATGGTGGCTTGCGCGGTGCCCTCTTACCAAGTGCTGTTGAGGCTTTGTTAGTGCCGGGCAGCTGCCGCTTGGAACTTGAACCATTACTTTGCTTTTCCTTTCTTTTTTTCATCCTAAGTTGATCATTAATTGTAAATCCATTTCACTTACAAAGTATTTGGCTCAAGAACTTTCTTTGCTTGTCTATCCGGTCCTCTGTGTGGAGCAATTTTGTTGACGGGGATTTATCTCCCGAGCGTTTTGGATGTGCTCCGTGGCCCCAGACAGCTTCAAAAAAGGATTCGACATCTCCAGCAGTGGCGAGAATTTCTAGAATTATTTTAAGTATTGCAAATGGGAAAGCTTAGGGATAGATGTAATTCCTCCAATTTTTTATCCAAGTTGTTGTCTTGCTAATGGAAGTTAAAAGCAAAGGTTCAGTGACGATGGGATGAGAATGAGGAAAGAAAATTGTCTCACTTTCTTTTTCTAGTAACTTTTTTTTTTTTTTTTTTTTTNAATGGCTTTTGGTTCTAAGAGTCATCAAATCAAATTTCTTTTTCCGGCAAAGCCAGACTTTTTTGTGGCGCAGTGGTGGAAACTTGCCAGTTTCTAGTGTCTTGCTGTAGGATTAAAGAGCTTTTGGGCGCAAGCCCTGATTTGGCAATTGAATCTCCTTGGGAAGAGCTCCAGGGAATTGTTGCTGGGATCAGCGAGGCTTTGCATGGAAACAGAGATCTGGGCAGATCTGATTGCCACGTCTTCACCTAGACTCCCCAACCTCTTCTGATTTGCATGTGAAATCAGACAGTGCTTCCAAATTTCTGGCTGTTGATTTATGAGTATGTGTAAATTAGGACAGCTGAGTGAGCGCTGTCCTCCGGGAGACTTGTTCAATGCTGACTCCTCCTCATTGCTGCTTAATTGAAATGGTTTTCATGTTGATGTTCCACTGGTGATACAGAGCAAGGAGACCATCAGCTGGACTGTAAAGCAATCTGGTGCAATTTCTGCCAGCCTGCCTTTGAAGAATACTTACCAAGAACCGAGTTTTTCCAAATTGTTCGCTGGCATGGGAATGTAAGACTTTAATGCTTGCGGAAAAATGCTAGCTCGGCACCGCTGAAGTTCACTGTATGACCCCAGGGAAGGTGAGATTCACGTGTCTTAGAGCAGAAGAGATACTGGAAACTTAACTTCTCTGTCTGAGAATGAAACTTGGTCCTGGAACTGGACTTAGCCCTTAACGCTGCTGCTGGTGGTGCGGGTGCGTTGTCGTGACGGGCTGTGCGGTAAGAGGAGCCGTCTGCTCTGACCTGCACTGAAATGCTCTGATTTAACACACAGGCCACTGAACAGTCACCGGGTAGCAGTTTTTAAAATTAACTAACCGGAGTTGGATTCAAACCAGTGAACTGCCTAATAGCAAAAGGTGCCGGACTGTCTGATCAGTAAATTAAAAAAAAAAAAAGGACTGGAAGGACAGTCCTACCTAGAGGCACGGGAATTGCCATGGAAATCCTACTTTTCCTTTTAGAGATTGAAGATGCCAATGTACTATATCATATTAAATTCCTTTTACCTTTTTGCACCATTTTTGGCCAGTTTAGCCTGGGAAAACATTGCTCCTTCAGTAATCTGGTTTCTTTTGTATTTACTTAAAAATCATTTACTTATTTACTTAAAAATGATTATAACCTTAGAGAGAACCTCCTTTCCCACCTGTTTGTCATTAATGACTTCTCTGATGCATGTGGCATCCCACACGCTTGTATGGCAGGTGGGTTTACCACCGAGGGCAGGTGCAGAGGGAAAAGGGATAAAGCTGTGATCCCCTTAACCGCGCTGCTCTGTCCACTGCTGAGGTGGTGCGTGCCGAGTCTGAGGACGGGAGCAGCCGGTGGGACCCACCGGTGTCACCACCAGACCCAGCCCAGCTGGGGCACGCAGGTCGGCTCATGAAGCTGAAGGTTCTTGGGGCAGTGCAGGGATCCACCTCTGCTCCGGTCTCACACCCCTTTGCGTAGACTTTGCACCAACACGTCACCACAGAGGAGCCGCCGTCCGTGCTGGAGTCAGGATCTTCTGCTTTAGCAACTGTTATTTTAGTGTGTGATTGAAAATCGTAGAAAGCAGTAAAGAAACGTAGTTTTCCTTGCTCTCCTGTCCTCTTCCTTCTCTCTTGCTGAGCTGTTCTGGTCTGAAAGGATTAACCCCAAATGTGTGGCTGTGCTGACCTGGCCCCTCCGCTGCAGATGGTAGTTAGCGTGGTCACCACATTGCCTTGTTTGCTCTGAAGGAAAAGAGGGCTGTGGGGTAGCCCGTGGGTCTGCCCACGCATCCCTGGTAAATTCCTGAGCCGTAAGGAAATGTCAGTCAATTGTGACAGAGGAGCAGAAGCCTCAAACTCGTTCCTTCGATTTTCACAAGAGTTAGTAGGGAGAGACCTGCTGGGCAGGGGTGAGGGGTGAGCTCTCCCTCGCCCAGACGTCACCGAGTCAAGCTGTAGACCAGGTTGTGGTGCTACGCACGGAGCAGCTTGTAGAAACAAAGCCAGCTCAGGATCAGCTCTGCCTCCTCCCTCCAAACAAACCACCGAGAGTAACTTCTCGTTCTTGTGTGCCTGAGCTGGACTTTTCCCAGAACCCTAAAGGTGAGAAACTTTGTGATCCTGTCCTGGTGTGACGCCTCACCTCACTCGAAAGCACTGGCCCTTTGACGGCTGTTACGCACGGGGTGACCGGACAACTCTCGTGCTCGGATAAAAGCGCGGGCATTGCTCATTGTGCTCCTGTCTCTTGCAGGCTAAGGTAGCCAGTGTCTACGAATCGCCTGGCTTCTTCCTAGAGTTGGATCCAATTCCAGGAGCCCTTGAAGCTATGCAGGAGATGATCCGCATGCCAGAGTAAGGACCCTTTGCGCTCTGCAGCCCTGTTCCATTCTCCTACGCGCTTTCCCGTCGCTGCTAATGAAGGCTGTTTCTTTTCAGCACCGAAGTCTTTATTTGCACAAGTCCTCTCCGGAAATATGAGCACTGCATCGTGGAAAAGGTGGGAGAGAATTTATTTTACTGGTTTTAATGCTGCTTTTGCAAGGCTTTGCTATTTCATACCACCCCAGTCAGAGTCATTCATTTATGAAGACAGTAGCCGGCGCAGGCTGCCAGGGCTCCCCGCCAGCCCTCTGTCCGAGGGGCAGCTGCCCGCACGCAGTGATAGCGTAGGACGGGGAATCTCGGAGTGCCACCTGATGCCAGCCTTATCGCAGGGCATGTGAGCCCCGTCCTCTTGGAGCTGGCCTGTGACACTTGGGCTCCAGCAAAGGAACTGCCGCAGCATGGCCCACGGGGATGGGATATTCCCAGGGGATTCCATGCTGGGCGCTCCTCAGTATACAAAGCCTTACTCTGTCTAAATCCGGAGCCTGAGATTTCCAGCTCATCCTGAGAGGCTAACACGGAGTTAGGAGGAGGCTGTAGTGTTGGAATTGGCCCTGTTTGCTACTGGCACAAGAATGGAGGGGAGGACCTCGATCACCAGAATTTTGATGGGTGCAATCCACGTGCTCGGGGCGAGCAGGCAGCGCCACTCACAAACTTGACAGCGATTAGGCACAGCAGCCGCCGTGCTGACTGAAGACTGTTACAAGTACGGGTTAAATCAGTGTCCTGGGCCACAGCTGGTCTCTGTAGCGGGGACACGCAGACACAGATGTAGGTCTATGGGGGAAAAGATTGCTGTACGAGGGCTGATCTGACTTGAGCAATGTGCAAACTGAAAGCACGGCAGAATTTTATCCTCTCTTATTTCTTGCCTCTGCAGTATAAGTGGGTAGAAAAACATTTGGGACCTGAGTTTGTGGAGCGGATTATTCTAACCCGAGATAAGACCGTCGTATCTGCTGACTTGCTGTTCGATGACAAGGATACCATCAGAGGTTTGAAAAGCGTTTGCCTCACTTTCTGTTAGCTGGGGAGGAAAACCCCCAGCTGACTGCAGCTCTCCTCCCCTGCCCTCCTCAGGCGCAGAGCAGAACCCGAGCTGGGAGCACGTCCTCTTTACCTGCTGCCACAACAGGCACCTCCAGCTGCAGGCTCCGCGCCGGCGGCTGCTCTCCTGGGCGGATGACTGGAAGGGCATCTTGGAAAGCAAGCGCAGGCAGTAATGCAACACGGGGATGCTGTGCTCTTCCCGCTGGCAGGGAAACCCGTTCCCAGGAGGCAGCGAGCGCTGTCACCCGGGCAGGGGCACTACGGGGGGTCAGTTATAATAAGAAATGAGCCGCCCTTGTTAGACATGCTGCAGGGCTGACTCCTCTCCAGGTTTCTGGAAGATTGCTGTGCATTCAGTCAGTTCATCTCTGTAGAGTTGTTTTGGCTGTTTGCTGTTGGTGAAGAGAAACTATAAAATACAAGCAGGTGTGGGTTGTTTTTTTTTTCTTTTTGTGTGTGTGCGTGTGTGCTTTGAACCTCACTGCTGTTTGTTTTGGGCTGGCTGGGGGTGGAGGGGGGGGAAAAGAGGAAGAAGTAAAGCTCTGAAACTTGAGCAGACACAGCATGGGTGTTTGTCAGGGAGCACTGTGCTCAACAGCCAAACTCTCTTAAATTTTATGTATTTAGCCACCCTGGCTCTTGGGTTGCCTTTTGCATCGTTGGCTGATAATGAAAGGAGACCAGGCTGGCGTCAATTTCTGGCCCATGTGCATGAGTAAGAGTGGGCGAAAGCTGGGCTGCAAGTGCTGTAGAGAAATATTTATGAGCTTATACAAAACTGTTTACACAGCATTTAAGTTAATGTTTTATTAAGAGAAGGTTTTACAAGACAGCTGTTCTCATGAGCCAGACTGCCATGAGCCTTGTTTTTAAACCTTCACCTTTCTCACGAGTGGTAATGAAAGAAAAACAAGTTTTCACTTCCTGATTTATAGAATAGCTACAACCTGCCCCGTGTAGTGATTTACTAGCCGGATGCCTATGCCATGACGATAGGATGGCATGTTTAGTACCAAAGGGATGCAGTAAGATCGCAAACTGCCAGGGCAGGGAAACACCTTCTTTCTTCTGCAGG
>RSEF01000018.1:12817469-12861974 GCA_003993805.1 Himantopus leucocephalus | reverse complement strand
TTCAAACCTTAAGGTGCAGCCATACCCTGGCACAGCTCAGCCACAAACCTTATAAATCAAATATATTTATTAACATCTCATGGAATCACTCACAATTAGGATCTGGCCCCTTAGGTTATGTTCAGGCCATGACAAATCACCATAAGGCAGTGCCTCAGAGAACTTACAAAGCATTTCAAGTAAGTATTCTAGAAGGCTGGTTGTCAATAGCAGAATGATAACATTGGACCTGTACATTATACAGGGAAAAATTTATGTATTAATGACTGCTTCTCTGTAGGAGAGATTTCATTAAAAAGCCATTCAACTACTGCTTACTTACGCTTTGGGGGGGAAAAAAAGTCCTTTCCAGAAAGCATCTTTAAGCACAGCAGCTCTATTAGGATGAAGAGCAGATGCCTCCCTCCTACCTCTCTCCCCATTCACTCATTCTCCACTAAATGAGGCCTTATCAGCACAGCGTGGGGCTGGTTTTGCGCACAACTATCTGCCTCTCAGGGGGGACATTAACCACCAAACTGAAGCGCCAGGTGTCCCCTGGCCCCTCAGCCCCTTGTGGGGGTGTTTAGGTGCTGTCCTTACCAATCGCAAACTCCACGAGGCTCTCGTTGTCTTCGGCGAGCGTGTCAAGGAACAGATCCAGGACCTGAAGCTGCCGGAGGTACTCGTAGTTTTTGGGATCGTAGGCGAAGTTGGCCAGGTTCGCCAGCACCTGCTCCTTGGCCTCTGCAACGGAGAAGCGTGAGGTGTGTGAGGAAACACGCTCAACACGAGGCGTATTAGCGAGCAGCAGTGCCGGGGGTTACCTGGGCTGTCTGTCACCTGGAACTCGGTGACCAGGGCCTGCAGGTACTCCAGCCGCCCCAGCTCCATCCCGGGCCCAGCAGCCATGCCATGCCCCAAGCTCAGCCGCTAAACGCCCAGCGCCTGTGAGACACCCCGCTCTCGGCTCTCCCTTCCGCCGGGCACCCCGCGGCGGGCCGGTGCTCGCCCACGGCCGGCGGGCAGCAGACGAGCCAGCGGCGAGGCGGGCGGCGCCCGGCGGCCGCCATCTTGTGGGCGTGGCGCGGGGGCCGCTGCGCGCCTGAGGCGGGGATGATGGCGGCGGCGGCTCCTCCTCCTCCGCGGGTGGCGGGGGCGGCTGCTGCGAGGCGGCCACGAGTCGAAAGGCGGCGGGTTGCCGAGCCTGGGGTCCCCGGGTAGGGTGTGAGGCGGCAGGCGAGCGCCTTGCGGGGTGTTCCTTCCCCCGTGGGCCGGGTAACCCGGTCGCGATCGCTGCGAAGAAACGAGCGTGCATCGTGGTGTTCGGCGTGTGGCAAAACTTCCATGTTTAAAACACTTCGCTCTGGAAAGGAGCGAGCCTTTCCTCCCTCATTAGTTATTTACTCAAAAATTTTTCACGTGTGTGAACTTTAAACTTTATTTCCTGCTCAGTTTCAATACCACTGTCCTTCCAGGTTCTCCTGAGTTAGTTGCAGCGGTGGATGAACCCCGAGCGGCTGCCCAGGCCACGCGGGTCCCAGCCGCCATCCCGGCCGAGGGGCTCGCCGCAGGGATGAACCGCACTGGGACAGAGCCGCTCGCTGGGTCTTGGCGTCTCTGCGGGCGGTGGGTGTAAAATAGGGGGACATGCGGATGGTAACGCCATGGCTGGGGCGGTAGGGAGGGCAAGGGTGGGGAAATGTGATGGAGGGAGTAAAGGGTTTCGTTAGTTTCGGTTTTAACATGGGATTGCAGCTCATGGGCTGAAGGGGGACAACGGAAAGAGATTTTTTGCCTTTTGTAAAATGGCAAAAGGATTAGAAGCTGAGGGAAAAGGTAAAAAGAAGGCACAACACATGCGTGGTGAAAGAAATTACGTGGGGGAAAAAAAATGAAGTGAAGCCAAGAAGGAGCGAATTAAACCAGCAGCAGGTAATTCCACCCTGGTTGTACAATGCCCTGGCCTAAGCACAAAGCAGAGCAATTACATGATTCTGAACTACCACAGTTCCAGTGAAACAGCTGTGATTATAAGCGCTGCAAGTGGATTCAATTGTGGTTCGTGTCGTGTAAATATATGAGGTGAACGTACACAAACAGCATAAACTGAGGGGGTGGACTCTGAAGAAATTTGTGCTGCTTTTATTGAAGCAATGAAATGCGTGGAGGTTCTTCTGTAGATAAGGTAGGAAACAGGCTGTGAGCAGATATTGTCTTTTGTATTATCTCAAATGCAGTTGATTTTCATATAAAACAAATTGAACATGGACTGATCTGCCAAATACGTGGCATCAGTGACAAGCATGTTGGGCTGATAATCTCTCCTACCACACAGCTGGGTGTAGTAAAATATCTGCCCGTGACCACATTAAATAGAAAGATGAGCAAAGAAGCTACACTGAGTGCAGTGATGATAAATCTTTACAATGGTGTGGCAAGACCGAGAATGTCAAAGTGAAGGTATTTATTTCTACCTGGTATGAAAGTTTAAGCCAGGTCTGTGCTGGCAACTTCAACTCTTATAGTAATTATCAGCTGAAGTCAGTGTATATATGTATATGCGTGTATATATCTGGATGTGTATGAAAATGATCAGCAAAGCTGCTACAGGCTACTTCTCTATTAGAATGTTTTGCTAGTGTGTTAACAAATCTCTTTTAATGTATGCCTTTGTAAGTGGTAAGTGTTGACATACTTTAAAGCCACATCTGTCATTACACAGAAAGTGAATGACTAATGTGAGAAAGCAGGAGAAGAGAAAGCAAACAGAGGAGCTAGTCAATACAAAGAAAAATTATGAAGGATATTGAGACCGACTAATAAGGGGTGAAAAATATTTAAAGAGGAAAAATGCAATGACTTCTGTTAGTAAGTACTACGTCTGTGGAAAGTCAGTATAATTTCGCATGCACAGGAGCAGTAGGAACTTTGTCCCCTGGAGTGGTTTCACAGGCAGCGNGACTTCTGTTAGTAAGTACTACGTCTGTGGAAAGTCAGTATAATGTCGCATGCACAGGAGCAGTAGGAACTTCGTCCCCTGGAGTGGTTTCACAGGCAGCGGTGTTTAGAACAGGCTGGTGTCTGTGCTGGCTGAGTTTCAGGTCAAGCATCTCCAGGTCACAGTATTCATTGCGTGGCAAGAAGTAACCAGGAGGAGAGGAACACCTGTGCTTGTCTTCCTGGGAACTGTGAACTGTGCTCCTTCTAGCCTTTGCCTTGCATTGAGTTTAATCAAAGCTGGTTAAGAGATGCGAGAAACATTTTCCATTTAATTTGCTGCGTTGGAGCTGCCTCCTGGAGGAGAGTTTGATAACATCCCCTGGTTTTGTAGTCCTCAGAGATTTTCTGCAGGGGTTGCAGACCATATTAGTACTGCTTATGCGACCTGCTTTGTTACCAGCTGTGTAGTTGTCTTTGTGCTGACTTACTGCGGGGAGTTTGTCCTGATCATCCAGAAAGATCACTTGGCAGTAGCCAGAGTTGGCTGGGGTATGTAAGCTTCTTGCTCAGGCTGTTTACCCACCCAGTATCAGCTATATTGTTTAATTGTCTGAATGCTCCAAGCACTTGCTGTTTGCCAGAATAGTTAGCACAGAATGGGCTACTATAGCTGGGGTATTCACAGCATCAGGGGCTAGCCTAGTGGCGTTGATAGCACACCAAAGTTAGAATTCAGTGAATTTTCGTCTCTAGTAGTTATGTTTATTTTCTTGCAATTACTAGCCAGGTCTGCAAGCAACATGCCAAGCTCTTCATTTAAGTGATTTTGCATTTCTGAGGTGTTGTAGACTGTGTAAGTTTACCGTGACCTTTCTTTTGTTTTTTATTAAACTTTTCCAAGAATTACATTGGCAGAGTATCTAAGGCTTTTAAGGATCATGATCGTGCAGTATTTCAGTGTGGACTTCCTGGTGAATGTTTCATTGCAGTAAGGAAAGGTGCTTGTTGCAAAAATGCTTACCTTGCAAGGTTAATGATACTTTAAATGATAAAGGGAGCAGGAAGGGGTAAGATGGGAGCAGGTGAACGAGGAACATTTATTTCTGGTCAGCTCTTGCGCTGCTGGTTCTCAGAGGTTTGTAACCTGGCTGAGGTATTAGTNGTTAATGATACTTTAAATGATAAAGGGAGCAGGAAGGGGTAAGAGGGGGAGCAGGTGAACGAGGAACATTTATTTCTGGTCAACTTTTGCGCTGCTAGTTCTCAGAGGTTTGTAACCTGGCTGAGGTATTAGCGTTTGTCCATAATTAAAGCCAGGGTTATTTTGCTGTCTGTAGGTGTTAAAAAAAACCCTGCTTCAGGGGGTAGTGGTAATTAAGCTGTGGTTGCTTTGCGTAATGGGACAACCTTAAACTAATGAAAGGAACTTTTATTGCTTTATTTTTCTTCTGGACCTCAAGATTCTTAAGAACTGAGTATTGCTACTCCTGTACGATAGCTCTGAGGGGGAATAGTTATTTCACTGTAGCGTGCTCAGTATGCACAGTCCCTTCAATTACACTGTACAAAGCTCCTGCTCAAGGCAGCTTGGAGTTCAGGTTGAAAAGAGAGGTAGGAGAGGAGAGCTGTGGAACAGGAGAGGAGGGGGTCGTTTTCTCTGTTATGGGAGCTCAGACATTTACCTGTGAAAACACAGCCTAAAATGTTACCTGTTCTATCTCCAAGATTTGTTTCCAACCTGTGGGTTGTGGATTACTTCTGAAGGGTCGGTGGAAAGGAATCAGGGGAGACAACCTGGTTTTCAGGCAGCATAAATTCTGTAAGGCTGTTAGAAACTTTGTCAACAAGTTGAGAAACGTTAAAATAATGGATTTGTGAATTCATTGTTTTTCTCCCCAGAAACTTCTCTCTGCCTCTGCAAATAAGTCCTAGTGACACTGATGTTGAGTCTGGGAGTATCAAAAAGCAGCTCTATAAAGCACTCTCCTAACTTTCTGTCCTAAATTATCTTGCACTGCTGTGCCCAGATAAGAAATAGTCAAAACTGAGATTTCTTTGCCATGGTGTAGGGGGAGCTGATCTCTGCGTGTCAGTTTCAATTGGCGAGTCTCCCCCCCGCCCCGGTATCGTGCAAGCATGCATTAGACTATGTATTGCTTGCCCATGAGCCAGCTAGAGCTAAATCATTGCAGATAGAGCAGTTGGCTCCGCAAAGGAGATGCATTCTATTGCTCCTTCAACTAACCTTTGTTTCCCTGTGATAAATTTTGGTGGGTTGTAGCTTACACTGTATCTTGCCTGTTTTGCCCAGGACATTTGTAGCAGTGTGAGGATTTGGGACGATATGACCCCATATTTCTGGAAGAAAACAGAAAGGGAATGTAGAAAGGTGAACAGAATTTAAGAATTACATAGAGAAAAAACGGCAATCTGTTCAGCTGCTTAGCTGTTTTATTTGCAATAGCTAGAAGAGGTTTGGAACTTGGTCCCTTTTCATTGGTTGGTTTGAGAGGGAGAAAGCCCATCTTTTTCCCAGGAACGTACAGCAGTCGTTATTTCAGTAAGCTGAGGAGCACCAGTCCCTGTTTACTTTGTAGTTATGGACCATGTAAGCATTACACAAGTTAATAAACACGTGTGATAAGATATTAGGTATGTTATGTCTCCCAGTAGTCATCTTATTTAAGTATATGTTTGATCAGGAAATGCAAAGCCTACTGGTTCAGTAATCCTAGAGCAGTACTGAAATGTAGACACTCCTGACTGGTGGGAGCAGGAGCCCTTCTGAAGGACTGATCTTCTTCCACTGTAAAAGCCAGCTGTGAAGCCATTATAGTCTCTGAAGACCTTGGAGTCAGTTTTCCAGTGGTTTCATCCAGTGTGGGTTTTTTTGGTTGGTTTGTTTGTTTTGTCTGGGGAGCCCACAGCTGTAATGAGAACTGTGGGTTTGTAGCTAGGAATTTGACATGACAGTTCTCAAGATAAGCACTGCGGTTGAGTTGAAAGCTGTTGCTTCTTCCATTTCACTCCCATTTTATGCTTCGTTCTGATGGTTCTAATGTGTTGAGTAATCTTCATCTCCAGTGCTTTGTGCTTCTGTCAGATCAGGAATGATACAGAATATAAACAGTTTGCAACTCGAGCTGATGCTGGGGGAGGCTGGAGGTTGATGCAGCGCTCATCTTAGTACTTAGAAGTGTAACTCCCAGGAGTGTAGCAAGAAAAGCCACTTACAGTCATGGCTGTATGGATATGAAAGTCAGTAATACTGACTCTTCTCAGTATATTTTCCCCACAGATTTATTTGTAGGTCATGCTTGTGCAAACTTCTCTATAAGAGAATGCTGGTGTAATGAAGTCTGAGAGTCTAAGACTAAAGAGCTAAGTTCATTTACACAAGGGGGAACTACAGTGGCTTTGAATTTGGCCCTATATAAGGATACATACACTTATTCTCAGGTCTAGTAACACCTTCCCTGTCTGCCCCCACCCCCCAAAAAAACAAAGGGTCCAGGTTAATGCTGGAAAGACGTGTATTTACACAAGCCATGAATCCTATTTTATGATATATCAAGAAGCACTTGAGATATCACTAGTTATACAGCAGAGGTACTCTGAGGTTTGGCGTTTTTTCTATTTGGTGCTCTGGAGTTGAACCATTGAGGCTTTGAAAATGTCCTTGGCATAAAGAACTCATATATGTACCATGTGGGAGAAAATATTTTATCTTACTAGAGACTTGGCTGAGTTCTGCAACCCATGCAGCAGCCTCCACATACTATTGAGAGATGTGGAAAATAAAAACGCACCTCCTGTGGAAAGTGTTTGTCTTGCCACCCCCTACATGGGAAGCAATCAGGAAAATTCATATGAGTCTGCAACAAAAATGCATGTTCAGACGAGGCAGTTATACTTCTTTGTGAAAGAACTACCATTGTGCATAGCCATTGTCCAGTGCTACCAACTGAAATGTGTATGTGAAATTCCAGTGACTTCTTAAAGGCACTGACTTAAACCAATCGAACTGACACAGCTTTTGTCTCTCGGCGCTGGTTACCATGGCTGTTATCCCATGGTTTGCTTTAGGAAAGCGCAGTTCTCTTTGTCCTTCGGCTCTTTGGCTGGCACTGGGTTCTGGGCTCAGCCTGTGGTCTGGATCGCTCGCGTGGAGTCTGACACGGCCTCACGGAGTGGAAGTGCAGGGCAGAAGGATGATGACATTTGTGGAAAGCAGACATTTGTTTTCTCATCTGCCATCAGTGCTGGTGGCCCCTGTGTAGCTTTGTACAGGCCACATAATTGTGTTCCTCTTTTTTTTCTTCTTTTCATATGCTTGTGATGTACACGACTGCTGGAGGGGATTGACTCTCAGACTGTGGTTCAGTTGGTATTTCATTGTATTGATGTCTGGAGGGATTATCCAAAGGTACTTTTGAAGCCTCTTTCAATTTGTTTTTTTTTTCCAGAGCGCAGAAGCTGAGCCCCATGAATAGTGCAGCTGATATCAGGAAGAAACTGGAGTTGTAGAAGACGTAGTGGAAATCACTAGTTATGTCCACCAGGAGACCTGAAATAGAAGCCATAGGTTAGTAGAAGAGAAGATGCATACTAAAGGCAACTGGGTGACGTTTACGTAAATGTTAAACCTAAATCATTCAGCAAACTGCCATATACAATAGATAAGCATTCACAAATGAGTTAAGTTCTCTTCTCTGGATTCTAGGTGTCATTTGTGGTTTGTTTGTTTGTTTGTTTTTTGTAGTCGCCGCCTAGGTGACGTTTCTGCTTCTGTATGAAGTATTTCTCAATACACAGAAAAATCAGGAAAGAAAGGAAATTGTAACTTTTCCCCAACCTGCTGATTTCATTTTATTTGCTCAGCAGAGTACCCCTGTGCCACTGTCACTCGCTGGATTTTGTAATGAGTGACCCTGTTACATTCCAGGTCAGAAAATAGAACAAATAAATAGAGAAATCTCTCAAAAATTGACATGTTAAGGTCTCTAAACTGAAAACTTGTCTCTAAGTGTGTGTCATCAGGGAGGGGAAAATTCACAGCACAGCAAGCATTATGACTAACATTAAGTGCCCTCAGTGTAAAATACTTAGATGTGTGATACATCAAAAGAGTACTTTAACACTAATGTTAGAGATGGAAAGGTGATATTCAGGTCAAATATATGATGCCTTCTCTATAGGCTGCTTATTTATATGGAAATACTGGAATAATGTTTGTTTGTATTCTTCAGTAAAGATTGGTGATATTTATTTTCATAGTGCTCTTTTCTGTAGCAGATTTTAGGACTACAAATAGAAATGGAGCTGCTTTTACTGTACTTTGTTTTCCATTTGCCACTTCTATCAGAGATGTCCAAGAAAAGACCTTTTTTACACTTTGAGAAAAGTGACCGACATACTAATGCCAGGGAATACAATGAAATATGGTGCATGTTATCATCCTATTCTTAGACCAGACATTATTTTCCTGCTGGAATGGCAGACAATTCATTGTCTGGAGAACTGAAGCCCAAACTGAGGATTCATGCTCAGGTTCGCATTTCTTGCTTGTTAGTCTTTTGAATTTGCTGCTGTACTGCAGGAGCAGGTGCGCCTTAGGCAGGCCACTTAGTGGCATTTGGAGTAAACTGTGAAGTCTGTGAATAATTTATTGGATTGGGGGTCATAACTAGCTCCTTTCTTGTCTCCAGAGAAAAATGAATACATTCAAGAACTCAGAAAGAAGAGTGAACAGAAGCTTTTACTGTAAGGCTCTTGAATAATGTAGAGCTGGTAATAATTCTGATCACAGTTAATTTGTTTAATGGGATGTTCGCCATTCCTTGAGACATTGTAGATAAAAAAATGCAAAGTAGCAAAGCAGTGAAATAGTTCATAGACAGCAAGATGCTAGCACGGTAATTCCTGTCTGTGTCTTGCCACTCACTGAAAAAAAGCTCTCATCACTCCCATGCTTATCAAAGCTGCCTGCCAAGTGGGTAGCTTTTTCACTGGCTGCTGTTGCTGCAGTGACGCTTGGGCAGCTGCAGAAATGACCCTCCTTCAGCTGTGAGAAGGGGCTG
Organism: Himantopus leucocephalus; assembly: GCA_003993805.1. NCBI lineage: Eukaryota > Metazoa > Chordata > Aves > Charadriiformes > Recurvirostridae > Himantopus > Himantopus leucocephalus. Next base: position 12,852,972 of record RSEF01000018.1, on the reverse strand, counting down.
ATCATTCCTTTCTGATTCGCCGTTTTATTTTGCTCCCTTTGCATAACTCACCTGCCTGCATGGGTTTGGAAACTCCCTCGTTTCTCCTCTTTATGCTTCCAAACATTTGTCACCAGTGTCTAAACAAGCGATTTTTCCCCTGCCTGCTTGAATAGCTTCTCTCACCTGTGAGAGGGGGTCCGATGAGGAGTGTGACACTCTCCAGAACAGTGAAGAGCCCTAAAGCACTTGAGAACCTGTCCATCTCCACCACGTCCATCAGCACCTGGAAGGTGAGTGCCCCGACGCCACTCATGGCTATACTGAGGATGACACAGTAGATGATGAGCGCGCTGAACTCGGCTGAAATGACACAAATGAAATTACTCAGCCCACAGAGGAGCACAGCCAGGCTGAACAGGTAGATGCGTCTCCCTGTGAAGACTCTGTGTCCTGAGAGCAGCCCTGTCAAAGGGCGTATGAAAATGTTGATGAACCCAATAATGGAGATGAGGAGGGCTGCCCTGCGTTCCTCCACCCCATTCTGGATGGCATAAGGCACAAGGTAGACGTGGGGCAATGCAAACCCCATCATCATCCAGGTCACTCCAATGGTGTAAATCTGGTACCCTTTGTTTTGACAGAAGATGTCAAAAGCCAGGTACTTCTGCAGCATCTGGAAGCATGCAGTCCTTCTGGTTTGCTGCTGGACCTCAGGGTGGGGAGAAGATGCTCCATTGGACAGTTGTGCCCCTTCTGCTCTTCTCCCTGGCTCCTCTGCAGGCTTGGGTGACTGTAGTGGTGACCCTGATGCAAGCTCAACTGGTCTCATGATGGCTCCACAAACACAACAGTTCAATAGTATTCCTCCGAAGATAAGAAAAGTGTTTCTCCAGCCCATCTCATCCAGCAAGTATTGAGAAAGCAGCGGCCACAGCGTGAAACCGAGAGAGACGCCAGTGGATGCCATGGCGTTGGCCAGCGTTCGCCACCGTACAAAGTAGTAGCCCAGCGCAGTCACTCCTGCCTGGAAGCTGAAGCATGATCCCAGACCTAAAGGTAAGAATGAAAAAGAAAATGCAGTGCATGATCCCTCTGCCTTGTCTTAAAGGGTGAAAAGAGCCCAAATCTAGAGTGTACCCACAGATGACTTCAGCTACCACTGAAGCATTTCCTCACCTGTCAGGCTGCACAACCCCCAGTGATTAATACTCAGAAACCCCACACAAGGGATGAAGAAGGATGTTGTGTGTAAATTAAACTCCTTGTGTTCTTGAGTATACTAAATACACTGATCTAAGCTGACATTTGTCTAGGGCATGCTGCCATTCCTAAAATTATTATGGAATTGTTCATTAAAAGCTTGGTTTTTTATAATGCATGCAACAAACAGTGCGGCTTTCCTGACACTTTCATCAGGGCTCAGGGAATGACTTGTTTTTCTCTCTATGCAGCGGACGCAGCTTAGCTTGCAAGATCCAACAGGATTGGTCTCAAAGTAACCTGGCTGAAGAAATTGATTTCTCTGTGTTAGAAAAAAGCAAGAGTTGAACATCAGTCACATAGGAGAAATATTTGGAAAGGAAAAGTTCCCATCTGTTACTTCTGTTCAAAACCAACACGTTCTTTTGTTAGAAAAAAATATCTCCACTTTTCCCCAGATTGGGAGTGGTGAAATACAAGCCCAGGGAACTTGAGAAGGACGTTGTCCCAACACATTACATTCCAAGACTGAAAAAACCCTCTCTTTAAAGACAAAAGGCTGAGAAGCTACTAATAAGAACAGACATCTTTGCTCTGCATTTCGCCCTCTGGAGACCTGTAGCTTTTTCCAGAGAGAAGCACTTTCCAGTGAGGTTGGCTGGATGAGGTGTGTGTTAAAGGGGTGTGAAGGGCAAGTCTAGCCGCTATATGATTCCTGCTGCGCTGTGGGGCTTTTGATTTATCTGTTTCACAGATGAATGGAAAAACGTGAGCACTTAAGCAGGACTCTCACCATTTCCCGTCTCTCAAGTCAAGCACAGCAGCTGGGTTTTTCTGCCGTTCCTTGGTACTTACCAGTGATGAGGCCAGCTGTTAGGTAAAGCTGGCTGATGGACTTGCAGAAGGAGCTGGACACCATGCCCACTCCACTGAGCAGGCCTCCCAGCATCACAGCAAATCTACAGCCAAATCGCTTCACCAAGATGCTGCAGAGGGGCCCTGGCAGCAAAGAAGCAAAAGGGATGCAGTTAGGGAGGAGGGAAATATTTCGTACCTGCTGGACTGCTGCAATTATCAAATGATTTAGTCTAGAGACCCTGAGAATTGTCCCAGCAGCATAATGTAATAGGGGAGCCAGGAATAGAAAATATGTCCCCTGATCCTCCCAAGTGCGTGGTCAATTGTTGGCTGAAGGGAAGGCTTTTGTGATCTGCTTGGTTTTTGGTCATTAGGTAGGATTTCTAAGCTACCTTTTGATGGATTTTAGTTAAAACTCCCAGAAATGAAATGGAAGAAGGCCCTTCAAGTGTAATTCTGTTCTGAGATGATATAAATTCCAGAAATGATTTGAAAAAGCAGAGGACTTGTATTTCTACACCTCTGAGTAAGAGATGTTAAGCAGGGCAATATTTCTGTTCGCATATTTCCATTCTCATTTCACTGTGTTTTTCAAATATTCTGCCACAAAATCTCCTAAATTGCACTTGGTGTCCCACTACCTATGTGAAATGTCTTGCAAGAGAAGGCAGATTGACTCTGAAATAGATTAAGAATGGGAGAAAAATAGATGTCATTGAGGAGGATTATTTGAAAACATCTGGAGAGGTATATTCATGTCTGCATGGAAATCAATCTAAGCTTCAGGCAGTAGCAACCAAGCTGCAGCTTGTGGAATCTTGCAGCTGTCCTGCAAGTCATCTTCCCCAGGAAAATAATAAGATGTTATTGTCAGTACAGCTCTTTGCACATGCCTGTCCTGGCATACCCGGCAGGGGTGGGTAGGTTTAACTGTGTCCACTTCCAAGAGGACACAAGCCTAGGAGCAGACCGTGCACATCCCGGTTCCCACTCCCACACCTCCGGCACAAACAGCGCAGAGGCGGGAGCGAGACCCGGGCGCTTCTGATGGGCAGAAACCTGGGTTTTATTGTGTACAGCCATTGCTGGCAGGCTTTACTAGGAAAGAGTTATGTTATTTCATCAGAAAAAAAACAATGAACAAATAGGCATGGAGGTGTGTGTTTAAGGTCAGTTAATTCTTTAATTTTCATAGACTTTTGGTGAATTCCATGAGATTGTAGTAAATTACCAGTTTGTTAATGTCATTTATCATCCTCCATTTTGGGGTAGGAAAAGATTAGTTCAGCCCTGCAGACCATCAGTGGGAAACAAGCTTCTGTCTGCATGCTCTGGCAGAAGAGGGTCTGAAGGTACAGTTTCTTTTCCTGTTCCTTTGAGGATCCTCAAGGTTTTCCAGGTTTTATTATTTTTTTCCCCTCTTCTGAACACTTAAGGTTATATAAGCAAATGCAAAATGACTGTAAGCTTCAGAATTAGGGGTCAATCAGTGTAGGGAAAAATAACCTGTGGCATATTTGTGACCTAAATCAACGTCTGGTTTGAAATAAAATCCACATAGTCAAGCGAACAGTGAAACATTATTAAAATTAGGACTGCAGCTGTCTGTATTTTGATCTGCTTGGGAGATTTTCACCTCAGACTTCAACTGGCCTTTGAAAAAGTGTTCAGCAAGCTGGTGACTGGATTATTTTTCGTCCTGCTGAAGACATTACGGATGGTACTGCTGAAGTCATAAATTGAACACTCCAAAATAATGAGATTGGCTCTAAAAATCGTAAGGTTTTTTCATTATGTGTTCCTGTTAACTTGCTTTCTAGGTTTCAAATGTTATTTCTCATGTGCCTGGGGCTTTTGTGCTTTCCTTTGCAAAAGTAGTTCCAAAAAAAGTGCTGCGTTTGTATGACTGCGATCCAGAGAGTTAGGTGTGCGTGAATATCTAGGAGCAGGAACCTGTAAGAGCCTGAACTCTTGGAATTCCCCTTTTGGTGACAGCCATATGATCCTGAGGTCTCTCAAATGATTCTTATAACAAAATAATGGTTAATCGCTTTTACCTAGGAACATAGCATGGGTAATGAGATATGTTTGGCTTAATAAGTTATGAGCTATTGTTTGCACTGTGCCCTTCCCTATTTCCTGCCACAGCTCTGCTGAGCTGAGGTTAGCTCTCCTGCATGGGACCTTCTCACTGCACTGACCGCTCTGATGATGGGCTGCTTTTTCCATTCCCCTTCCGGTGTACCAATTTTTGAAATAAGTATTTTTTTCCCCCTTCAATTCCTCTGAATTAAAAATAATAAAGGAGAAGAAAAGAGAGAAGCACCTTTAAGAGACGCTGGTGACACAGCAGAATGCATTTTTGGAAAAGGTTTAAGTGCCAAGATGAGGGATGTAACTGGAGAACCTGAATCAAACAGAGCCTGGCCCACCGCAATGGAGGTCAGAAATTACAGCAAAAGCCGTACATGCTTGGCCTGAGAGGCAGTCTTTTATGTCCGTTTTTTTGTTGTTTTTTCTTCCTGGTTTATGGTTGTGTTACTCCTGCCTTATGCCATTGGGGGACAAGAACAAGCACTCCTCTGCTCTAACAGCCTGCAATAGGAGCCATAGCTGGCAAGCCAAGTAACAACTCTCTTGTAATTCACTGGCCATGCCCTGACAAATTCTGTTAGCGAATACAATTAACATGAGGCTATTCTTTCCTTGTCTAATTTATAACTTTTGGATCTATTTATTGGCTGTCTTGATATTACCTTTTACTGTGGTTCCAGCCTCCTACAAAACAATTACTTCATTAAAGAAGATAATTGATATTTTCTTGCAGATACTGCCAGACTTGTCCTTCACGGACATGTTGGGACTGAGCTGCTTCTTAGACCATTTCCCAGAGCCAGCAGGTCCCATTTGTCTCCTTCCCACTAAGTGCAGCAGGACCACAGGGGATGGAAGGCAGCACAGGGAATACCCAGCACTTTCCAAATTCAAAGCCCGAAGGACACTGCTCTATTTCTGCTGACCTTCAGTGGTAACTCCTCCCCTTGTTGCTTCCCCTGAGATCTCTTTCCATCTGCACCTTGCAATTCTGGACCCAACTGCTCTTGCTAAGGTGCAAACTCCCTCTCCCATGTCAGGTGGCTGTCAGGCAAGTCCTGCACAGGAGAGACTGAATCTGCCACAGCCTTCACATAAGCGTGACTCAGGGCTCTGCTTTTTTTTTCTTCATACTGTAGTGTCACCTTTCACCAATATTGGAAGGGGGCAGGTATGAACTCAGGGAGCAGCTCAGATACGTGTGTGTCACTGGATTCTTTGCTTCTTTTGCCTGGTGAGGTTTGGGTAGTCTGTTCACCAAATGAGCACAGGAGTTGTACGTGGAAGGATCAGCAGCAACACGGACCACTCATTGGGAAGTCCTCGAGCTGCTGGGGGTTTGTTTTTCTCTTCTATGCAGAAATATCCATCTGGGTGGGGGATCTGGGGACCCTGTCCTGTGCAGCCCCCGCATATTCTTTGGGGGGTGGGGAAACAGTGATTCAGTCCACTCTCCGTAAAGCGCATCCCTCCTTCCATCCCCCTTCACCTGGAGGGTGCTGCCTGACCCACATTCTGCATTAATCCAGCTATGCTCGTGTCCACCCTGATGCCTGCTTGGGTGTGCACTCTATGCCACCGCCCAAGGAGTTGCTTTTAACACTCTGCCTCAGCTAGCAGCCTGGAGGAGCTTGAGCTTTTGGCATCTTTTCAGCCATGAAGAATACAGTTGTCATGTGGCACTTAGAAGGAGATGTGCTGTTGTGGACAGATGAATCAAGAAAGCCCGCAAGCTCCAGCGCTACCTGCCAGCTTATTCAAAGAGCTGCTATGGGAAATAATTAAGTTCTTGCTGGTCTGGAGAAGCTGGGCTGAGAAAGGGATTCACCTTCTTTGACCAAAAGTCTCGGTTGTCTCTTAGAGGGGCAAAAGGGAGCTTGGTGTCTGTGGACACTTAGCTTTGGACTGTGTGATCAAAGTGTCTGGGAGATGCTGTGCGCTGCTGACCAGCCAGTCTGCTTGGACCTCCCCGTCCCTTCTACAATCCTCCTTAATGAAATACTAAAAGTGCCCTCGTTATGGCCCCTCATCAGCCACACAACTGCAGGAGGTGGTGGAGGGCATTCCCTGCAGCCTCTACTTACCGCCTCCGTGCAGCACGGCCACCATGATGGATGGGAACCATGACGTCTCGCTATTGCTGGCCTGGAAGTCATGCTGGAGGTCCGTGAAGAAGACACCGATGCAGGAGGGGAAGCCCAGCGTCAGCCCCTGCAGCAGCACTGCGGCGAGCAGGACCATCCATGCCCATCCCCTGTCCTGGGGCTTGGCAGCTTCACGTGCTGCTGCTCCTCCTTGGGACATGATGGCTTCTTTCTCCTCCTAAGCTAGCCTGCTGAGGAAGGGAGTGCAGCTACCATGCAACCCTCAGCCCGGCGAACGGACCTACAGAGAAGGGCTGGCGGTATTCCCAAGGCTCAGAGGCACCAGTGTGTCCCACACCTTTTGCAGCTGACGCTCTAGACTTCTTGCTCTGCATTTCTTCTAGCACCTCCCTTCCTTCTCGCTACAGGATCCTGGCAACAGATTGCTTGAGAAACAACTGCCTTCCCCTTTTATATTTCACAAGGCTGTGACCACAGCCAGGTACAGAGCAGGACCACACCTCCTCTGAGGTATGAATTGGCCTTACCTACTTCCCGCCCTTATTTTCCCTTTCACCTGCTTTCATCATATGGAGTCCCCTTGCTGGCAATTGCTAAGGTCACTCAGTCCTGGTGCTGAGAAGAGAAGGAAAAACTCTGCACACGCCAAGAAAAATAGAAACATACAAAGCTTGTGTGTCACAGCAGAGATCAGTGTGAACCTGTCAGAAAAACTGCACCTACCTACAAAGTGCTAGTGGTGAGAAAATGTTTTTAAAGCCGTTAATTAATTAGAATCCGGTGATCACAGATAGCCTTTTGCTTTACCTCTGTTTAGATCTAGAGCTTCTTCTGAGAGATCCCTGTTTTGATTTCTTTGAGACCAGCAGCGCGAAACATACAGCAATAGCATTCCCCATCCTCTCCACATGAATAAACATACATAAAAAAATCTTTGGCAGCTGGATGAGCTCAAAAAAGTCCCCATAAAGTCACTGCAAAGTGCAATATTTATTTAGCACTCAGATAGTGTTTTTTTCCCTAAAACAATAGCTACATTTGAGTTTTGTGCGCAGCTTTAAAAGTTAATAATAGTTTGATTTTGCTCATCATTTCAAATATGCCATGGTGGCAGAAAGTTAATTTCGTACCTCAGGCTGAGACCAGAATTGGTCAAACGAAGGGTAGCGGGCGCGTGGCTGCGTGCGCGGCGCGGGCGACTCATCCCCTGTGTGCGCAGCCCGGTCAGCTCATGGCCCACGGTTAGATACTTCTGCTTCAGTAGCGACTAAAAGCTTTCATGAAGTCTTTTGCAATATTAACCTAGGCATCACTTCTGTAAACAGGGCTCTTATGCTGGCTGGCTCCAAGCCAAAACAAAAAAAAGAGGCTGGGAACGGAGGGGGCCCGTGGGAAGGGGCTCTGAGATGCAAATCACGGTGGTAGTGCTCAGCACACTTTAATCCTTTGTCCACTTTAGCTGGGTGCAGATAATGCAACTAATTCAAGTGCTTGTCTCTCTGGTGTGAATTAGCTGGATGACAGCCTAAAACCTCTCCCCGGCAACAGCAAACCTGAAAAAAAAAGGCAGAAGCACAGCTCATTTTCTGTTCCCAGCTGCCCTGTCCCACACTTGAGTTTGTCCAGCAGAAGATTTCTGGCTCCCCTCACATCTCCCTGTGCGCCTGCCCACTGGGGAGGACTCTCCAGAGGGGCTGCAGCCCCAATGGCTTTCGTCCACCTTCTGCCCCTGGCTGCAGGACACCTTTTCCTCTGGGCAGCCCGACATGCAGTTGCTGCAAGGACCCTGCCAAGCACCGCACGGCTTCCTCGCTGCCTTCTGCTTGCATAAAGGTAAAGGAACAAGTTTGTTCCAGTGCTGGCTCAGCTGGCTGTGCCACACCGACCAAAAGCAGTGCCGAAAAACCTTGGTTTAACCCTTCCCAGGGTAACTAGGTAGGATGGACAGTGCAAACGTGGAGGGCTAGTGCGTGCTTTCATGCTCCTTTGAGCTTGATGTTCTCAGGCAGCTTGCTCCTGGTGTCGAGCCGTGAACATAAGAGACCAGGGACATCTCTGAAACGCACGCAGATTTTCACACACACACGTGATTGTCTTGTGTTAATAGTGTTGGGAATAGGATTGAAGTTCACAGCAATAGCCACACCTGGGTGCCTACTGCAAACAGCGTGCTTTTGTTGGGAGCGGATGAACTGGTGCAAAGGTGCTTCCCTGGACCAGCCCTTGCAATGCCTGGGGATGGACAGATGCCCTGGATGGGACAAGGGGGAGCATGTTGCCGGTTTCAGTCCTCCTGTACGGCTGCTCTCTGCCAGTCACTGCCTGCCCTGATGAGCTAATTTTCTCTCGTTCAAGTCTGAATGTTTCTTCTTCTTCCAGTGACCCCCAAGACACCAGTATTCAAGCGTTCTTGGATTTCCCTAGCTGTGATGGAGCAGCTCTAGTAGTTCTTTATGCAGCAGACCAGGAGTGCTCCCACAGTACTTCTGCCTGCTTCTTCCATGCCTCAATTTCCCTCAGCTGTGATGGGGGACAAGCAGCTGCTGGGATGAGGGTTGCTGGCTGCTCCCTGCAAGGGCTGGCAGCCCTTTGTGCTGATAAACACACGGACATTCACATAGTTCACCTCCTAGGAAAAGCTTTATATTTAGCCTGCAAATGATGATGGTATCTATATATCGTCCTCAGTAAGAATTTGCAGCTGGTGGGTACCTCCATGGGGAGAAGAGCAGCCCACTTCTCCCCTACAGCTGCTCAGGAGGGAGACCCAGCGGCAGGGTCCACCGGGGAAGGCAGGAGTGTGGCTAGGATGGGGGGGACAGAACCGCTGCCCCAGCGATGGGGTGTGGAAGGGTGTTCAAGGACTGGATGATACCTGCAGCTTGGGAACAGGGATGGAAATGGAGAAGAAAGTTTGTTGTTCATGGTACGTTAGGTCTCCACACCCTGCTGCAGCATCCTCCTCCTGCTGCCCCAGCTCAGCCCCGGTGTGGGCTGGACATGGAGTGTATCAAAGAGGCTGCATGCACAGAGTGAGGTGTTTACTGTAAACCAAGTTGGGTGGTAAACTGGTTTTTTGGGACACTCAGTGTCTGTTGGGGGTGGGAAAGCCAAGCACTTCTCTTAGTCAATGCCTTTATAAGTGACTTTTTAAGCACCTTTTCATCCTGAGATCTTGGTGTGCTTTGCTGTCCTCGCTCAGGGAGGTTATATTATATCCCAGCTGACTTTTCCAAGGTCACCCAGTAAGTTGACAGCAGAGAATCCAAATCTAGCTCCAGTTAAAGCATTGGCCCAAGTGGTGCAGCCAGTCACTTGTCAGCAGTCGCTTGCAAGCCCCTAAGGGCCAGGCAGGTACCTGGGGCACGGTGGAGGTGGCTGCAGGTGCCCTTCTCTGTGCACATCCTTACTGGCACATTATGGCTTTGCAAGTCAGTGCTGAGCTGAGGAGCCTCAGCAGCAGTTTTGGGGCAGACCATGTGCCTGAAAACCAAAGTGCAAATGCCTTAGAGCTGGCAAATCGCTTTTGAGAAAGACTAGTTGAATTTGTTCCAGAGATCCAGATTAGCAAATCGTCTGACAGATGGAATCTTGCAGAGGAAGTGGGGTGGGTTTGTTTGGTTTTGGGTTTCTTTTAAAAGCAAGGGAAACTAAGTGACATTTCAGATGTGGGATTGCAGAGCAGTTCGGGGCAGGGAGCTATTCCAGCCCCAGGTTCAGTCCCTCTGTCCGCAACCCTCTCCGGCAGGCTCCTGCTGGGGGCTGTGGGAGCACCCAAATGAAACTCCTGCTCTGATCCTTCCCTTGAACCCAGACAGACGCAGCAGAAACTGAGCTCTCCAAGCACCTGAAAACAGATTCCTGGCCTGAGACTGAGACAGGGACACGATCTGAACAGCCCCAGCAAAACCTCTATGGACCAGCTCTGCCGGTGCTGAGAAAATGGGACTGTGCCAAGGATGGGGGAAGTGCTGGTTTATCGTGAGTTTCCCAGTCAGTTCCCATAGCATCGCTCCAACATCCTCCCCCTGCAAAAGGCATCAGGGTCCTGCCTGCACTAACAGGTCTTAATTAGCGTGACCAACCTCATCTGGGCCTCCTCCCACACCCCCTCCACCCCCTTTGTTCCCCAGCTGCATTTAAGCCCAGCTCCTTGCCTAGATCAGTCTTTGATCTGTCTCACCACTGTTTTCTGCTCTCCTGTGTCAACTTTGGATCTGCCTGGCTGCTTTGTGCTTATTGATCACCAATAACGTGGGTGTAACACCAGGTGAGTAAATCCCACTTTTGGGACCAGGTTTAATGACCATTAGCCAGTACCAGGGATAACATGCTTGGCGTGGAGATGGGAAATGGGGGATGAGGAGGCAGCTGGCACCAGAGCGTGCACCGACAGCTCCCATCAGCACGCAGGAATCCAGCAAGATGTGGCTTGTCCCTGCTCTTTGCCCTGGTGGCAAATCTCCAGCTGGTGGGTGATTGGAAATGGTTTATGTGTGAGCTGGCCCTTGTCCTCCTGACTCCCGCCATCCACCCTGGTCGCTGCCTGTGGCTTTCCCAGAGCCTATGCTTTGTGCAGTAGGTGGGCAGGTTGGTGCCAAGAAGGGCAGCTCTGTCCGAGGCAATGGGGATGGCTCTGGAGATGAGTCTGAGAAAGATGTGCTTGTGTAAATTCACGCTGGTGGTGGCTTTGGAAGTGGCTCTGGCTCACGCGTTGTGACACCCTGACTTGCCACATTGCCCTGTGCTGCCCCGGGAGTGGGCAGAGATGGGAACTGATGCTGGCACAGGACTACCCAAACAGATGGAGGTCTTTGCTAGGAACCTGGCTGATGTTATTGAGGCTACCTGGAAGCTGCTGGTGTCTTTCTTTCAACAATTTCTTGCATTTGTGATGGTGAGGAGGGTGGTGTGTTCCCTGAAAAGTGGGGCTTTTGAAGAAATGGAGTTACCTTATCATTAGCTGCATGAAAAGTCTGGCCAGTAGATGAGGACGTGGCACAGGGAGGGGACAACAGGCTGTGTTGCAGCTGTGGGTGAGAATCTAACCCTGCTGCAGCCTGTCTCTCCCATGGGTTGACATCTGGGGACCCTGAGCAGTGGCAAGGGTGATTTTCCATCTAACAGATCTTACCTGTGAAACTCTGAATTGTCATTTACATTGGCTTTTATTAATGAGGAATAGGGGACTTAGTGGAGGAAGGATCAAGAGAAGTATTTCCCTGCTGCATCCTTGGAGCAGGTGGAGAAGAGGTTGGGGGAGATTGAACATGTGTAGCCAGAACTTTGTGGAGCATGGTTTTTAAGAAGCCAGCAGGTTTTTGGGCTCCAGCTAGCCAAGAGAAGGAGCTTTGGCTGTGCTGCTCTTAGCAGATGCTCTGCCCGCCCCCCAGCCAGGTCTTGCTTGGGTCTCTTGTCCAAGGACAGTTGCTCCAAGGAAGGTGCAGGTGATACCTAGAAGTCACAACAGGGCAGGAAAGGAGATCCAACAACTTAGCACTGATCCCTAGGCTCTTCCTGCCCACACCCAGGGGGATAACGACATTCAGCACAGTGACAAGGAAAGACAGGAGCTCTTCATCCTGCTGGGAAGTTATGCACCTTAGAGTCACGTTGTCAGTGGTGTGGCAGGTTAAGGGCCTGGCTCTTTGCTTGGTTGCCCAAGCTTGGTTGCTTTCCTCATTTTTAGCCATTGTCATTTGAATTCATCAAGATCACTGGTGCGTGTTTTCCTGGCTGTGCTGAAGGACCTGCTGCCCAGACTGCCCTGAGCTAAATCACAGGTGGAAGGTGCTCACCTTTCCCAAGGATTTGCTTGGTGATGCAGAGACCAGCTGAGCTCTCAGCTCACAGAGGATCTGTTTGAGACCCATGAAACTCGAGAACTCCTCGTGCTTCAGACTGATGATGGACTTGTATCAGAGTCCCATCTGCTGAAGTCTGGAGAACCCCTAGGAGGGACAGAGGCCTCTAAGAGGAAATATTGCCATAAGGTCAAGTATCGATACCTTTGCTCATCTGTTACACCACAATCTGAACGCAATTGCTAGAGGATTGTAGCTCCTTCTTTACTGTGGTTTGGAGAAACCAACATGTTTCTCCAGCCCTGGAAGGAAGAGGGTACATGGGAGTTATTTGCCCATACGAAAGTTGGGTTAAACCTTCAGTGACTGCCTCAAAACCAGATCTAGGTGGAAGGACATGGCTAAGGTCCTTGTTTCCCAAACAAGTTAGTAAGCTGGGTTGAAAATATCTGCAGGCTTTCTGTCTGCAAATAGATTTGGCTTGATTACTTTGTTCCAGGTGAAGGTGGGTGGGTGAGTGACGAACTGACCTTCGTCTTTGTGCGAGAGCCTGAGGCAGAGCAAAAGAGTGTACATGTTGTGCAAGATGCACTCATGGCTGTGGCCAGACCTCTGCACCGCTGGGTTTCACCCTCCCAGACGTGTGTGGCGAGGAGAAATGCAGCAGCAGTTTTCTGCTGCTTTTTGCTGGAGCCCCAGGCCAAGCAGTCAGATGCTGACAGATGCCTTGATGCTGCTAAACCCCTTTCCTATCTTTAATGTCAGTTTGGGTTTCCTCTTTGGCTGCAGACGTGAGCGGGCAGGCCAGAAAAACAAATGAATTGTGCTCCAGGCAAAACTGGCAGGGGCGAGCGGAGCTGCCGGCTGGGGTGACTAATGGGTTTTGTGGTGTTGCGGTGAGGTGAGCCCCAGCCCCGGGGAGCCAGGTGGCCCCCGACACGCTGTGGTGGCCAGGGTGGGCTCAGCCCTAGCGGGAGCCCGAGCCTTTCCTTCCTGAGCAGGGATATGGGATTGTTCTTTTTATGCCCTTTCCAACGCAGAAAAGGTTGATAAAGGGGTTTTAAAGTCCCTCTGCTGCAGCTCGGATGCATGGGCTACTTATTGGCTTTACTCAGTGGCTATCGGAAAATCTCAGTGTTGTTTTGTTACTCATCTTCCTCCTGAGCACCTGGCAAAGCCACCTGGGGAATTTATTTCCCCCAGTTGCCTCTTGGGGGGGTGGGTAGGAGGGACCAAATCCCACCATGGGCAGGTACTAAGTTCCTTGGGCATTTTTGTGCTGCTGTCCACCTCCTGCCTTGGTGGTGGCACATCCCCAGGGATGGAGCCCCTCGCCCATGGGAGCTGCTTGTCCCTTGGGGAGGTGCCTCCACCAGGTATCCCACATCTTCTCGGGCAGCCGACTTTGGAGGCAGCCTGGGGTGCTCTGACAAACCCAACCGAGAGCCAGCACCTCAACCCTCTGCTGAGGCCAGTTCTGCTGCAAACCGTCCCCCCTCTTTCCCTTCTGCAACAGGTCTGGAACAGCCTGGGTTTTGGCAAGAGGGAGAGCTGAGCTTTGGGCTGGCCCCAGCAACAGCAGGACCCGCTAATAGGAGATGGTGTATAGGGCCCATTTTTATTCTGCGTAAGGTAACACATTCAGTGTTGCTGCCCATCCTGCACGACCTCTCACCGCTTGGTAACACTGGGGCATCACCTCTGTTTTCTGCATCAAGAAGTAAAGAAATGATTTTTCAAAGGAGTTATGCAGGTTGCACCGCCTTGGATGGGAAAGCGAGGGGTGGTACAAAGGCCTGGTGGCTCCAGCTCATGGTTTCTGCAGAAACCTCCGAGTCACACTCGTGTCTTCTGCATGGTGATGTAGCGTTGTGTGAGAGGAACCGCCTGCCTGGCAGACCTGGAGCTGCTTAAAGGCTGTGGCCTTATAGAACAGTCCTGAAGTGGGAGAGCAGGGAGGTTATGGCTGCAGGCCTGAAATGCCGGCTGTAATTTGAATTTCTGCTGACAAGTCCTACCTTGTGAACATGAACGAATATGCATGTGGCGTCAGCAGTGCCAGCCCTGCAGTTTCCATCTCTGCCCACAATGCTGCTGGCACTTGAGCGTGGCTTTGCTTTGGGCAAGTTCGCTGGCAGTCCAGACCTGCAGCCAGGTCTGGCATGGAGATATGGGGATGGGTCAAGGAGATGGCTCAGCCGTGGTTTCTGCCCGCCCCATGGAGGAAGAGTCTCCTCTTCTTCCACCGCATTGGTGTTAAACCCTGGTTTGGGGCTGTGCCAGCCCCCTCCCTGCTCCGTTGTGTTGAGGCGGTGGATGAAGTGGAGGCAGGCAGCGTGCCTGCAGGGCTGCCTTCGGAGCAGCTACAGTGGGCAGCAGCCACTTGTAGTCAAAAGTAAGACTAAATTAATCCAAATATTCCCATTCTTCACTTATGTCTTTATTCCTCCTCCTTTTCCCCCTGCGTTGGGACTGAATTGTCAATGTTCTCTAACTTCCAGCATCACCAGAGCTTGAATATCTGGTTTGCCTCTTTGCCTCCCCGCTGCTCGTCCATCTGTTGGCACCTCTGTGTTTCAAGCATTTCTGAGTTGCAATGCTCTGTAAACAGGAAGGAACCTAAATCTCAGCTAATCCACTGTCTTGCTAAAGACACAAACCTGGGGAAGGCAGGCAGCTTTTGGGGCGGAGGTAACAGAGCAACTACTTACAATGCTTTCCAGGGCTTCTGGGCTAATGCCCAGGGCAGTCTCTTGCCCAGCAGTCAGTTGCAGGCTCAGAACACAAGGGGGGAAGCTCGCTTTAAGACACTCCACTTATTTTTCTTGTGTCCATTCCAGTTTTGTCTTGGTGATGGCAAGAACCTTGTATCTTTGGTCTTGTGAGGGAAGCGGAGAGCTGTTCGCAAGCTTCTGCTGATGTTCAGTGTGGCCTTCTGTGGCAGGGGAAGTGGCAAAGCTGCCTGAAAGGGTGAGACCTTTCTGCCAGGTGTGCTGGCCCAGAATTGAGTAGGGGTTTAGCAAATCAAGGTTGACAAAAATGCCCTTCCTTTCTTAGCTACTCACGTTTAACGCTTGTGTGGAACGTTCTACTTGTGGTTGTCAGTGGAAATGGTAAAGATAAATGTGGAAGTTTAGATTCTTTTGTATAACAGAAAAATGGAAACGTGTCCGCTTGCCTTTTTCTCTGATACTAACCTAGAAGGACTCCAAAATCTAATTTTATTCTCCTCTTGGCAAATCATTGTTATAAATGGAGCCAGAAGCAGGTACCCAGTTTTCACATTTATTTCCCCGTCACGCAGGGTTTGTGTGGGAAGGTGGCAAACGGATGCAGAGAAAGCAGCAGGCTGCAGACTTGGGTCAAACTTTTCAAACCCATTTCAGAACCTTTATTGAAAAAAAAAAAAAAATTAATCACAGCATCTCAACTGTTATTCAAACACATTTAATAAACAAAGAGAAACAGTAGCAAAGGGCACTGACACGTGACAAACTGTACAAAACCTCTGGGTTTGCAGGCAAACCCGAGGGGAGGAGCCTGCGGCACAGCTGCAGGACTGGGGAGCTGCTCCGTCCCACCGCCCTGCAGCGAACCATGCCCCCTTTGCCTCAGCCCACTCAGTCACCCCTGAGAAAAATCGATTTATTTTTTTTTTTAAAAATGTGCAGAAACAAAGACACTTTAAGAAGTTATTTCCAGTCTTGCCATAATGGAACAATTTAGGCCACTGGGAAAGTTTAAAAAAAAACCAACCAAAGTGTCGTACTCTCCATTCCCAGGATTAACGCTTTAAAGTGAACCTTCCCAAGAGGAACGAGCACTCTTGGATATCCAGTAGATCTACCCCTGCTCACCTACCCTACTCACCACAACATGCTACCTTTTTTTTGGAGTGAATGGGACAAATTTCATCCTAATTCAGCGCTAGTTTTGATATAGTTGTGACTGAGTGAAAGGCAATGGAAGGAAAAGCCCTGTCTTGAGCACAGAAGGGATGCAACTGGTGCATAATGCTGAGCCCAGCTTTGGTCTCAGGGTGATGGTGACCTAGCACAGTCAGGAAAGGAGAAATCCTCCACTGGGAATGTACCTGCTCTGGAGGGACTGCATGCCTGGTCCTAAATATTGCCCAAGAACTCGGGCGTCCAGTACCAATGACTGGTTTTCTACCATGAACTTGTTCTGTTGACCTTAAAAGACCCTGCAATCGAACCCCAAAAGTCTTCAGTCCCCTTGCACGTCCTCACTGCAGAGAGCAGTGTGGAGGGGAACACCAAGATGCAACTTTGATAGTGGTTCCTGTGCATGTGAGTTAACCAGCTGTTCCGCTCAACTGGCAACGGCAATTCGTAGGCCCTCTGTGGCTCAGAGGGGAGAGTGATGGCGTAATTCTTGCATCAGGCGATCCTCCGGCGGGCTTCACCACGTATGGCATTTTTGGTGATACAAAAAAGCAACGAGGTATTGTTCTTATCTATCTGAGCTATACTGGACAGAAAGTCTCCCTCTGCAACTACTGTTGCTTTGAGCTCCATGGTTTGAAGAGCAAGGTGGTCAGCTGGCACTGATGTGACAAAAGCAGCTTGACCAGTTCCTGTTGCCTTTAGTTTGATATTTCTTGACCAGTTCCCAGAAATTCCCTCCTCTGAGGAAGAGAAAGATGACAGATGAGTGTTAAAGGGCTTTTGAGGCTGCTAACTTGCATACGTGCGTTTCTTGATTTCTTAGCTGTGAGCATAGACAGACAGTGACTGAGGCTACAAGATACTGACAGGAGAGATATCTATACACATCACAGTGTTATTTAGGCCCAGCCAAGGCGTACGGTCTAATCACACCAATACCATCTCACCACATTATAAACAGGGAAGATGGAGGGAAGAAGAGCTGGGTTCTTCAGCGTGATGGCAAGCCAGCTGCGTTTCAACAGCCTGTAACTGACACAACGTGAATTCAAAGACATTTGGCACAGTCCGTTGTTACCAGGATTACACTAGCACAGATAATTAACCAGTCATTCTCGAGAATGAGGCAAAGCCTCCACCAGAGGAGGTGCGTTGGCAAAGCAGGATGGGAGAGGACAGGCAAGAGTACGTACAGAAGGAGTGAAAAGAGGCAGAGTGCAGCAGTGTCACCTGGGGTCTTTGCTGCACGTCTTGGTTGCTGAACCAGTTGTTGGACCGTTGGTAACGGTCTGCTGCTGCAAGGCCCTGTCAGCAACCAGTGATAAGATGGGAAACCTGCCTAATTCTATCTCAAAACTTTAAGGAGACAACAGGTAACTGAAGTCCTCCAGAAAGGAGCCCAACTCTTCAGTCCAGGTGAGGAATTTTCTGATACCTTATTGAGAAACATCTGCTCTGAGCTTGTCAATGTCTCTGAATTCCAGCATCTCTGAAGCTTTGCGTTTAATGTCAGTTTGGGACTTGACTCAAAAAGACCCAAGTTGGGCTACAAAGAACAAAGCCAGGATGAAAGGGGAAAAACATGCAGCAAATTCCTAAGAAATTCCATTTACCAGACTAGGAGGGACATGCCCTTGGTTAGGGATGGCACAGATTAACAGAGGGGAACCAGTGACTGCAGTTTGGCTAAGATCAGAATTCAAGAGAGGCACAAACGAACATTTTGCACATCNAAAAAAAAAAAAACGAAAAAAAAAAACCTCACAGAACTCAACACATCACTTTGGACAAGAAACATTACAACAGTTTGGCAACTTTTCAACCAACCCCCCCGACCCCAACTCTGCGATGCCCCTCTGTAATTTGAGGTGATCTCTTAAAGGTGGTGACATGAGGGGGCTGCAGATAAATCACTGCATGAAAATAGGGGATCTCCTCTGCAA
Source organism: Himantopus leucocephalus (assembly GCA_003993805.1). Taxonomy (NCBI): domain Eukaryota; kingdom Metazoa; phylum Chordata; class Aves; order Charadriiformes; family Recurvirostridae; genus Himantopus; species Himantopus leucocephalus. Next base: position 12,835,078 of record RSEF01000018.1, on the reverse strand, counting down.
AGGGTCTTGTGGGTTAAACCAAACCTACCTGCTTGCTACAGTACAAAAGAAATTCTGCCTGAAGTCCTCCCTTGGTGAGAAGGAAGGAGACAGAGAGCTCATGCTGCTGGAGACAAACAAGGCAAAGCTGAACTTGGCAGCAACAAGTCCCTAACCTTGTGACTTTGCACCAGGCGAAGATATGGCCGTGGCAGGGTATTGGAGGGGAAGATGTCACCACTCTTCTTCAGTAGAGAAGCATAAAGGACAGAATTATCACTCTATCACTATTCTGGGTGAACACAGGTCTCTTTGTTTATGCATGCAAAGTAATGGGCTTTGGAAAAAAACAGGAGCCCATATGTAATAGTGTTAACAGCGAGACCTGTGTAAGATGTACACACAATCCCCTTCCCTTAGTACCTAAACTCAGCTCTTAGGAATTGAACAAGGAACAAATACAAAGCAAGAATGGAAAAGTTTGCGTGTTTTTTTTTACGAGCGGTTGTTTTGTTCCTCCTTTTAAAGCCCTGTTCTTCTGATGGGGGGGGGCTGGCTGATCAGGAGGGGGAGCGTTGCAAGGTCCCTGCGCTTTTCTGCTGGCACACCTGGGTGCAAGAAATGGCACAGCTCAAATACAGATCTTCCCACCTACGCCAGCCTGTGGAAGGTGGGACTGATTACAAGGGCCTGTGGACCTGAGCAACCTTTGCAAAGGCTCCGACTGGGAATCCGGCCCAGCCATTGTTGGAAAAATTCAATACAGCGCTGGCCAAGAAAGTAAAACAAATACTTGTGGAAAGGACTATCCAGCTGGAAGAGTCTTTTCCTTCCTTGGTTTCCAGGGTAAGAGGGAAGCCTTTGGTTATGACCAGAATTATTCGCCGTTGGCAGGACAGGCTCGGCTTTGCTTTGCGTTAGCTGGGTTACTGTACAAGGGCAAGGTTGCACTGCGGAGAGATGCTCTGCCCAGCTAGACTGCCCTTTTGACATCTGGGAGTTTTACCAGAGTGGACACTTGAATTACATCCGGGATCCTCGCTCTTGAAGAATCTGAAAAAGAATAGAGCTTCTATAAATACCTTTGACAAGTTCAGATGCAAAAGTTCACATTCAGCATCCTTGTTTCTCAGAGAAAGGAAAGATGGACTAACGTGAGAGTAGCTGGCTGGCTTTTATGCTGCCATAACAAATGACAGGCTGGTTAAAGCTGACTGAGCCCCTTCTCTAGAAACCCTGCTTAGCTGCCTGCCAGGAGTTAAGAATGTTGCCTTTTGTTGCCATGCTGGGGAAAAAAACAGTGGATTGAAGAGGAAAAAAAACCCCCTTGTCTCTTGCTGCAACATCCTTCAACCACAAAACGTGACCAATCTCAAAGGTCCTTGCTATGCTGTCCTCCTTTTTCCAGCCTATCTCTTTCCTCCATTTTTTTGTCTTAATTTGAAACATACAAAGAGTCTTAACTCTTGTCCTACAGTAAAACATGAAATCTTCCAATAGGGAAAGATCACGTATACAGAAGGAAACAGGAAAGCTGGTACACAGAACTGCTACTGCCAATTAGGGATCTGTTAGCATGAGAAGGGCTTTTTCCTTGCAAAGGGGAATTCAAGTCAATACGTCTGAGCAGATGCCTTACCTTTGCCTTCTCGCTGGGCTCCTTGACAATGCCATTGGTAGAATTGTTGAGCTCCCTGGACACAACGCAGAGGAATTCTGCCTGGTCTTCGTTTCCATAGTTATAGGAAGATCCAATGCTGATTAGCTGTGCAACAGGAGACAGCCCAGGTAAATATCAATAAGTTTTGACTTTTGCTTTATTCCTACAATTGCTTTGTGAGGTATGACTGTCCAGTGAGACCCGTTCTGGACCTGAAGTGTCTCCCCGGGGCGTCCTGTGTCACAGGCTTTCCTGTGCGGGTAAAGCAGGGACGCAGCCGAGCTCCAGAGCCCTCTAGTGGCACCTGGAGCCCTGGAAGAAATTCCAGCCTGAAACTGTAATGCTGAACCCAACAGAACATTTTCTGATTACTGAGGGCAGAAAAAGGGAAAATGTGCCAGATTTTTGCAATATATAATATCCAGCTAATTTAGACACGGGGCAGGCAATGCAGACTTCCTGGTCCAGATTACACTGGACTCAGCTCTCAACTTGCCTTTTGACTTTGATGTGTAAAAACTGGAAAGGCAATTCTTTACCACAGACAGATGTTAGATTAACTAGGGCACATGTGGCAAACTGGCACCATTCTTTACATAGATGCTGTCAAGATGGAGTTTGATTATCTGTATAAATAGGATTATATTCTGTTACTGTTGTGATGAGGGGTCTGGACTCGATCCAAGAAATCCCATCTGTCTCATTTATCATTATTACATTAAAAGGACATCCTGGAGTGCAGAGCCAATTTGTCATTTACAACTCGGTTCTGCTTTCCAGATAATAAATCTAAGTAATCAGAAGAAAGCAATATGAATCTTATCAACTGTGTATATCTAGGAAAGTTTAATATGCAACATGCACCCTAACTTCCATGTCCTAATGGATTTTAGAAGAGAGCGCTCCGTATTTATATGAGACACATGTAGTCAACAGCTTTCCTAGACAGATATAGTTACAGTGCAGCTGTAGGAAGACTTGGGGGGCTGTAGTACTGACTGACTGCTGGTACTGTTTTAAATAGGTTTTGATGTTTGCGCTGAGGGCAGAAGATAGACACAAGATGAAAAAAAAAAAAAAGATATTTTTTCTTTTGCTTCCCTGCTCCCTGTCTTGACTGTTTAAGCTCTTGGATATTTCAATACCACCCACCACTGTTTACTCAGCAAACACAAACTATCTTTTGGTAAAGAGAGCAACTTTCCAGACTACTGAACTGTAGGTGGACAGGAGAATGGATTTTTGTTTAAAATAGCAAATTTCTATTCCATCCTTAATTTAAGCAGGACTGAATGGTACAAGGCAGAGAACCTGAAAGGCCGCACGCTCCTCTGAGAACCCAAGCCTGATAGACAATAAGGCTGCAACAGCTTTTACCACTTCTGCCTTTGGTGCAGGTTTCTGAACCAGTGTTTTTGATGTTAGGAAGTGACTGGATGCAAAGAGCCCACGAAGGGAGTGTTTGTTCTGTTCAATCAGTGGCATCCAGGCTAAGATTTAGCAATAGGCTCTCTTTGACCCCAATATGCAGATCTGTTACCATCTTTCCTAACATGTCTCACCATGCCAAGTGGTGTGATTTGGGGGAGGGCAGAAGTCATGCTGGGTTGCCCGTGTGGGGAAAGACCTTGGCAATTGGCTGCAGCTACAATGTGCCTCCCAGCAGGGCCCATTTCAGCATGGGACATTCCTGTGCTGCGCCACTGCCACATTCCTGCTCTGTGACCCAGTCTGGACCATCTCACAGCTGTAGAGAGGCTGTACTGCTGCGTGAGGTCTAGCCCTGACCAAAGCATCATATCTGTCTGTCCTGTTTAGGCTTGCTGCCCTTGGGGGTGTTTGAGCTGAACGCAAGCACCAGGGGAGGACAAGAACAGCTCCTGATGCTGGGAGTGTGCTGGAGTGGGATGTGCAGGAAGTTTTCCTGGTGCTTGCAGTGTACCGGAAGAAGGAGGCTGGCAGGGATCTCTGTCGTTTGTGCAAAGGTTGTGGATGGCAGAGGGAAGGAGGGAACACGCCAACATTTGGTTGTAACCAGTATCTTGATCCTATTATTACAGATTTGAAAAGCAAGGCCAGGAAAGAGGTAAGGGTGCAGATTCCTCTGTAGAGCACTGCCTATAGCCTTTGGGTTTGGGGATGTGTACGTAGCATGTGTGAAAGGAAAAGTTTAAGTAAATTTTTGGACAGCAATACCTGGGTATTGGAGAACCGCATTTCCATAAAGCAGCTTGTGGCTCTTGGTCAGAAGATTTCACTACTGGCTCACAGGGGCAAGAGTTTTTGGCTGTCTCTCCACTACGCAATTTTTTTTTCAGGCATTACAGAACAGACATACATGACCAAGTGATGCAAAGTGCTGTTGCCAATCCTGTGCTTCACTTCGTGTCAGCACATTTCCTACAACATCCACTAGTACTGAAGCTGGACTAATTGGGAAGACAGCAGAGCTGTAATCCACAGAGCCTATTCTGCAGTTTCTTAATATAGCACTAACATGCAGGCCAGCTGGTTTCCAGTTCTCCATCCTCCTAAATAAGAGGACTGTATTTGATTCCAGAACCAAATCTGCAACTAATGCCATATGCAACTTCAGTGACACCTAGCCCTGAAACTGGCTGCATTACAAAGGCATCTGCAGGAAGTGTACTTCTCATGTCACTCAGCGCCTCTTTGGCAAACTGAGGAGTCATGGCTTTGAGCTTCCAGAAAAGTCGTGCTGGTTTTTTTTCATGGCTCTATTAATCTTCCTGGATTGTACTGTTGTACTGGGGCCTGGTATATGTGATGAAATGCAGGAGAAAGGAAGAATTTCTTTGGGATTTGACAGGGATACGAGAAGTCCTGACAGAAAATGAAATCTCTCTTGGCAGTCTGAGTGAATTCTGCCTCTCCCTGTCAGTTATTTTGTATAAGTGGATTGCTGCTCAGTTCAGACTGCTTATTCAGAAGACAAGAGCAGTGTGAAGCGCAATTCCATAGCAAACTCTGCTTATTCCATATGCAGCTTTCAAAGCGATTCTGCCATTTTTTAGTCACAGTACCTGTTCGAATTTCCACCCATCGGACATAGTGGACACCATCTGTGTGAGCTCTTCCTCTTGGCACTGCAGGACTCTGTACACATGCTTCACAGGTCCCTAAAGCATGGACAATAAAAATAAGTGTGAGTTTAGTAATGGTTATGCTAGTATCGAGCTAGGAAATTAATAAGCCTGTCCTCTGTTGCCTTGTTATTTGAGGAAGTCTGAGCCCCACAGGCTTTCTGAGGTTCCATCCCTCTGACCAGACAACCAATTCTAAAACAGGTACATACGGTTGGCACACTTCTCTTAAAAGCCTTCTAGGTGTCTAAGAGCCAGTGAAAGCAAAACTTCTTTGGCCTTCAAAGCCATTTACTGCTTTTTGAAAACATTTATCTTCTGAAATTGAATCTACTGGGTGTGTTAATATCAACTAAGCAGCAATGGGAAAAACTGCAACAGAGGGACAGATATAAGGGAAAGAAAATGGTTTAGAGAAGGAAGAGTTTGACCTATTCTTTACACACTAAAGCAGTATGTTTTGCTTTGTAACTACCCATCTTTGCTTCTGACCCCTCTTGTTTAACTGTTCATTGTACTTCCCTGCAGTGCTAACAAGATGACTCAGTGGTCTGTGCTTATAAAACCATAATCGATACTCTTTCCTAACTGTGCCTTGGATCTACCTAAAAGCATTATTCCCTGTTAAAGGTGACTACTAAACCAAAGAACTGCTACTAGAAGTGTCTACAGCCACACGTGTCCTTCTACTGCACTACAGAAAATGACTGACTTCATAATGCAAATGTTCCTGTGCATTACTTGAGAGGTTCTGTTCTCGTTATCCCGTATCCGCTCCTTGACCAGCCGCACAAGGGATGCAATATTGTAAAACTCGGCTTCTTCCAGTACCCCTAGGAAAGGAACCAAAAGTAGAGAGAAATTCTGTTACTTTGTACAGGGTAGAATTAAGATGATTCTGCTACAAGGGTACAACACCTGCTCCTGCCCCCAAATTTAGCCCAGATGTGAGAAAATCCCTGAATGCTGAATAGGCTGTGCTGTTGATCTCATGCTACCAGGCTGGAAGAAAATGACCAACCAGTTGTCATCTGCTTTTGTGACTTCGAGGATCTTAAAGAAAGATTATTCCCCTTTCCCTGGGAATAACCCAAACCTCATGGTACAATCTCTATTTCATTTGTGCAGCCCCATTAGGGGAAAGTCACCAAAGTGGCCTGCTTGTAGAGAATCGCTATCTTCAGACAGGGTGGAGGTGTGCTAACAGATCTTTTCCTCTGCTAACAGAAGCCTTTGAGCTAAGCAGAACAGTGATGGGCTGTGTTGTAAGCTGCAGGCCTCTGCTTTCAGGAAGATACAGAATCTAATGGTTTAATCCCTGTTAATAAGCATCCTTCTGAGAAACAAATGGTACTAACTAGCAGCACTACTGAGAAACGTGACTTCTCACACCCTTACACATCGCCATGTCAGGAATCCTACGCACTCAGGCAAGTTTCTGATGATGGCTCATGGATGCTACAATCAAACAGCATTTGAAGTTCTCATCCTGTAATTTTCTCTCACCTTCTTCTGCAAGCTCCTTGTTTATGATGAGCTTCCCATGTCGGAGGTAGTTCAGTATTGGACCAAAATACGTGGGGTCTCTATCGATGAGATACGCCCCTGTCTCATCCTGTGGAGCGTGTACAGGAATGAAGTGGGGATGGTTAAATGGTATCAGGAAAAAAAATAATTTCAGTTGAAAACAATAAATGGAACAGTTTCTCTTTGAGAACCTGGATTCCTTTGCCTGTGAAAGGTGTACTAATCACTCCATGTTTAAACCAACATTATTTTTTTTTTAATATCTGAACTCAGCTACAAATGCTGCAGCTCAATAATGCTCGCAGATGCTTCAAATTAAGTACTTCTACAAGCAGAGTTTGTATACCTGGAGAGAAAAGCAGGGCTTAGCTGTTTTTATTCACTGCAAGAATAAAACCCAAAAGCTGGCAGCTGTGTTCTGTCCAAATTTGTTTTCCAGACTAGTTTAACTTGGAGACTGTGGAGAAAAAACAGATCTCCAGTTCTAGTTAACAGCATATGATGGTTTAAGTAGCTCTTTTTTCTTCTGTCTACTACTGAAAATGCACATTGCAATGCACCAGCTGTGTCTAGCAATACAAAAACTATTGCCATCAAATAACCAACAATTCACAACCAAAAGCATTTCTTGAGCCAGCTCTGAAGTTTTTCATATCACTCCCTCAAATAACTTTAAAGCAACATTTGTCTTGCCAATCAATCTGCTTTAAAGCAATAAAAAAACCTGTGAAAAAACATTCTGAAATGTCATCTCCTGTACTCACAGACGCTGGTAACTGCTATTTTGATCACAACCAGGATTTATCTTTTGATTAAACTCTTAAGAGAGCGGCAAGAGACCTGACTAATTTTCAGTCTGACCTACCCACAAGATATTTACAAAACCTTGTGCAGCGGATCCTACAGAAAACTTGCAGTTACAAGGATAACTGTTGGCAAAATCCTTACAATAAATTGCAATGACTTCAAAACTATCCACCTGCGTAAGAAACATGCACTGTGCAATGCGAAGTATATTTAAAAAAAAAAAATACATGCTTGGGGTGAGAAATCATTAAAATTCCCGTGTCTAGGCATTTCCTTCTAGTTCCCTTTCTGCTGTAACCACGGTGGGAAGGTGCTTTTTTGCTCCTTGAGGGCAGTCACATCACTGCAGAAGGTGGAGGGCATTGGTGCCTGCAGGCCCTGGGTGTTACAGGCACGAGGGGACTCTAAACCCTGCTCTTGGGGATGCGGCTAAAGCTGCGGCTGTGTAAGGAGGGAAGAGGGGATGGTGTGTGTCAGAGTGACGTGTGTCCCCAGGGACGGTGGGATCAGCCCTTCCATGCTACAGGGTCAGGGGCTGTAGAGCAGGGTCAAGGGGTGCTGGCCCTGGGGACGCCAGCAGCCGGGGCTGTCACCTGCCCTGTACAGCGGGTTGGGGGGTGCTGGCCCTGGGGACACCGGCAGTCGGGGCTGTCACCCTCCCCGTACAGCAGGGTTGGGGGGTGCTGGCCCTGGGGACACCGGCAGTCAGGGCTGTCACCCTCCCCGTACAGCGAGTCCCGCCGCTGCTCCCCTGTGACGCCGGCTACCACGGGGACTACGGCAGCTCACGGAGGGGCGCTCGACGCGCGGGCCCGGGGCCTCGCCGCTCCCGGGATGGGGGCTGGCCCCCGCCGCGGCCTCACCTTGTCGGAGCCGAGCTCGGGCCCGTCCTGGCAGCAGAGGCGGCACAGGAAGGACTTGGGCTCCCGGCACAGTGTCTGCCGGGTGCTCACGAAGTACGTGCCGCCCACGTTCAGGCGCACCCACTTGGAGGCGGCGGGCGGCCGGGCCGCGCCGGGCGGGGATAGCGCCCCGCCGGAGCCCGCCGCCGCTCCGGCCGCGCGGGGGCTGGGCGGCCCCGGCGCCCCCCCGGGGCCCGGACTGGGCGTGCGGCCCCGCGGCGGCCCCTCCGCAGCCGCCGCCAGCTCGGCCATGGCGGTGCCGCTCAGTGCCCCCGCGCCGCCATCACCACCCCGCTCCTCCGCCGCTTCCGGCGCGCAATGCACTTCCGGGTGCACCGGCGGCTGTCACCGGGAAGGAGGAGAATGACGTTTTCCGGTGGGGCCTCGCTCTGATTGGGTGGGGGGCGGGACTTCCGGCGTTGCTCGCGTCTGCGCCCGGGGACGGCGGTGGCGGTCAGTGAAGGTGAGAGCGGGGCGGCGGGGCCGGGCGGAGCGGGGCCGCGGCGGGGCCGGGGGAGCCGGGAGGGGGGTCCTGGGGGTGGGGACCGGCTGGAGGACCGGTGAGGGGGTTCCGGGATTCCCGGGGCTGGGTAGGAGGGAGCAGGCCGCGGCGGGCCTGGACTTTGCGGGGGGCCGGGGAGGGGGCGTGAGGCCGCGGCGGGGCTGGGCTGAGGAGCGGCCCCCCCCGCGTCCCGGTGGCCCCCTCTCCCGCGTCCCGGTGCTCCCGCACCCTCGGCCGTGTCCCCGTCCCCCCTCCCGCCGGAGCCGCCCTCCCCAGCCCCGCTGTCCCTGCCTGCCCCCCTCCCGCCCAGCGTAACCCGCCTGGTGTCCTCTCTCTCGGGCGCAGGCGGGAAGCATGGCGGGCCGCAGAGCTGCCCTCAAGGCCATTGACTGGGCGGCCTTCGCCGAGAGGGTGCCCCCCAACCAGAGGGCCATGTTCAACGCCCTGAAGACCCGCAGTGACGCGCTGTCGGCCCGGTGAGTGTCTGTCCCGCTCCTGCGTGTGGGGCGGTTCAGTCCCTCAGCAGAACCGTTCAACCTTTGTGGGTAACTGTGGTCCACTGGCAATGTCCTGAGAGGCATTAAAGCAGGTCACCTTCAAGACAGTTAGTGGCTTTTTTTGGCAGATCATCTTCACTTAATCCTCCCCAGAGTAAAACAATAGCTGCAATGTAAAAAAGCAGTTCTGTGGAAACAGATTGCTTTGGTGTTTTCAAAACATTTTGCAAGCTTTGTTATTCAGTTAAATGCTGCACGAATTCAGTTTTCTCAAATGCTTCAGCATCCACTGCTTGATACAAATGTTGTGGGCTGTTACAGCTAATGTTGCTGATTGCCTTTAGCTCAGTATTGTGAAAACTGCCGAATCCTTTCTTACAGGGCTGCACCCAGAGATGCTGCATAGTAGTTTGTAGTGGAGCAGGGCCGCAGGCTGAACCCTTCTTGTCTGTATAGAGAAGACTATTTCAAGGGCAGAGGGATTTGCGGAAATGGTTCATTGCTGCTTGTTAACGATGGACCTGAAGATGTTTAACCTAAACTTAGCAGGCTCTGTTGACACTCTGGAAAGTAACTGTGGCAGAGAGCAAGGGTTGCTTCTAGCGCTGGCCATGACTGCTGTCCTCTGTCTCTTTAGGTTGGCCGCCCTGCCAGAGAAACCCCCAACCATCGACTGGGCTCACTACAAGGCTGCTGTTGCTAAAGCTGGCATGGTGGATGAGTTTCAGAAGAAGGTCAGTGTCTTCGCCACCTGAGTATCACTCTTCGGAGGTTTAAATGTGGAATGTCTTTGGTGTTGAGTGGAAAATGCCAGAATCGGGGAGGGATTGGTTTTGGCTAGCAGGTGCCTCGGCTTTACATCCTGCAGATCAGTGTCGCTGACCTCGAGGAGGTCACTTCAGTGCCATCTTTCAGGAGGGAACCTGTGGCACTGTACGGTGAGGAAGTTGGTGAAACAAAACTTGATGAATTGTTTTGGCTGCAGGAGTGAATTCTTGCGTAGTGCCTCTCCTGAAGCAAACATTTGAAGTATTTATCTAACTCACTGAATGGAAGAAGGTGGCGAGTGTGGTTCTGCGTGCTGTAAAATGTGTAACGCTAGTGGATGCCTGCAGGGGTTGCCATCCTCTTTATAAACAGGAATTGAAAAGCACGAGGGAGGCTTTTCCTGATGGTGTCGCTGACACTGTGAAAATTGGCTTCCCAAGGCTGGGAGGACCTGCTGACCTCCACTGGATCTGGGAACTTTGTCTTGGGCGAAATCATTCTGTGATATGATAAGTCTTTGGTATTAGGGTTTCTTGCGTTCTTACAATGCTGAGGTTTGCTCTTTACAGAGCTGTAATGAATGTGTGTGGTATTACTTGTCCTGGTGGTGGTACGCAGCACAGAATAGATTGCTTTAACCTCACAGGTGAGCAGTGCTGCTTGTGAAGGACACAGTTAAGCTGCAGTGATCAGTTTTAGAAAGCTTGTGAACCTAAACGGTTGTGAGTATATCCTAGGAAGAAAGGAGGGAATGCTTCTCTGCTGCTAGGGAAAATGACCTTGGTGTGAAGGATTGTTTCAGTCAAATGGTATAAACAATTTTCTCTTTTGATGTACAGTTCAGTGCACTAAAGGTTCCTGAGCCAGTGGATACACAAACCGCCAAAATAGATGCCCAGGAGCAGGAAGCTGTAAGTGTTCAACCTGTTCCCTAATGCCGAGGTTGTCTCTGACTTCTGTGAGGATGGGGAGGGGTGAGAGGGAAGGGATGTTCTGTACGTGCATCTGCACAGGCAGGGCAGCCTGAGCTAGAGCACGGCTCTGGTCTTCGCATGTGGCTTTTGGCCAAGCAAGAGGATCTCTGCACGTGGAATGGTTTGGCTATTTGGGATTCGGTCAAGATTCTGTCTGCTTATCTGGTGTAATGATGATGAATGTTAATGCCAACTTAAGGCATGGGGTTGCAGGTTTACTTTAGGTCACTGTCTTTATCATAACCATATTCACCACGTCTTCTGCTTTCCTGCAGGCGAAGAGCACTGCTGAGTACGTGCAGGCTTCCAAAGCTCGTATCGCCCAGTATGAGCAACAAGTAAGTCTGGGCTTTGCTTAGTGAATATTCTGTTTAACCCAGCCTGGCACACACCTTGTTTTTACTTGTGTGTGCTTTGCTCTTTCTTGCTGACAAGTGACTTGTAACATGTTTGTTTCTGCTCCTTCTTTAAGCTCCAGAAGCTGAGAAGCATGATTCCCTTTGAACAGATGACATTTGAAGATTTGCACGAAGCCTTCCCTGAAACCAAACTGGACAAGGAGAAATATCCGTTCTGGCCCCACAAACCGATTGCTGATCTGTAAGCTTGTCTGGAAGCAGTTTGTCTAGCAGCTGTCAGACTCTGTGATCTTTTAAATAAAGTACTTTCCCTCCTGTCTGTGGCTTAGATCTTAGATGTGAGGTTGTAAAGTTTTGAGACACGTGGAACAATACAATAACTTGCAAACAGCCCACTTTTGCTCGGTTTTGTCTTTTCTGCCTATGAGCTTGTTTTTGTAGCAAGGACCAAGATCCCATCTAGGCCTGTTGGTCGAGCTGAGTCCTGTTGCATCATCTGTAATGCAAATAAACCGTCTATTCCTCTCTGTAACCAAGTGATGCAGGAAGTGTAGTCCTTCTGCCATTGCAGGCAAGTGGTTGCTCAGAAGTCGAGCATATAAAGCCTTTTGAGATGCTGGAGTGTATTTAGTAGTGAGCTGCGATGCAGTGAGAGGAATGTCTCAGTAGTTCTACAGGCAGAGGTCTAGGGCTGGTTTCTAGGTTGGTTGTGATGGTTTAGATGCAGCCAGTTGCAAAAGGAGTTGAAGGAGTGTAGATGTGTTGAGATACTTTTTTTTAAAAAAAAAAAAAGTTATTTATTTAAAACATCCCAAGTATTGCCCCATTAATCCTGGTGATCCTGTTATTCTCTCCATCCTGGGTTTCTGAATGATGCGGGTCTCACTGAAACTCACAGAAACAATAGCACAAACGCTTCAGACTTGCATTGTTTTATTTAATTATCTGAGGTGGAATTCTTAAACACCTTTCCCCAGGATCGAAACACCACCATAAGAGAAGGGCCTTAACTCCTGTTTCTGTTGGTCATGTTTGTGGTAAGAATTCCTGATGGATAGAATGAAGGTATTATCCCCCCAATTCCACACCTGTTTTATTTAAATACTTTGCTAGTCCACAGAATACTTTAAGAACATATGCAGTTCTGATGAACTAGAGTACAAAGCACTAAGCATGCAGATCTCATGCCCTGCGGGTTTGGGTTATTAATTTTGTTTTTACTGTATTTAGGCAACTGAAAGAACTGCAGCTCTATGAATCAAGCAGGAAACAAATTGCAGTGGAGGGGTTAGAAGCGATACAGTGGAGAGCAACTGAACGAGCACTGCGCAGAGCCTGGTCTCTATCTGCTCCATTTTATAGAAATAATAACAAAAAAAAACAAGGACAGGAAGAAGTGGCTGTAGAGAAGCACCCTCTCCAGGACTGGCAGGAACGGGTCCTGCTCCTGCAGTTGCCAGTGGGGCTTTGCCGGCTGCCCTTTTCCCCGGGACTTCTTGGGCAGGTGCAGGAGCTGGGCACCTTCCTTGGCGAGGTGTTTCATGGTCTGGTTGTTCACGGCTGTCATCGCCAGCTCGGTGTGCACATCTGGAAAGAGCAAATAGCACGTGTCGGTATAGGGGGGTTGGTGGGTGACTACCATGACCGATACTGCCTGGGGCACTGGTTGCCCTGAGGAAACCCACCCTCGCTCAAAGGAACCCGTTAAAGTGTGGGTCACCCCACCTACCGGTTTAAGAGGTTATAGGTTGCTTTACCAGGCTGGAAGCTTCTGAGAGCCTTGTCTAAGCGTAGGGATTTGTGCTGTTGGTGCAACAGGAAGAAGGTGTCTAACACAGCCATGATCATGAGCAGGAAGGTGCCTAAGAAGAATACCACTGCAGAACGATAGGAAAACAAAGCAAGCCCTTGATAATCGGCATCGTTTTCTCCAATGTAATCCTGTCTGCAGTCAGTTGTCTGGTGAGGAAGGGGGGAAAATTCTAACTCCAGCAAGCTGATAAAGCTTAGCTGTTCATGACGACAGTGTTCATGAACGTGCCGATAAACGCCCAAAGACCTTCCTTAGGGTTGGTACCTGTGTAAAAATCAGTTAGTTTTTGTTCAGTAAAGATGGGTACCTATTACGGGTGGTTTGTTGGAGGAAGTTGGGAGGATGTTGTTGAGAATCACGGCTAACATGGAACTGCCGAGGATGATGGCAATCTGGAAACTGATTTTCTCCTCGAGAGAGCTGGGTCCAAACAACACAGCCATATCCAGCAGATACAGGGCACACGTTGGGAGGATCAGGTTCAAAATATACAGAGTGGGTCGTCTCTCCATGGAAATCTGTTGAAAATGGACAAAATTTAGGTGAGCAGGAGATAACTTACTGTGTTGGGCAAATGCTTGTTCCCTAATTTAGAAAATTGGTTGGTTTTTTTTTTTTTTTGGTGGCAAATCAGTGCAATATAATACGAAAGTACTGCCCTACCACGTAGGTGACCACAGAAAATTGTCCGTCATCTATCTGTTCTATGTATTCAATGATGCTCAGGTTGGTGAACTTCCATTCTCCGTCAGTTAGGAAGTAACTCTGGCTGGATTTCATCATCTCAGCTGGTGTCCGTCTCGTCTTCATGACAAGGTCTGTTACTGCTTGGGCAGGAGGCAGAGGAGGAGAGAAGTTGCAGAATTTATGTGTTTGTTAGAGATTAGTTATTTCCTCTCCCTTTCCCTCCCAACCAAGGGTGCCTGCTGATGGGGAAAGGCAACATTTCTCGCACTGCTGGGGTTTCTTAGTCCATCAGGGAGAAATTAAAAAGGACTCGGGTGAAGAGACTTGGCTGGACCTCTGGGAATGTGGATCAGAGGGGAAATCTCGGGTGAATTAGGACAGTTGTCCTTTGCGGATGGGAGGTGGAGGGTTGCATGTCACCCCTGCTTATTTTTCAACCCTTCCTGTTGGGATGAACTCTGTCTGCAGTTTGGATCCCTGAAACTGTCCTTAATTTCCTCTCGTTTCCATGGCCTTCGGGTATGTTTAAAGATCAGTCCCGCAAAATTGTATGCGAACAAGTAGCCTTGTTGCAGGAAGCCTCTGAGTCTCTTGGTTTGTAGAGAACAGTCCCGGGGGGACTTGCCACAGAACATCCAGATGCTTCTGGAGATGTTGCTGGNGTCCCGGGGGGACTTGCCACAGAACATCCAGATGCTTCTAGAGATGTTGCTGGGAAATGTGCCAAAACAGAATGACAGTGTTTTAGCTCATTTCCCTTGGTGTTACGTGACCTCAACCCTGCTAACCCAGCGTGAGCCCATGGTGCCGCTGCTAAGGGAACCCCGGAGTTAGCCAGGGTCCATCTCATTTATTCCTTCATCTGCACATTTAGCCCAGGTGTGGTAAAGCTCAGCTTCCCGCTGTACCTGGGTGGAGAAATGAAGCTATGCTCAAGTTGCATGTCTGGGTGTCAAAGGGAAACTTGAGGATCATCAAGCTGCACGTTAAGGTAACCTGGAAGGGTTGGGTGGAGTTGAAGCTGCCGTTGTGCATGATGACCATATAATCCAAGTTTGAGTTTTGTCCGTTCACTCTGGGGGAAACAAAAGTGGAGAGTGACTGAGCTCCAAGACCCTGCAATGCTCCTCAGCCCCACAAGAGCCTGGGCTGTAAGCGTCCTTTGTGGGGGGGCACTCTGCGCCATCACCCAGCCAGGGGACATAGCAGTGAGGAGAGGAAAGCCGGGGCTCGAAGAAGGGCTGGTGAGTGCCTCTGGACTAAGGTTTGTAGTAGCTCTGCACCTCCTGAGGAGACTCCTGCCCCTCTGCCCTCTGCTTCCCGCTCTCGCCTGGGGCAGGGGCTCATTGCTGGCCCTGCTGTGCTGCAGAGCTGCCCCCCCTCCTTCCCCCCAGCCGAAGAGCCAGCGGCAGTGCCCATCCCTCCATCCCCCTCTCAGATCCACAGGGCTCTGTCCTGCGTCTTACAACAAACTGCTAAGGGTCGTTTCATGCCACGGCGTTGCTGGTCTCTGCTGCTCCCTCAGCTTTAACTACAGCCCAAATGGGATGTTTCCGGAGATGTTACAATATTACAGAGCCAAAAAGTGCTTTGGGTAAACTGTGGTTGCCACTAATCCAAATTATGAGGTTCTTGGTTACAGACATCTCATGGGAACAACTTTTAACTGCATGAGTTTATCCCATTTCCCACAATAATACCAACGCTTTGCATCCATTGCATTTCTCTTAAGCCACCGGATAAAAATGAAAGGGGAACCTACCGCTCTAAAATGAAGATGGGGGGAGACCAATACGTATTCGTGGGCAGAATGATTTGGGAAATGTTACAGAAATCCTGCGGGTCCCAGGTTGCAAAAGTGTTTTTCCACTCCTGGGGGAAGAAGTTGCAGGAGAGAAGTGAGTGCCAGGCTCGGCACCAGCCATCGTGCTGGGCGTCACAGGAGAGAAACGCTCTCGAGGGACCTACCAGGTTCAAGACGAAGTAAAAAGTGACCGTCTGGAGCTTTTCAACCTGGAGAAAAAGAAGGGAAGTATTTAGCTGATTTTCTTAGGTACACCCAATGCAGAGCCCAGAAGCTCTCCCCTGTTGCTCTTACAGTGCACAGCACAGAGGAGAGCTCACGGCTCTCGGTCCTGTGCCTGAAAAGAAAAGTGGGAGCATATGGTCCAATAGTTTGAAAAAAACCATTAGATTATTGTTGTCATTTACATGCCAGTGCCCTGCATCGCTCAGCTGAGGCACTCGGCTGGGGTGGTGTTAGAGCCTGCTATAAAGCAGGCTGTTTGTCGGAACCTGCCGCTGAACTTCTTCCTGGAAGTAGGTGGGAGAAAATACTCCAGATCTTCCAAAAATGCTTTCAAACAGCAGAAAGCTGAAGAAGTGGAAGGGGCTGATTCTCATCCCCATGGTCCTGCTGGCCCAGCCCTGCCTGGCAGAAGACTCAGACCCCAGTCTAACAGTCGCCCAGTTTTCTAACGACCCGACAGGAGTTTTGGGTCCTTACCACAGAGAGAATAGCCACCAGCATAAAATCCATCGTCACTTCCAGAGGCTCCTTCAAGTTTGTCTTGGGCAGTATGTGTGCGTGCAGGTTGCTGTGGGAGGAAATGTTCAGGTACTCAACAACATCGTAGTAGGTGCAGACGTACCTCGGAGCAGCCCCTGCTAGGAAAAAAAAAAAATCCACTGGAATCAGAAATGGATCAGGCGAGAACTCAACCTGTGTGAGAGAGATGTACCAAAAGAGAAAGTGTAAGGAGCGGTGGGTATGAGAAACATCCTTAATGCAGGCGAATCCCTTCTCAGATAGATGAGAACAGAATTCCTCAAGGCTTTTCTATTCCTTTTGGACATACCTGTCCCAAGAGCAAAGGTGAGGATAGCTATAAAAGCTCGCTGCATCGTCTCCTGCTTCCAAATAAGGAGGAAAATGGTACTGTGTGTCTTATGAACAGTTCCCGGACACGTCATTTGTTATGTAGAAGTTGATTTGATCTTTATTAATGAGGGATGGATATTTTGTAAACAGAAGCTAGACTTTTTATGTATTTATTTGCATTGGAAGGAAGAATTTGCTAATGGTTTGATGCACTCAGCTGGCTCTTGGGAGCAGCCTTTAGTTGTGGTAAAGGAAAAATAAGGTCATTAAAAAAAAATCCAACAGTTTGAGGGAGAGGAAAAGAAAAGGCCCATCTCCACAAAGAAAAGGCGAGGAGCCAGAGCCACTCAGAAACAAACCTTGTCTCAGTTACAGGGCTGAGAGTCCGCCGCAACCTCACTAAAATGGAATAGGAATTAGTGCTTGTGCGACATGAGGGGTGCCAGGGAGGCGGAGGAGAGGCTCCTGGTCCTGCCCCATAGCAGCCCAGGCTGCAGGCATTAGCGTGTCCTCATTTCCTGAAGCACCGATCCTTTCATGCACCCACTGATTTTCTGTTTCTGCCTCCTTGCTGATCTCCTGTGCTCTCGAGGTTCTTCTCCAAGTCCTCAGAGTTAAGATGGAAGGCTCACAGACTTTTTACATCTCTGTCTTGCCCTCAGCCACCCTCCTCTCCATCACTGCCTATTTTTTCTGCTGTGATTGCAGAGATACTTCCAGGTGCTTGGAGTGATGGTTCCCACGTGGGGGAGTGGCTCCAGTTCCTGTGTGCTTGGAAAGTCCCATCCCACTGGGACATCGTAGATGGTGTCTTATTACTGTGGCCTCTCCTTGTGTCTGAGATAGGAGGTGGGAAGCGTACGGGCCATCAGACAGGGATTGAATCAGGCACGAGGAGAAGTAGGGGTGACTCTGTGCTGGGGCATAAGGACTGTGTTGGTTGTAGGAGCTTACACTGGTGGGTGGGTGACACTGTCACTAGAGGTGGGACAATGTTGAGCCCCCACAACGGTGCTAGAGGTGACTTGGCCTCCAGCAATCCCTTACATCTGCCAGCAGCTGGTGGGATGTGAGTACACGGGAGCTGCGAATCTGCCCAGTTGCTCTGCAGACTTTTGGTACCCACCGTGCCCTATTGCGGAGAGGTCC
>RSEF01000018.1:12794990-12811749 GCA_003993805.1 Himantopus leucocephalus | reverse complement strand
GGGGGATTCGGGGGGGTGTGTGTGGTATCTGGGCTCTGTGGAGTGCTGAGTGGGGGGTGTGGAGTGTCTGGGAGGTATATGGGGTCTGTGGGGTGCTGAGGCTGGGGACGAGGATGCTGGGGTGAGGTGGCTGGGGGGGGGCACAGTGCGGGGTGTGGGGTGCCCCGGGGCGGGTGCCAGGGGCTGATTTGGGCAGGTCGTTGCCAGCTCCTCGGGGCAGTGGCAGCAGTGGGGGACAGTGTGGTCCCGCCTGCACCCCACACCTTCGCGAGCTGAGCAGTGACGGATGGGTGTAAAAGTGAAGATACATCCAGCGTTTTTTATGTACTGTCTAGTTTTTGCACCTGGGATGTTTCAGGTTTTTATCTGCTCAAGAGTGCAAGAAAGTTTTATATACATGTATATACATAATTGGGTTTTTTTGAATGCTGTTACAGCAGCACACACGTGTTTCCAGGTCTGTAAAAGAGACGACGAGGTGGAAGGGAGATGCGGGGGGGATGAAGAACTTGTGGGAATCCACCAGCTCTTACTCCTGTTGGAGCTGTCAGGTTGGCTTGACAAGAAGCGTGTGCGTTCGAGAGGGGCAGGGACTGCTATTTCTGGCAGCAGGAGAACGCACGGGCAGGGATGGGGCTGTCATTTGCGCTGGTGTTTTGACAGGAGCTGACGATCTTTTGTTTAAAACTGTGGGTGAAGTCAAAATGGGTGTTTCGAAGCTGATATAAAGACGGCGTGTGATTGAGTATCTGAGCTGGGTCCCACCTAGATAATCAGCGCAAAATCAGGAAGCTCAGTCCTCGGGAAATGAGCAGGTCCGGAATGCTGATGGTCCGTCTGCCCTGGCTGCAGCTGAGCAGCGCTCGGGAGCCAGGGAGGGCAACACGCTTTGTTTTAATCGCATCTATGTGTCCTGAGGTTCTGCTCTGCTTCCCCCATCCACACTCGGCTGAAAATGGGATGCTTTAAGGAGAAAAACCAGAACTGTCAGAGACAAATCATGCCATCTGGTGACCTTAATTTCTAACAGGGAACAGGTAAATGTTTGTGATTTGTAGCCAGAGGGATGGGTAAAATATCCAAAGCAGGGTGACTCATTTTACCAACTGTTGTCAAACATGTCAGCGTTGTGCTGGTAACACACGCCAAGGACGGTGTCATTGTGTGGTGCACAGAGACGCTGGGAAAGGAGCTTGGAGGTCATCCAGTTGAAGCCAGACCCATCTAAGAGGACACTTCTCTGGTTTTGCTTCATTCCTGCGTTACCTGATGCAGACATCCAAAGAGCCTTGGCAAAAAAGCAGAATGATCTCCGCTTGGATGGATGGAAACAGCTCTCCCTGGCAGGCGGGGCTTGGGATGACAAGGTCTTACTTTGGCGTGACCCAAGGAGAGCCAAGCTTTTGACATTTAAGCTGGAGACATGAACTGCCTCCGTACTGATGCGGACTTGGAAAGCCCGCTCACCCCGTTTGGTGATGGTGGTCACGGGTGAGCAAGGGCTGTAAGGAGCCAACCCTAAAACGTGGTGGAAGAGCTGATGTGTCCAAGGAGCTGGTCACTCCTTGTGTGAATAAGGGCACAAGCCATTAATGTAGGAGCAAGTTGGGACTTTGAGGGACCTTCCAGAAGGTCTCAGCTCCTATAAGAGAGGGAAACTGCTGAACCAGGAAATCTCCTCCATGAGAGTTTGAGTTCTGTAAAACCCTTGAATTTCTGCCTCAAGTGGTCCATCCCTATTTGTAATGATGGGCGCTTTTCTGAAGGATTATTCAAACTGGTATTGAAGTAAGAAGCCAGACTAGGTCTGATGGAAATGCACTTGTCTAAATTACATCTTTCAAATTCAGCATAAAACTGAATTCTTGACAAGCTGTGCCTTTATTGGTCTTAATGGTGTGAGCTGAATAGGGTCGTTGGTTTTGCCAAATTCTGAAATGAATCATTATTTCCTATTATATTGTACTTTTTCTCATCCGTTTTAATTGCATGCAGTATTTATCTTTCTGTCTTGAATCATGGGGGTGTGCTATTAAAGAGCTGCTGCTCTCTATTAGCCCGGTTTTGGTGGTGAGCAGTGTGGTTGCTTAATACTCTCTTCTTACCTCTTAATGGAGTTGTGTAGTTTTCCTTGGTGTTTTCAAAGCAATTTGAAAAATTTATATAGAAGGTGGGATAAAAGGCCAGAAGATGCTTATTTTTCCCTCCTTTGATCGCTGAAAGCCTCACTTAAGAAAAAAATCAAGTGACTCTGACTCACACAGTCATCAGGACATATATATATGGCCACTAATATTTTTGGATGCAGGAAAAATGCCCTCAGCACTTTGCTGAACAAACTGCTGATACGCGGCAGCTGTTCCTTTGTTAAGCCAAATACTAATATCGTGTTACTTACATCAGTCATTTTTGGATGTGTGGTTTTCAAGAAAGACCAAAACAAAAATAGTGTTTGAATCGCAAGCTTAGAAATTGTGCAGTTTTACAGAGACTTCAGAGCTGACAAAAGAAGGGTTTTTATCATGTGGCAAATGTTAGTGGTCCAAGTGCATAATATGTATGTTATATAAATAATGCAGCAGTATAGTTCGGCATATTCTCTCTGCTTTCTGCAAAGGAGCCTGAAGCATTTTCTTGACCCAAATCGTACATGAAAATCAAACGAATAACTCCTCTGCTGCTCTTAAAAAGAGCTGTAAAAAAAAGTCTCGGCTTTGAGAATACCGCTGTTTCTTTTTATTCGAGAAGAGAATAAAGCATTTGAAAATATATTTAGTCTGCTGTACGCTTCACTGTGATGCTGGTTCACACAGGATTGTTTAAAATGGAAAGTGAAGGCGATCCTCTTCCCACACCTCTGCAGCAACCAGATGACTGCAAGAGTAAACATTGGCTGACTTAAACCAACGTTGCTTCAGATATCCCCTGCTACAAATGTTGAATTAATAGGGTGGTGAATGCGCCGAGAAAATCAACAACGATGCTTTTGTTGCTGTGGTTGTTCATTTTTATTTATTTTATTTTATTAGACAACTGCTTTCCGTTATAAATAAATAAGGCATGAAGGTTCTCCATACTGTTACAGAGCTGGTAGCCACAGTCGTGCGTATGGCTCCTAACATTTCTCGAGTTTGGGGCCACGGGGCACCTGAAAACGCAGAGCATGGAAGAGCGGAGCGGTTGGTGGTGGGTGGGTGATGGGGCCTCTCGAGCGGGTGTGGTTTGGGCATCACACTCCTGCCAACTTACCTCCGTGGTACTCAGCTTAACAAAAGAGGGTATTTTGGGGGGGTATTTCTGCACTAATTCCATGGTAAGTGAAAGAAAGGTAGCTCCTCGTAATGTCAAGGCCCTAGGCTTGGAGGTTAATTACATTTTAACAGTCTTGCCCCTCCAAAGCCAGATTCTCATTTATTTGTTTCAGTGTTGCAAAAATCCCAATCATTTCCCCAAGATTTTGGGATGTAAGCTGGTGAAAACAGAATCCAAATCTGGCCTGAAGTTTGTCTCCAGGCAGGTACGGAGTAGGTAGCTTACACTGAACTGTTCGTTTCTTGTGGGTCAATGCTCAGGGTGTTGCCTAAGCTGTAATGGAATGCTGCTTCTCTGCCTAAAACGCGTGTCTGACCGTTCAAGGTCAACATCTAGTTCATGAAAAATGGAAACTGGTGATTCCTGAGACTGCAGTGGCCTTTTGGCTGTGTGTTTGCATGTCTGTGGAAGCAGAAGCGAGGAGATTTCAGTGCTGGAAAGTGAACTGGAACATGAGAGGTGACAACCTTTGGAGACAGTATCTCAGCCAAGAAAGATTATTTTCAGCAGAAAACTGAAATCTGTCCTCTTGACTAGGGAGATGTTCAGAGCAAAAGTGTGGGGCAATGTGTGATCAGCGCTACTGCCAGGGCCAGAGCTCCTGACGCCGTACGAGTGTGACGCTTTATCCTTCTGCTTGTGTGCGAGTCACTGGTAGCCAGTTTTGCAAGCCCATGCGAGCTGTATTTGAGGAGTTTGCTACAACGGGGCAATGACAACCTCTTGAAGAGCACAGCACAGAGGGCTGGTACCCAGACCATGAGATGAAAGCGTGTCTCTGATACTGTAATAGCACTTCTTGTCTAGCTTATGGGAAAGCCCTGGTCGTCAAGTTCCTACCAGGCACAGTGCTTCACCTGGGCTGAAATACTGGGGCAGGTTTAAAGCGAGGAAATCCCATATGCCTACAAAGTCTGGAGAGCATGGACTGAAATACTAAGTGACACTGATGAAGACAGAACAATCAGTTTTATGTTTCTCTTCAAGTTTTTCCAGTTGCAATGAGCTTGCATTGTAAATAGCTGAAAAACCTGACTGATAAGAGAATGGCTTAAACAGCAAGAACATACTGCCCTTTGGGGAAGGGGGAGGCGTAGACGGAAGTCTCTTGGGTACAAGCGTAGGCTCTTAGCCATAAAACCGAAGTGGAGGGTTGGGCTGGTGTGCTGGAGCAGCCCCTGAAGTTCTGATGGCTTTTTTATTTTGCTTTGAAACACTGTGCTCCAGCTGTGGCAGGATGCTGGAGGACATCCAGGCTTTTGCTTGCAGATAATCGGGCTGTAAGACAAGCTGAAAAGGGTGGAGGAGGTGATCGGTTTTCTTTTTTCGTGGTGTGGTTTGCCTTGCTGTTGTGATGTCTGGCGGCGGCAGCAGCTCATGCAGAGATCCGTCATACAGTTTCTGAAATCCTCTAACTACAATGTACAATTGTCCCGACGAGTTCTCCAGAGTCCAAGCTTAAAAAAAGTGAATTGAGTCTCCGTGACGTTTTCTTGCTTGTAGACCTCTCGAACCTTCAAAGCAGTGGGGCCACGTGGTGTTTCCTGGGGCTGAAGACTTGAAGACTTGGCTGCTGCGATTGCACGTGGGAGTTTGCAGAGAGGCAGGACTCATTTGCTACTCTTGTTTTTCACCTTTGTGGCATTGATATCTGCTTTTGTTTTCTGGATGCGGGAGAAGATCTCCTTAAAAAGAGCCTTGTACTCGGGCTGGCTCTGCTCCAGCCGCTTGTCTACCGCCTCCACGTGTTTGCTGATGGTCTTCTCCATGGTTTTCCGCTCTTCCAACTCGTGTCCCTCTCCTCGGAAATCTCTGAAGGAGCTGTCGCGAGAGATGGGCCGGGACGTTTGGACCCCTGTGTGGCGCACACTGTCCTTGTGCTGCCGACATTTGCTCAGGAGCTCTTCGTACTTCTCCAGCAAGGCGTGATACTGCTCGTCCACTTCCCTCAGGATGGACATGCCCCGTTTGCGCACGTTGTTAGCGTGCAGCGTGTAATTGCCCTCGTGCCGGCTCACGGCATCCTTGGTCACAATGGCATTGAGGGCTGTGTCACTGCAGCTTTTGCGGACAGGGTGGTTTGGGGAAGGTGTCATTGATGGCCCATGACTTTTCCCTCCCTCCTCCTCAGAGAGGTCGATGTAGTCTGCTTCTGGGGCGTTATTCAGCGGCTCAAGGAGGGCCTCGGACAAGTTGTCTTCTCTGCTAAGCAAATACTTCTTGACTTGTTTCATCTGTTGCAGCTCTAGGAGCTCTGCTTCCAGTTCCTTGATGCGCAGTTTGCAGTTCTCCATCTCGCACACGCGCTGCTCGAGGTCTGAGTACTCCTGAATAACGGAGGTGTACTCTCGCTCAACCCTCTCCTTCCGCTGCTTCTCCTGATTGACTTGGGACCTCAGGGAGTTCACCATGGCTTGGAGACGTTCATTCTCCCTCTCCAGTGGCTTCTGGTTGAACTCTGTGGAAGAGCTGTGGACCTGGAATGCGTCCTCATACCTGAAAGAGAAGAAGGACCCTTGAGAGAGTCTGACTGAGTGACAGTCCATGAGGGATTTGTGTCTTACTGTCATGTAAGTAATTCCACTGATGCCCAGAAAGGAGGTAACCTGAGCTCATGGAGTGAGATATACCTCCTCCTGTGTGCCAGGAGACCACAAGGTGTGACTGGGGCTCTTTTGGACACAGAGACCAGGCTCTGTCCCAGAGAACCTGCAGTCTCATTTGATAGCAGTGATCAAAGACAGGAGGAAAATGAAACCCTAAAAGGGAAAAGACTCATCTTGTTAACGGACAAGCCACCAACATTGGCATGAAGCAAGGATGAATGTTCAAGGGCTACCAGACTGAGCTAAAAGTAGAAGGCTTTGAGTTTTTCTGCTGGAGCTCAGGAGCTCAGCTACTCACTGCATCACGGAGTTCACCAGCTACTCACTGCATCTGCCAACAACCCCAAACGCCACCCAGCCAAAACCCAGAAGCACAGGCTCTGCTGTCTGGGAGGTGCTCCAGAGAGCGTGGGAGAAGCAAGGGGGGCCGACAGAGATTTTTGACAGAGTTGCCCCTTCTTCATTGCCTGGGAAGCGACAACAAGCGCTTCCCCCTTCCCTCACATTGCTGTCGGGAAGTCAGATTTTCCTCCTCCTCAATGAGGTGCCCATGGCATCCTATCTGGTTACAACAGATTGGAAAAGAGCAAGCACCGTGGCTTGCCCTGGGAGGCATGACTGGTGGCGGGGGGTATTGAACAGATTGCCAAGTTGCTGAAGGGCAGCCTGACCTTCAGAGCCAACCGCAGAGCTGCGAGCTGAACTGCGGTCCCGAGGCACTGGGGGGAGAGCGGGATTGGGAGACGGGGGTGGGAGGGAAAGAACCACAGAGACATTAAGTGGATTTTGCTGGGGGTTAGGTTATGGCCTCATAACATCCCCTTTGCTGCTGCAGTAAAAGTGTCTTTTGTTCGTATCCGCTGGCAGGGGATGCTTTCAGTAACAAAGTTCATCGATTGCTTATCTATTTAAAGAAGTCTCTATTACGGACAAAGCTGAGCAAGAGATGCCCTCATGAGGTCAGTGAATTCACACAGTGGCTGGGTTTTAAGGAGGATCAAGTGTGCAATAGTGCTGAAGGTGTTTGTTCAGCGTTTGGCAGCACGTGGCGTATCTCGGTGTGTGACTGGTGCTCTTGGGGGGTACAGGGGAAAATGCACCATCTCAGCTGGTTTCAGTCTGCCAGACATGCCGGTCCTGTGCTGGGAGGCAGCTGCAAAGGGAAAATGGGCTGTGCTGGTTTGGGAAGGGATGCTGTGTGGCAGCTTGAGGTAATGGGATTCTTCACCTGATGTGTTACTGGGTGGGCTGTACTGGGAGAGGCCGGTTTGAGCCATCTAGAGCTCGAGCAATGTGTCCTGCCTGGGGAGTGTTCCTGCTCAGCTCCCTGCCAACCTGCCAGGACAGTCCCAGCCCCTCCAGGCAGCGCCTGGCCCCTGTACCCTGGCCCAGTGCAGCTGCGTGAGGCATCCAGATCCTCCTGCATAGCTATTCTTGCCCTCTGAAAAAGAACTTATGTCTCCACATCCGAGGCATCGCTGACGCTGGGATCGTGAAGGCTCTGCTTTGCCAACACCACCTGCTCAGGCGGGCGGGTAGGAGAGAGCAAGGTCCTCCCGTCATCTCCAGCATTGAGTTTCAGGCTCTGATGCAGAGCCTAGATCTCTGTGGGGGTGTATGTGGGGTTTTGTGTGCCCCCAGAGGGGCTAACCCACCGCATCCCCTGTTTGCAGGCAGAGGAGGTGGGGGAGAAGGTTGGGGGGCTTGCTAAAGACGAGGCTCCGTACCTGGGGCTGGAGCACAGCTCCTTAAGGCAGGGGAAGGTGTGGATGGTTCGGCGCCGTTCCCTCTTCTCCCGCCGAATGCGGAGCTGCTCCAAGCTCCGCATTTCCTCCACCTGCTTCTGCAGCTCCTCCACTTGGTTCTGCAGCCCCTCGATTGTTTCCGTCAAGCTGTGGAGAGAGGAGGGAGCACGGATGAGGAGGCAGGCACTGCAGGTCCCCGAAAGGTGTGTTTTCCCTATAGAGAAAGCTAGTCCATGGAAGATGCTTCCAGTTTCTAGCCCTGGGAGCGTGACAGCATTTGCTTTTCATGGCAGCGGTTGCTCTTTCTCTGCGTGGTTGCTCTTGAGCAATGGGGGGTGTTTGTAGAACAGGGTGGGGGATTGAAGCAGTGGCAAGGGATCGTACTAATTTGAGACCCTCTGTCCTCAAATCAGTGGGCTAAACCAGTCACCCCTGGGGCAAAAGCACTATCCTGGAATATCTCTGCACTAAAAGCAAGCAGGGGAGCGATTTACTCTCTTCCTCTTGTTTCTCTTGTAGAGATAAACACAGAGAGACTGGGCAGAGGTTTAGTTTTGTTCTGGCTGTGAACACAGTTGGTAAAACTCTCTGCTGCAAAACACCCTCTCTGCACAGTTGTTTGCAAACGATGCCGCATCGCAAGGACATGGCTTGGTGTGTTGTTTCCAGGGATGACCTTGATCGTGAGCCTGTTTCAGGAAAGAAATTGTTATTGACAAACTGGTGTTTCAGCATGGGCTAGCCAGGGTTTCGCTAAGTGCTGGATCTGTGCCTAGTGTTCCTGCTGGGCTGTGTGCTGGGGACCTCCCTGATACGATTATGCACCTCTTCTTCAAGCAAACGTGTCCAAGGAGGAGGAGGAGGAGAGGCTGCCGTGCCTCTCTCTTGGCAGCTACAGACACTCCTTTATCCAGCCCTCGTCCCAGGGGTGTCTGTGCTGGGGCTGACCTCCGCTAACCAGCATCGGTGTGATGAGCTTGTGTTGTAAATAGCTGCAAAACCTGAGCGATAAGAGAAAGCTTAAACAGCAAGGACACGCTGTGCTTTGGGGCAGGGGAAAGGTGAGATGAAGGTCTCTCGGGTACAGTAGCGCTGCAGTGGGAGGAGGGGAGGCCGTACCACTGTATCTTCTGTTGGGATGTCTTGCTTTCCAGCACGAGCTTCTGGTTAGCTAGCTCCAGGTCCCGTGCTGTCAGGTCCAGCTGCTCGTAGACTTTCGCATGCTGTTCGTTCATCTGCCGCAACATCTCTAGTTGCTTGGTCAGGTACTGCAAGAAAAAGTGGAACAGAAAGACTCCACATCCAAAATCTGGGTTGTTTCACAGGCAGAAATTCCTACAGCCTTTGCTTCCTCTGGTAATGTGTATTGTGGCTGATTTGTCCTCTGCCTGGTTGAACCCTCTTGCACAGGTGAAATATTCATACCCCTGCCCACTGCAAATACTTTTGTGTCTAAAATCAGATTGAACTTCCCCTGCCCTCTTTGAAGGGCACTAACCTCAATCTCTCTCTATTCAGCTGCTTTTTTTTATTCCCAGTACCCAAAGAAAGTTGATATCCCTGGGACTGTGTCCCTTCACCAAAGTTGACTGAAATTTGGCCGGTTGGTTACTGGATCGTCTGACAGATCGATTGCAGAAGCTGCATTTCCTTGGGAATTCAGGCTAAAACTCCAAGTCCGTGAAACGCGAGGAGACTCGCGGTTTCTGCGTGTTCAAAGACCCCTTTCTGTGAGTCTGTCATTGCAAGATTTTTATCCTGGCAGAGGAGCATCTACCCAAGTGCTCACCCTCACCTGAGAGCAGATCCCAACTCCTATGGTGGGCGCGCTCCTGAAGGGCTGCCGGCTAAATCCATCCACCGGTTGCCTCGGCCATCAGCTGTCGGGTCCCCGCAGCCATCACGTGCTGCTCTTGTGACCTCGCAGCTCTCCTCTGCCCCACGTCTTTTTAAATCAGGGGGGTTCTGATCTTTTTTAATTCACAGATCCCTAGAAGTTTTCCAGTGGATGAAAACCCTCCCGGCACAGCAGGTTTAAGCCTCTAAGCTTAGTTCTGTGGGCTCTTAGAAATACTGCCCTGACCCCAAAGGATGCTTGAAATGGTGGTTTAGATTGCAGCTCTTGGAGAAAGAGCTATTTTATGCCTCTAACAAAGGGGGCTGTGTTTTGGGGGTGCCGAGGGGCCAGCTGGGAACAAACGCGATTATGAATAACTAGAATCAAGGGAAAGCAGCAGCAGAGCAAAGAGAAGCGAGTGTGAAGGCTGGCAGATGGGCAGGGAAAGGCCAAACGTGCCCCAGATGCAACCTCGTGCCAAAATCTGGTGTGCACATCTGGGCAGGGGGCAGGGGCGGGGGGAGGGATGTGAGAAGGGGGAAAATCCCAGTTAGTGGGGAAAATCCCAGTTAGTGGGGAAAGAGGATCCTCTCCAGGGCTGGGATGGGCTTTAGCTCCCATTCCTATGGCGCATCCCTTCCCCTCTCCTGGCCTCTGAGCTGTTGGCATTGGTGGAAGCGCCCCTTCCCCGCCATCGCCCTTAGGTGACAGCGGTGGCTGAGCAGCTCCCATCCCCATCCCCATCCCGACTGTGTCCCTACCTCGATTTCCTGCACTTGCTCCTCGTTGGTGGCGTACATCTGCTGCAGGGAGTCCTCCAGCTCTTTGTTGCGCTCCAGCAGCGTCTTCCCCAGCTCCGCAGCCAAATGCAAGTCTGAAAAGCAGACGGGACAAAGCTGCTGCAGTTCCCACGGCTCTGCCGGTGGATGCGGTGGGGTCCCCAAATGCCACCGCACCAAGCACAGTGGCACATTTGCACAGTGCTGGTTTTATTGGCAGGTTTTGTCATGGATGCGTGCTTATGGGACGTACAGGATCTGGCCTCCTTCGTCTGGCTGGGCTGCAGGAGCAAGGGGAGGCCGAGCTCAGGACATCTGCAGCTCCTCCATGCAACGGGATTTGGTGCCCGGCTGGCAGTATAACCCTTGTGTGTCACACTGCGTAGCCAGGATCAGGCCCATGGGGCTTGGCTGTGGCAAGGTGTTCAGCACCTCCATCCCCTACTGCCAAGACCTGTGGGGCTGAGAGGGGCTCAGCATCCGTCAGAATGAGACCGAGGGTTGGTAAAGCCCTGCAGGGCCTTGGGGATGCTCTGTAAATTATATTATTATCTCTAATGAAGGGAGCGCTCTGCCTTCCCCCGTCAGCCTCCATCCATCACCTGCTAATAGACTGACATGAGTAATAAAACCACGCGTGGCCCGAGGGAGCTGGAAGCACCTCCCGCATCTGCCGCCCAGGCAGCGCTGCGTCAGCCGGGTCCGTGGCTCTTTCCTTGGGGCAGCTCCGGGGTGAGGACAAACCGCTTTGTATTCACTCTGTGCCACCTTCAAATGCCCTTAGGAAGCTACTGAAATAGTTGGAGTTTAGGAGAAGCATATGGGAAAATAGATGTTGACTGTGTGGCTGGCTTAAAATACTGGGTTTTCTGCTTCCTGGGTAAAGAAAAAGCCCCAGGACCCGGTGAGTCCTATATTGGCCAAAGCCTGAGCACCTCAGGTGATGCTGTTTGTGGGCCTGGGATGGCACAGCTGGCTCTGATAACGTCCCCTTGCTTTCACAGAAATTGGTTGTGTTCTTAAAGCCTGACCCCTCCTGTAGTCATGCGTGTTCCTGTTTTTCCTGCTGCTTTTAGAGGTGAGCTTCTTGCTCTTACAGTGGCAGACTGAAAATCTGACCTTAAGCCTTCTAAAAGGTAAGGAAACAGATCTTGATGTGTGTTATTTCTCTCTCTGGTATCGTTATCGTGTGGTTTTAGATAATTAAGGAGTGGCAAACCTGCAGTGTGTAAGGGGACCTGGGTCTCCTGCCCTGGCATTTTCTCAGATTGTTGTAATGCTTCTCTCTAGTCTGCAGCTAATGATGTGTTTTGCAAAGGTTCTGCTAGGGCTGAGAGCAGCTATAATTTCTTCCAGCAGTTAATTTGACCATGCAGTTGATTGGGAAAGAGTGATACTTGGTCACTAGGACAAGAAGAAGGGGAACCAGGATGCCTCAGGATGTATTCCGAGCATGGGAAAATCACTGATCTCTCATACTTCAAATGGCACATCACAAAACGAGGCTCACACTGACCTCTGGGACATGAGTGCTCGCTGGGAGGAGAGCTGTCAGTGCTTGGGGTGGGCTTTCCTGATGGATAACAGTGCGCTGGGGGAAGTGCTGATGTGGTATTAATTTGGGTGATGGCCGTGTTTCTTTCTGTGCGGCTCTAGCAGTGCCTGAGGACTGGTTCCCCAGATGTGGTCCAGCCAACAGCTGCTCAGTGTGTCCTCGAATCTCCCCTTTACCATGAGAATGCGCTCTCCAGCTGTGGCCCGCATTGCAGGGTGTTGTTCTAGGCTGTGACCTTTTTAATTATAATCCTCATCATTGCACAGTGACCTGGTCTGAGGGCTGCAATCCCGGCTATCAATGCAATCAAGATATTGGCACGTTTCCCCACGGACAGACCTCCTCCACCTATTTTTTTTCTCCCCCCAAGCACCAAATCTCCCCAGTTTCCAAAGCGCCCTTGGGAGACTGAGTGTTTGTGGCACCAGCTGGGGACGGGGGAACAGCCAGATGCCAGCAGACATGGAGGATAACTCGTGCCTTTAAGCTGCTCGGGGCTGTATTTAATGGCACCGCCAGCTTGCCAGAGCTGGTGGTGTTGCTGGAGACCGGCACCTTGCAAATCGCATCCCTCGCCGCGAGCAGGGCCCCGGCACAGAGGCGTGTAGCGAGAGGGCTCCGCGCTGCACTCCAGGTAATGAGTCAAGTGTGTCCCCGTCCCTGCGGATTACACCAGTGCTCTCCCACCATATGGCATCCAATTTAATCAGCTGGGGTTGAGTTAAGTGGATTAGGCAGCGCAAGATCCTGGGTTGTAATTTAAAGGACTCCGTCAGCAATAATTTAATGGGGGAAATGGGCAGCGTTTGGGGATGAGTGGGAAAGAGGAAAGAATGGGGCTGAGCTGTGAGGAGGAAATTGATTCTTCGTTTCCATTTTGAGCGTAAGGGCCTGGGAGACTCCACGCTTGAAGGACGCGGGGGAATTGGTACTTTTAGTGTCTTTTAACTGCCTCAGCCGTCGTCATGCATGCACTCATTCGTTCTCTGCCTGCCAGCCAGCCAGAGCATCCTTGGTAATCCTGTCTCATCCATCCTCCTTGTGCCTGGGTCCTCTTCCCCACCTGTTGGTCTCCGCGGGACTGTGGGGAGGGAGGGGATGCTGCATGGAAGTGCTTTAATGTCGTCTTTAGACCCGATCCCTCTTGATTTTTGCACTAATCGTGGCTCTGCCTGGGCTCTGGGCACACACAACTCTCCTCCTTCGAGACCTCGGAAACCTGAATGTGAATCTTTCAGCAAGTTGTTTGGGGTGGGGGAAAGAACTATTTGGGGATTCTCTCTGCATAACACTGTGGTTTTCCACAATTTTTTGTATTCCTCTTTGCTTCTCCGCCGTCAGATCAGCCAGCCAGTGCTGTAGGACTTGCCCTAATTTAGCAGATAAGCTGAAGCCTCCCTTCCCCCTCTCCTCTCAACACAGAAGGAGAAATAAAGTGGTGGGGAGCGGCTGTGCTGTGTGTCCGCTTGATGTGCCCGATACCTCCACAGCACTGCCTGCACGGATGGCACTGCTGTGAAATAGCCAACATTCAACCTAAAAACTGGGGAGCCCAATGTTGCCCAAATCCTATTTGGGAGAGGACCGTGGATGCAAACTGTCCTGGGCAACACCAGCTCCGTACCCTCTGGCTCTCAGTACCACAAGCACTGACGTGACCCTCCTAATTAACACCAGCCAAGGAGACACCCCGCGTCCCCAAACAAAGAGCTGCGCCTACAGAGCAAATCGGAGGGAGGGACGGAGGCTGCGTTTCCCTGCAAGCTTCTGTGGGAAAGGCGCCTGAGCAAGGAGGGAGGGGAAGAGAAGAGAGGCCATATGGTGGGAAGGGAGCAGGAGTTGAATCCAAGCAGCGCTCAGTACAGGGGAGTGTGGCCAGGGAGTACATCAGGGAGGCAGCCATCCTGGAGCGGCAGAGATCATCATCATCAGCCCAGCGATAATTCTGCTAGCGCTGGATCACTGGGGAAACTTGAGGGTGGAAAAAAAAAATCCTGATCCAAAAGCTGTAGCAGGTTGTCTTTGACTGAAAGAGGCTGAGGAATGAGCTGCAGGGTGTTCCCCCGTTGCAGCATCCTGTGGCAACGCTGGCTCGGGCAGATGTGCACTGCACGGGGCTGCCGCCGAGCTGAGTGCTTCCCGGCTGCCCCAGCCTTTGCTGCAGCCTGCAATGAGGCACAAAGAGGGTTTGGAGCAGTTTCTGCCCTTCCCGGTGCTGGCCTGTATCTGTTTGGGCAGAGCAGTCTTTGCCACAGCCCGCTCTCTGAAGGTTTTTTTTTTTTTCTCCCCGCAGCATCTCTTGGTTGTGGCTGTGGGGGCGCGTAAGCCTGGTGCTGGGCAGGGGTGGTTTCGGCTGCTCTTGGCACAGCGATGATCTGGTAGCTATTCAGATGGTCCTCGTAAATACGTCTTTCTGGAGGAAGCCACCATCTGGAGCAGCCGCTTTGGGCTTTCCCCCATCGTGTCTCTTGCATCGAGGGATTCACATGTTTAGGCTGTGAGAGAACATGCCTTTGCTTCTCGCCTTCAAATAACCCAACCCTCTCCCCATCCTGCGAGACAGACAGGCTTGAAGGGGGGTGTTAGAAGACCTTTGGCTCGTAGAGCTAAAAAGCAGAGGTTTATGGTGCGTATTTGTGCAGGTTCTTTTCAGCTAAGCATCTATTAAGGAATTACTTGTCCCTTCCTAAAGGTTTGGGGCTGGGCCTACAGAAAGGGCTGCTCCTCTCCTGCTGGAGGTGGTGAGTTCACCTGCTGAAGTGTGGGGAGGAGCAGCGAGCAGGAGCTCTGTTGTGGAGGTCTCTGGAGGAAGCTGAGGGTGGTTGTTAGCTGATGGATGGGGTAGGTTGAGAGTTAAGAACTGATGTTTAATGCTGTTGACGTTTAATTTAATTGCATTTGCTGTCTGCTCCATTACACACGGGTACTTAGAATCAAGGGTAGGTGCAATTATCCCTTTCAAAAACTAAATAAATGATGCTGTGCTGGTTTACCCCAGGGCAGGGTGTACTTGCTAGTCATTTATTTTTCTTCTTAGTTTCAATGGATTGTGCTGTCTGGGTATATTCCAATGACGATCAGGTTTTGTATATCACTTACTGGTGCGCCATGGCAGGTGATGGAGGCAGTCTGTGTTCTTAGCCCTTATAAGCCTTTGCAATGGAATGTGCTGGTGTGCAGAGAAGCAAGTGCCCTCTGACAGCACCTCGCAAACAACCTGCAGGCATGTCTGGATGTAGAAAAGCCTTTTCAACATGCCCATTCCACAGATGATAGCGTTTCCCGTGGCCAGGCAGAGCTTTCAGAGAGCCACCAGCGTTACTGCTGAGGCGTGGATTCTCCATCCCTTTTACACTGGCATTACTTGGACATTCTTACCCAAATCAGCTTTGCGCTTGATGTTCTGTGTGTTTTTCGTGGGGACCTGCTGTTTTGGTGCGATCAGGTGTACCACGGCGGCAGGGTTTGCTTTGCAGAGCAGCCCAATGCAGCACGGGGGAAAGGTGTCGCTGGCAGGGCTGGGTGAGCGCAGGCACGGGCTGTGCGCGGAGCCCCTGGCAGCGCAGCCCCATCCTCCCTCTTCCCCTCCTCGTTTCAAACCGTGGCTCTAGCTGGGCTCAGCTGATGTTGGGCACACGGGCATTTCTGTTAGACTAATGAGATGTGCTGGATTTCCTACTTGCTCTTTTTCTTCCTTTTTCTTTCCTTTTTCTTTCTCTTGTGTAATCTGTTACGTACCCCTGGGCTGCCTTTGGCTTTGCAAGCTTGCCTGGTTGCGGGGAAGCTTGGGCAGCGGAGAGATGCAGTTTGCAGGGGGTCGAGGCAAGCACGGTGCAATGAGAGCAGCTCCCTCTGCGCTGTCTCTAGTCCCCTGAGCAAAAGTGGCACCACCAAGGAGTGCCGTATTTTTTTCAGTCCCATTCAGTATTTCCTTTCTATCAGCTCTTCTTTTTTGTATTCTTCTCAGATGCTCATCAGTTGTGAGGTTTTTTTTATTATTTAATTGATGCTCATCTTTTTTTGTTCTGCCCTCTAACGTTTTGTGCCCCAAATCCTCCCTTGTATGTTCACATTTGAGACTTAGGATGGTTACCTCTGCTTATAAGCTGTATGGGTCTATACAAAGACATACACAGCAGTCCCATCCCCGTGCCTACAGCAATCGATGTGCGTTTTGCCAAGTTGTTAGAGCATGATAACACGGAGTCTGTTATTAGAGCATGGTTGGGGCCCCATCTGCGTCTTTCCCTGCTGTTCTCTTATCTAAACAGCCTCGGTGCCCGTGTTTGCCTTGTAGGCTAAAATGGTTTCAAAGAGCTCGGTGATTGGCGGCTCGGAGGCTCTGATAGTGCACCTGGATCAGAAAGTGTCCTAAATAAATACATACAAGTGGAGTTGTTGGGGAGAAGAAGCGAGGAAAGAGGAGGGAGAAAAGCAGCCAGTGCTTTGCTGCGTGCACCCCTCCTCTGGGTGGCAAAGCTCCAACTAACTAATTATGTTGGGATGCAGAGAACTGTGAAAAGAGGCTTTTACTCTTTAAAAGCTAAAGACACAGACACGTGGATTGGGTGCCGTGTGGGAATATCATCTCCCCAGTGTGTTTTTGGGGGCAGGGGGTTGTAACTGACCCAGGACAAGGAGGATTAGCTCCAGGGGGACTTCCCGTGTTTGTTGCTGCTGCTGTACCACAGTGCTGTGCACGTCCGTGTGCGGAGCCCCAGGCAGAGGTGACCTGCGAAGGACAGGTCGGTGTGCTCACACAGCAAAGCACGGTGCCCCCAGCGGTGGGCTGCCACAACCATGTCAGCTCTCCAGCCCTGCTCGTGCTCACACAACGTATTCTCCTACTCTGAGCCATTGCCAGCCAACTCGGCCGCCCTTGCTGTCCTCTTGCTGGGGGGAGGCAGGAGGGACCACTGATCCTG
>RSEF01000018.1:12747971-12780173 GCA_003993805.1 Himantopus leucocephalus | reverse complement strand
CATAAACAAGTTCCAGAAGGCCCCTGCTTTGCATGTGCTTCACAGAGGGAGATGGCAACGACCCTTCAAGCCAGCCAAGCTGTGGCAGTTACCTTCTAGACCTCTCTGTCTTGATGCTGGCTGCTGCTCAGCCAGTAGAGGGTGCTGGGAATGCATGTCGTCTCTCCCATCAGGCACTTAGGTACACTTCCTAGCAAAGTGATATAAACTGCTTAGGACTCTTAAGTCTTAATCCCTCTTCTTAATGTTGCTTTAGCCAGAGTTATCTGATTTCTGTGTTAGGGATCCTCCCCAGGACCTACTCGGCCCAATACAAGGGGATGAATCTCTCTGCAGGAAGGCAGCTGGAACAGCCGCAGACTATAGCTTGAAACAACTTGTGACTTCTAGATGAGATGAGGTACACACAGTGAAGGATCTGGGGCAGCTGTAACTCATTTGCTGCTTCCCCTTCCTCGGTGCTCAGTAATGAGGCTCCATCCTTACACTGTTGCTGAGTCCTAGTTCAGAGACACCCTCTGGTCTACTGAGTGGTTGCAGAGAGGAGACAAGTACTTCCCTCTGCAGATCCTTGCTGAAGTGCTTCCTTCTGATGGCTGCACGGAGAGGTCTTCAATAAAGGCAGCTGCAGTGACCAGTTGCCTAGGGCTGAGAAACTGGGCCACACTTGGTAATTCCCAGCTTTAAGCACCAACCTCTGCAGTTTCCCAGCTAGCAAATGTCTGGGTGGGGTTTTGCTCACAATATATGAATTACGGATCCAAACCCAAGGTGTCTTTACAGCCTTCAGAGGGAAGGCTGGAAGATTTGGAAGACTTGGCATACGAGACACTGGAAGATTTGCAGTAGACCTCAATTCCTCTGATTTCTAGCGAGTTCTCTGCTCCTTTCTCTTGACTGATTTTTATTTTCAACAATCTGACAGGAGTTGAATCTGCAGTCCTGGGAGGTAAGCTGGGGATAAATCTCAATTTCGGACTGTCTACTTTCTTAAAGGGAGCTGCCTTAGGTTTAGGCTGTGAAGGGTCTATATGCTCTTTCAGAAGAGTTGGCTCTGAAGAACTGCCTTTTTTAAAATTTTTTTTTTTTAATTTGCAATATTGGGTGCTTTCTTCTGGGACTGAGCAGTCATTTATTGCAATAATGGATTCTAGGCACATCTATCATACTGTTTCTCCACAGGAAGTCATTGATTATTTTTTTCCCGTTTTGTGTCCAGTAATGAAAGTATTGATCAGGGAGGGTCGGTAGCAGTTTATAAAAACTGACGCTAAAGTCTTCCTGCCTTCGAGAGGATGAGTTTGGGAGAGGACTGTCACCTGGACTTCCCACATACAGCGAAGCTGGCAATGGAATGGGAGTATAGTGTGTGCTGGTGGGTACCTGGTGGTGCTGCTGTGGACTACCTGGTTGTGTTAGCCTTATTTTGGGGGAGGGGGGGCACCTAAAGCCTGAGATGAGTATCAGATCCCCAAAACAGAATCTAAATCTGAGTCTGTCTAGTCCTGTGCTTAGTGTGTCTTGCAGCTTCTGTCCTATGTCAGATGCTTGTTATAATTGTCAATCCTTTTTAATAGGAAATTGGAGAAAACTGGTAGGTAGCTTGTTGCCATCTGCAGAATGATGCAGAGACTCCTTAACTGTGAAGCCATCTTAAATCTTTCACAGAGGAAGGAAACAAGGGGGAACTATATGAAATGATCTGACAATTTCTGCAAGATCCCCATTTGTCTCTTTAGACAAACCTGGCACAGCTCTAGTGTACCGGCTTAGCATGCTACCTTACAGAAGCAGGGAAGTTTTCTTGCTACTTTCCAAATACAGCCCTTTTTTGGGGAGGCGGAATGTTTTCTGCTAAGTAGGCTCAGCATATTAAATAATTCATTTAAATGAAGGAGAATGCCTATTAATGTTTCCTGACATCCAGAGATTCAGGGGCAGTACGATGGCAAAACATGGTAAAACTTTGGGGGATGCAGGCACTGTAGAAATACTAGTCCACGTTCCTGCAGTAATGCTGTCCTTGTTTGATAATTGTCCATGCGAGGCTTGGAGAGGTGAATTGATTTGCCCAAGCTGTATTAGGATTAAGCATCAGGTGGCATCGCAACTTGAAAGTATGGGCAGGTTCCTTGAGCTGTTTTCCTTCATTGTCAACTTCCTGAATGAAACAAATCTGAGGCTTTTTTTTGTAGCTCACCTGCCTCTGAACTCTGAAAATATGTTCCAGTTTGGTTTTGCTTGGTGAGATTTATACTGACTTGCTTGGAAGAAAAGAATTCTGGGGTCTCATCAAGCATTTCTTTATCCCTGCAGACTTTAGTCCTCCACAGCAGTGTCTCCTTGTGCCCCAGTAAGGCTGTTCTGTGCACCTGGTAAACTTGTGTAAGACATTTTTTTAATCCCTTCGGTGAAGGGAGGACAAGCTTAAAAAAAAAAAAAAAAAAAAAAAAANNAAAAAAAAAAAAAAAGAAAAAAAACATCCAGGAAAGCAGTATGGGGCAGGAACAGCATACACTGTGGCACAGGGTGTTAAGAGGGCTGCAGAAACAGAGTTTTAAAGCTTTGCAGGTTTGAACCTTGGCTCAAGTTGCTGATGGTAAGGAATCTCCTGAAGCAGCTCCACTTCAACCCTGGGGAACCTGTGCTCTCTGAGGCCAAATCCCTGATGGGGAAGTCCTGCAGGTTTGCAAGCAGAGGGTTTGGAATCAGCAGAGGACTAAAAGCGTCTTTTTCTCTTCATTTCACTGCTCATCAAGCTGCGCTTGCACCAAGTCTGTGAGCATCAGCTAGATGTTTGCCTGCGGCTGTTCCAAGTTGACAGTGTCATCTGGCAGATGACTTATGTGAGACCTGTTGGTCTTGACGAGCCACTGGAGGATGGGCTTGAACTAGAGGGCCTAGTGTCAGGGCCAGGTATTGAAGGAGGCAGAGTTGAGCTCTGAGGTACCTCGTGTCCCATCAGTTCCCGTGCTGTGGCTCACTTCCCTAAGCTACTGGTGTGACCCCTTGGGTGAAGCTTGCTGCAGAAAGAAGTAAACTATGGAGGCAAATGGTGATTTATTTTTAAGACCTTGAAAAATGTTTGTGTATTTGAAGTGCAGCGTTCAATACAGGGTTCTGTACAATATTTCCTTTTCCTGCAGTGGGTGTCAACCTCTTCTATTTCTGCATAATTATCTACCTCTATGGGGACCTGGCAATCTATGCAGCGGCTGTACCGGTCTCTCTCATGCAAGTGACCTGGTAAGTGCGCTTACTGCTGTGGGGTTGTGTGCTAACAGAGAAGAGAGCAGGCTTTTGGACTTGATGGGGTGATAAGTCTGACTGGGATCGCTCTACTTTCTGAAGAACAGAGTGGAGGAATGACTCAAGGACAGCTCATCACTTGTGGGTGGGAAGGTGAAGTTTTATGTTCCCCACCCAAGTGCCTGCTGCCTGCCTGAAAAGTAGCTGACCTGATTTCAGATGAGTCCTCAGGTGTGAAGTACTTCCAGCTTCAGCACCTTGCAGACATGGGACTTGTTGCTCAATACCTGTTGGTATAAAACCTGTGGTTTGATTGCCGTACTCTGTGCAGTATTTTACCTTCTGTCTCTTATGGGTAAGAGCTGAGAGGTGTGATGCTTACCAAACCTGTGACCAGCGAGTGGTGACGTTACATGGACTTAGCTCTGGACTGAGACCAGTTCGTTTCTCAAATAAAAACAGATAATGAAGGAGGTTGGTTTGATCAAAACTGTACTGGGCTGGATTTGGACTCATGACTTGGAAATGGAAAATTGCAGTGATCCATATATGACCTAAACTTGCTAGCTTGATGACCGAACTTGTAAATAATTGTAGGCAATCCAAGAATTTGCCTTTAAATGTATGGTGCTCAGTGACTTGCTGTGTTACACAGTCCAGAAAATATCAGGAGGGAGGGTGTTCAGGGAAGGAGGGGAGAAATGGACGCTTCGGGTCTCTGATCATTCCTCTTTCTTGAATGCAGGAGAGGGGAAGACATCTGCTAGGAGTTAATTACTGTCTTTTGTTTCTCCCTCCTTTCCCAGCAGTGCCACTGGCAACCATTCTTGCAGTGTTGGAGATGGCACAAAGTATAATGATACAGACAAGTGCTGGGGGCCAATTCGACGAATTGATGCTTACAGACTGTATCTGGTGAGTTTCTGAAACTGGGATGACCATTATTTCTGTTTAAGTTTCACTTGTAGTGTGTAGGGGGTTTTTTTCAAGTAGAGATGATGTGGTTCAAGTGAACAACAGAGGCATGAAGCTTCTGGTTCATTCTGACCTTATTGGCCAAATACCTCCTCTCTCTTCTTGGTGACATGGCTGTGTTTCAGTTTGGTGGCCATCAGAATAATCCTTATGATTCTGAGTTTAAGTAGAGTTCTGTCCTTCTTGTTGTGTTGTTTTATATTGCTTAAGCAGGTGATACGTCCATGCCAAAGGGTGGGTTTTTTCAGCAGCTGGCTAAGTAATTGTTGCTTTGAGGTAATTGCTGTCAGTATACTCGAATATATTAAGCTCTCTTGAGTGCATTTTTCATGCGAATAAAACTGTTTATGCTGCAGGAGAATCTGCTTTTTGAGAGATGATGGAAACAGCCCGCTTAAACAACATCCAGTGCTATATGCTGCTTTAGTAATAGCTTTCTGTCTAGTTTAGGATTGTCTATTGCATCTATTACTGTGCTGTGTTTCTGCTGTGAAACCAAGGTTTTTCCCAAAGGATGATAAACACTGTTTCTCTTGAGCTTGGGGAGAGTTGAGCGCTCATACCTGGAGACAGATGTCAGTAGGGTGAAGTAAGAAGAGGGGAATATGGAGTTGCTGCATAGCATGTCTTCTGTTACGGGTCTCAGTGAGAATTTTAAGAAAAAAGAGTGAAGATGGCTGCATGTGTGCAGAGAAATCCAGGGGCAAAGGCTAGTTGAAGCAATTTTGCAGTTTAGTACATTTTGGACTTGCAGTGGATCACATCCCTGAGTGCACTTGTTCCGGCGTTATTGCAAAAGTAAAAGCTAGGCCTCCGAAATATTAGTGAATGTCAAAGCCTACTTAATTATTTAAGAGAAATATTATTGCTTTATTAAATTGTGTCTTGGTCTGTTTCTTTAAAACTTCCAGAAGATTGAAGGTTTCCTTCCTGAATTTCAATAACTCTCCCTGACCCAGCAGAAGGAGCTAGTCAGAAAAGGCAGACATGCATTAATTACTGCTGCATCTCTCAGATATTATGTCTATAATTCATGAAGATAATTGTTGGTAGGACTTGAAAAATTAAAAAATTAAGACTGTGTAAGCATTAGACTTGCTGTCTGTGTACATAACTCCCAGAGGAGCTTTTCCCTCTGCTTGTCTTCTCTTGTGGATTTGGAGAATAAATATCTGCAAAGTCTTTGGCAGTGGTTAATCCTTCCCTGCTCAGTAATTGAGATAAGGGTTTCGGTGCTTTTCTCTGCTCCCCCTTGAAAGTAAGGAAGGT
This sequence comes from Himantopus leucocephalus, assembly GCA_003993805.1. Taxonomy (NCBI): domain Eukaryota; kingdom Metazoa; phylum Chordata; class Aves; order Charadriiformes; family Recurvirostridae; genus Himantopus; species Himantopus leucocephalus. The sequence goes on along the minus strand of RSEF01000018.1, from coordinate 12,774,680 downwards.
TTGTTCGTAGGAGAACGTACCAGTCTATGGTGGGTTACTGGAAGGGGGGTGTGTGTGTGTCCCACAGTCACTGTTTTTGGGAGACTGCTGGGTGTCAGCATTACCTCTGAGTTTTGGGGTTTTGTTAAGGTTTCTAATACTTCTTCCTGGATGAGTATGGGAGTCAACTGGGACTTGCTCTGCTGGTCCCACTCTCTGCTTGACCTGTGTGTTTTTATTCTCCAGAAAACAAAAAGAATGATGANCTCCAGAAAACAAAAATAATGATGACTTCCCTAGAGAGGGATAAGGGATGTAGTCATTTATAAAACATTCAGACCCACAGCCCTAACAGAGTCTACAAGTTTGGGCTGCCTCTGAAGAGACTGTGCTGGTTAATGCTTTTCCCCCACTGTCCAGTTTGCAACGTGGACAGCTAGTGACCAGTAGTTAAAGCTCTTGGGTTTTCTGAGACAAACCTGGGGATGGGAGAGCAGGGTAGGAAGTTGCTTGACTTCAAGCAAAAAATATAATACAAAACACTGTAACTATCTCTACAAATTTTGTCTAAGCTTCTTACGTATAGAAGTGGAGTCTTGAACATGTAAGAAACCTGCCTGTCTGAAGGGGAAAAGGCAACACGAAAGTGAGGNGAAACCTGGGGATGGGAGAGCAGGGTAGGAAGTCGCTTGACTTCAAGCAAAAAATATAATAGCAAAACACTGTAACTATCTCTACAAATTTTGTCTAAGCTTCTTACGTATAGAAGTGGAATCTTNACGTATAGAAGTGGAGTCTTGAACATGTAAGAAACCTGCCTGTCTGAAGGGGAAAAGGCAACACGAAAGTGAGGAGAGCTGAGACGCGTCAAGAAAATAGCTATTCTTTTGGTCCCAGGAGATCATACCCATAGAGAACTTGCTCTGTTTTCTTGACTTCTTTTTTGAATTCTTGCTTGTTGGAATAATTCAGGTTCCACGTTTCAGTGGACAAACAAGGTCTGTTTTTGCAGGCTAAGTTCCCCTGTGGCAAGGGGACAGATGGACACTGCGATCCCAAAAGAAAGCAGCTGAGTTTTTGGATCAGCCCTTTTGTCCTAGATGCCTGCCTCTTAGTTTTCTCACCTCAACTTAGCACTGTATTTAGCTTTAAGTGACTTTTAGGAGCAAGATGGGTGGATGTAACTGAAACCTCTTGCCTGTTCCAGTGAAGCTGGTCTCTGGATGTAGTGCTGTATTTCTTACTCTGTGCGTGGCCCCACAGAAAGCCTTTTTTGGACTACCAGGAGAAATAATCTATTTGAGGTTTTCTGGGAAAATGGTGCCAATGGGAGCTCTCTTGTGCCAAGTATGACCAGTCTGCCAAAGCTCTGTGCTGCCTTCCTCCTGTCGACTCTCTCTCCCAATGCTATGTCGTCTTTTCAGCAAAAAACATTTCAAACATTGACTCTTTGAGCTGGGGGTGGAGAGGGGAATAATGACTGATGCAAAAATCCTGTTTCATGGTTTATTGTCCAAAAAGGCCTCTGGAAGCCGTTTCTGCTCTGATCACTGTGAATGGAAGCTGAAAACTATGTACATAATGAGAATATTGAGACAGATTAAATCCTTCTCTTGAGACTTGCTTGTCTGTTCAGCATCTTTATTGCTACTCCAGAATTTCACACCTAAGTGTGACTGCAGAGCCTTCAGAGACCCCTAGGCCCCTATTAACCTTTGTCTGAACAAATGGTTATCTTGCTTTTTGTTTGTAAATTGCCTTGGAAAATAAAGGCTTGCAAAACAAATAAGTGAAAGCAAGCACAGGAAATACTGAAATAGTCTTTCTCCTGTCCCATCACTTGCTGTTAATATTTGCTGTTTCTTTGGGGCTGTAGGAGTCCTGGGAGGTTTGAAAGGTGAGCCTTGCCGTGCTGTTCCACGCCTGCGAGGGCGAGACCACGCAGGGCAAATCGGCTGGAAGAAAGGCATGTGTTAGATGGCCCAGCGACCTTGTTGAAGGCAAGCACTGATTACAGTTAAAGCAGATCGATGGCTTTCTATCTTCCCTTCAGATCTGTCACCACGCTGTCATGTCCTCGACAGCCGAAGTGACTCCTGAGTCCCTTGGCTGTCTCGATGGCAATGCTAAGGACAGGGTTGAGTTTTCTCCACACTGAATTCGCACTTCGATGCAGTCGCTCTATAATGATTTCTGTAAGGTCAGCCGGACATCTTCTGTGTAGGCTGTGGGGAAGGGGCAATGGGTTTAAGTTTCAGATCTCTCATCATAACACTTTCTTGTCTTTCTGTTCCAGTAATGTAGGAATGTGGCATGATAGTCCTTATTTCTAGAAAGCAGATACTGAGATAAATAAGAGATTAAATCCTGGGGATCAGCAGCCATTCAGTGTCTGATCCAAAATGCATTCATGACCTGGCAAACAGTGCTTGTCTTCTGCACCAGGGCAGCCGTTGTAGCTAAAACCTCTACTCTCTTCTCAGCCCTCCTCTTCTGGCAATTTGGGGCATGGTGTCTTCCCATGATGGAAAGGAAATGGCTTAAATTCTCCGAGGGAGCTGTACGCCTTTCAGAAGAGGCACTGGCACAGGTACTCCTGGTAGCCTGGCTCGGTAGCGCGTCAAAGCTACCAGGTGCATCTGTTCTGTCTGAGTCTCTGTTGGTTTTTTAGCTGATTGGGAAAGGGACGCGGCATCCGCTTTTGCCGGTTCACAGATGCTGCAGTATCGCAGGCAGCCCAGCGGGTGCGGGCCGAGCGAAGATGGGAGCGCAGATGGTTTAATGGAGATTATCCCAGTTGGAAACGTGCTTGTGCAGTGAATAAAATGAGCGGGCTTGCAGGCGCTTACCGTCCCTCTTCAGGAGGGGACAATGTCACCCCAGCCTGACTCTCTGATCAGAATACCCAGCGACCAGAGCGGGGGCCGGGCTGCAGCCACGGGAGACTGTGCAGGGGGGTGAGGAGGTAGTCTGAGGACACGTACAATTGCTCAGTGCCAGCAGAACTTAATCGGCAAATGCGAAGGCTGAACTGATAACTGTTGATGTAGATCCCGTGTGCCTCGGCGCGGTGCTGCCTTCCCGGCCCTCTTCGGCTTTAGGCTGGAGCGCCGTGCTTTGTGCCGCTAGTGTACGTGCTCTGCTTCACTCCTCGGCATTTCTCCTTCCTGACTGTGCCGCATGTGTGTGCACACCCTCTGCTCTGGGTAAAGGTGTCTGTGATTTTCATTGTCAAAGCGGATCTTTCCAGATACGTTTGCCTGCACTAGGGCAGTTTCATTGGCTTGTTCAGTGCGTGAGACTCTTGTGGCCTCTCTGTTCATGGTTACCTTCTGGCCTCTGTGGGCTTGCTTTGTGGGTTTTTTGTTTTATTTTTTTTCACCTTCCAGCAGTGATATGAGGGGAGCCCTTGTGGCAGTACTTGAACATCCATGCTTGATCTAAGCTGTCTCTTGCCAACTGGAAGCTGGAGAAACAGAGCTGGAGCAGTGCTGCAAGCAGAGTGCTTCTTCCAAGGACACCTGGGTTTGCTCTGCTTGTTCCCTTTGCAGCAAGTGCTTTTGCTCTGCCCTGCCTTCCTCCGCTGTGCCCTGCAGCAGCATCCGGTAATAAATGGGTCACAGCTGCTGTCTCCTGGATATTTATTCTTACAGGTCTCAGTGTCTAGAGACCTTGAGAACCAGCGGTGGGGAAGGTAGCTGCTTCAGTGGGAGGTGTCTGGAGTAGGGAGGGCTGATTTCACAGCACATCAGTCAAAAAGGTTTGGGGTGCTTGCCCTGGGTTCCCAGGCTGAGCCAGGGGAAAGGAAGAAAAGCTAATGCAAGTTTAACCTGCTGGTGTGAAGCCATCGTCTTGTTTAAATAAATTGTTTAAACTGTAGCATTGTTATGTTCCAGGTTACCCCAGCTTACAGTAAGGATGCAGCAGGAGTGGGGTTCTATTAGCGTGTCACCCTGCATATCCTATAAGAAGTTATTCGTGGTAAGACCTTCTTGCCAAAGGTGTTTCATTATATTCCATACCACAAATGCTCTGATGTGTTTTATTATAATACTGATATAGAAAAAAAAGTACAAAAAAGGCAGCTGCTACTTCTGTGCGTAGATGCAGTTCTGAAAGCCTTCAAAATAGGTAAAAGCCTCTCAAGGGTCCAGAATATTATGCCACTTCTGTATGTACAGGCACCTGAGTTTTGAGCCATTGCTGTGGCAGGAGAGGAATTAGTACTGCATTAAGCATAAGTATCAATAGTCCTGTTTGTTACAGGTGCCTCTGAAATACAGCTTTGCTTGGCTAAAAGCCCAGTCTCAGGGGCTGATTGGAGTCTTCTCATGCCTCATCTAGTCAGCTTCCGAAAAGTAAGGTCAGTTAAGTTGCTGCTTTGCTCTGAAGTGGTTGAAGAAGGACAGGAGCCAAGTTCGTTTAAAATAAATGGTGTCTGGGTGTGGGACAGGAAGGCAATTCTTGGCTTTTTTATTGTGAAACTAATAAGGTTGAAATTGGCACACAGCCTTGTTAATATGGCATAAATCCTGCCTCCCTCGTCCTGGTCCATTCCTCTTCTGCAGGCTTGTCAATAAATTCTTTCAATTGCTCACTCGTCATATGCCTATGACAGATAAACTAGGTCTTTCGGAGTTTCCCACACCCCTCATGTTTCCTAACGCAAAGGGAACTTCAGATAATAACTGGCCAGGTGAATAAGAGGTTCTTCTGACCTGGCAGGAGGAGAGGCGGGAGTGCGGTGTTGTGAAAGTGGAATATAAACTTATTGTATGGGTGACCTAAGAGCTGGAGTTCAGCTTTTGCTGTGTGATTTTTCTTGCTTTCCTTGTAACTGATTGTATTTTGAGTAAAAGAAACATCAGCCAAAAGGCAAGCCTCCCTGCCGCTAGGGCTGGGTAGGAGAGTCAGCCTTTTGTACAATAGTGAGGCAACTGCAGGACCACGGATGGAAGCAGCTAAGTTTAAAGGATTAGTTTGTCTCTTTTCACAGGAAAATCAATAGTGCAGGGGGCTGGAATGTGTTTTCTCCACAGAGCTGTCTGTTCACTTCAATGAGAAGTGTTTTTTGGTTTAAGTGGAGCTTGGGTTGTGCTGTCACTTGGACACTGAGCTTTTCCAAAGGGCAAATCCTTCCCCTGTGCCACCTCCAGCTGGCTGGCCAGGGCTGTGTGGAAGGGAAGGGTGCTGTGCTGCTGGTTGGTTGTATGCCTGGCCAGATGTGCTGCAGGTGCTACCAGCCCTTAAGAGAAGCAAGGTGGGTAGTGGGATGGGTAGAGGCTACTGGTGAGCTCAGATGCGCTTGGCTTCCCCATAGAAGAGTGTCCTGCAGACTGTAATGCTTGGTTTGTCTTATGTGATGATGGATGGTGGGCATGAACCTTGGAAGCAAGCCATCTAAACAAATTGGGCAAAGAAGTGGCTCTAGATATAGCTCCGCTTTTGTGTGCTTCCTGCAGTTATGCACTGACCAACACTGTTTATTGGGCTCAAACTACAGCCTCCACTGCCCAGCGGAGCCACCCTGGCAAGGCTGAGCAGCCACACTGCTGCTTTTCCTAAATCATAGAATCATAAAATGGTTTAGGTTGGAAGGGACCTTGAAGATCATCCAGTTCCAACCCTCCTGCCATGGGCAGGGACACCTCCCAGTAGACCAGGTTGCTCAAAGCCCCATTCAGTCTGGCCTTGAACACCTCCAGGGATGGAGCTTCCACAGAGTCTCTGGGCAACCTGTTCCTTTGCCTTACCACCCTCAAAGTGAAAAATTTATTCCTAATATCTAATCTAAATCTCCCCTCTTCCAGTTTGAAGCCATTCCCCCTCATCCTATCACTAAATGCCCTTGTAAAAAGTCCCTCCCCAGCTCTCCTGTAGCCCCTTTAGGTGCTGGAAGGCTGCAATAAGGCCTCCCCAGAGCCTTCTCTTCTCCAGGCTGAGCAACCCCGACTCTCTCAGCCTGTCCTCATAGGAGAGGTGCTCCAGCCCTCTGATCATCTTTGTGGTCCTCCTCTGGACCCACTCCAACAGGTCCCTATCTTTCCTATGTTGGGGGCTCCAGAGCTGGACGCAGTACTCCAGGTGGGGTCTCACCAGAGTAGAGTAGAGGGGAAGAATCTGGGAATCTTTTTCTGGGAAGAAAATAAAGCTGTCCTTTGGAGTGAGTTCACTTGGGCAGCGAGGCACCCAAGCTGACACTGTTCTCGCTCGATATTGGAGACCAACAGGGCAGGTGTCAGAACCAATACTGGTTTGTGATCACCCCTGCACTACAGAAGTTGTAAACTTTTAAAAAGGGCCTTTGAAAATTCCTTTCCTGGACTAGGCTCTTCCAGCAGACTCGCAGGTCTTTCATTTTTGGAACACTTTTGGAGAAAATAAGTAATAAATGCATTTCCCCTGTGCAGTGTTATTTTGTGCAATGGTAGTGACAGCACCCTAGAAACCAGAATTGGAGATGACCTGTTAAGCCAGCTCAACACTCCCCTGGGAGACGCAATACAAGCCTCTTTCCCAACAGCATATTTTCCAATATTTTGTTCCGTGCTTTAACACCAGTTTTGGTTTTTAAACAGAGGTCTGACCTTGTTGCCTGTCTGATTCACATCAGCTTTTTCATCAGGTTAGACAGCAGTCTTGATCTGGAAATTATTATTAGTTCCTTAATACACAGGTAGAAAGCACCAGGGCTGTAGAACTGTGCAGTTATGTCACTCTGAATTACCAGAGGCTGTGGAGGGAAGAGCTCTAAACAGGCTGGTATCTCTTTATATTCCTAAATAAGTCTGTAACTTCTTAACATCCTCCTAAATTGCACTTTATGTCTGGGTGAGATCACTGACGCTTTTGTCCAAAAATGTGGATTTTTTGGACTACATCAGCAAATCCCACACGTGGCTCATGCTTCTGTAAGCAGGACTATAAATACAAATAATGCAGCTGGGATTTATCTTGTAAGTTGAATCGGTATAATGCTCTCAGGCAGAGCTGATCTCTGAAGCCTGTTGCACCAGTTTGGTGTGCACTGTACAGGGAAGGCAAAGGAGGAGGCTGGGAGCAAGCAGACTCCTCACTAGCCCCAGGCAACAAGGGTTTATCTCATGCTTTTGTGCTGCTGCAAAGTAGTTACAAAGTGTGGGACATTTCCTTTTCCTTCAGGCAACTCCTGCCTGACACAGTGAACGGGATAATGCCATTCCTGAAACTACATCCTCCAGGCAGCTGAAGAGTAGTGTGAAACTCCACTGAGAAGTTTGTAGGGGGGGGGGGAAAAGAGGAAAAAATAATGGCTTAGTGGTGGAGGCACTGTTTGTGTTGTGGCAGACAAGGGGTTAGTGGCCTTCAGGAACAGTCATCCTTGCTGAACCCAAGTACCTCCTAACCCTGGCAGTTTGTAGTTTGATATGTTTGCAGGGCCCTCTCTGCATCCATGTCACACTGGTCCATCTCTCCCTCGCTTTATGCTGTCTAACCCAGGGGCTTTTGTAGTCAATGTAAATATTGTTGTAGTTGCCAATACCCTGCCAGGAGAGGCTATGAATATGCAGGAATGTGGGGCAGCGTCTGTGTAGAATGTTTATGCCTTCACACTTTGTTGGAGGGAACTCATTAATCTCTGGTAACATGTTACTAAGTAGGGGAGGCAGGGGATGACTCCTCAAGGTTACCCAGTGTCAGGCAGGAGGAAGGCTCCTGTTTCATAGTCCACGGGAGGTCAAAGCAAGCCGGTGTGGGGGGGTACAGCCAGATGTGGGTCTGCAACTCCTCTGCTGTCCTTCCAAGTATCACAAACCAACCATTCAGCTCTCCTGCATCTATCTGCTTTGCTGCATCCCTCCTGCTTGTTCAGATGCAATTAGGAGATGCAGAATAAGGGGGAGCCAGGGGTCAAGGAGGCGGTAAAGTGATTACAAGATGCTGCAAATGGCTGTGCCATAAATACTCCAATGATGAAAAATTAGATGCCAGTCACCTCGGGGTTATTGCTGGCCTCCATTTTTCTCTTGTTGTGAAAAATGATAATGGAAGTGTATTTACCCCAGAGAGTGCAAGCTTGCTGCTGGCTGTGATCCTGCACACCCCAGGTGTGCCAGAGACTGCAATCCTTGCACCGAATGACTTTCTGAAAACACTTTGTGTCTGGATTTCTGCACTCTAAGAGGAGGAACAACTGGTGTGCTTTCCAAAGTGGAAAGTTCCTGGTGTTCAGAGATGGGCCAGCTCCAGAAACAGACTGCAGCCCTGAGTCAGGGTGGGGAAAGGAGAGCAACACCCTCTGGTACTGCCTCGCCATCCATGTGCTGCTTCTGCCTTGACCTCCCACAGCTGCTTGTAGAGGCTGCTCAGTTGCTGGCTGGTCCTTGGTGTGTTGGATTCCCAGCAAGATCATAGCTTGCAAGGACATTAGCTGGGACAAGTACGCTTCTTTGCTAGATGGGCAGTCAAAATGGAAAGGTGGTGCTGGACTAGAGCCTTTGGGAATCTCTAGATCATATTCAGATCCACTAAAGTCAGTTGTTTTCGGGATACAGGTGCTTCTTTCCATCTCTTGCAGAAGGTCTTCTGTTTTGGAAGAAGCACTGGGAGCTCTGTGGCACAGGAAGCATGAGAGGCAGCATCCAGCTTAAAGGGTACCGTGGGTATGGGTGGGTGAAATGCCACTTGCTTTGCTGGCAAAAACCGTCCTGGCAGCAGCTGAGGTCTTAGTTCTTGGAGGATACCTCCTCCCTGCCTTAAGGTACTGGGGACAAAGGTGTGTGAGGGCTCCTTCATGCCAGCAATATGCTTCATGTGAGTTATGACTATAAACCTCTGCCAGGTGTCCCAAGAGCAGCACGTTAATTACCGGAGCTGCTGTGGCAGCAGATGCCTGCTGTACTCAAAGCGTAACTGCCCTTGTTTCTTTATCTATAAATATTCCTTATGGGATGTCTGGTGGTTGCATCCTCCCTCCGTTGTGACTTCCTGGCTCTACAGGGGATCTGGAGGTTAAAATCCCTCTTGCCTCTCAACTTTGAGCACTCCTTGTTCTGTGGCTGGTTTATCTCTTTTCAACCAACTTTAAGAGCTTCATAATCACTTGTCTGCTCATAACTTGCTGCCTATCAGCACGGCCCCTGCTGCAGCTCTGCCTCCAGCCTTGAGAGGCTGTGGATCTTATGCTTTATGTGTTGGGGTTTTTTTTTCCCAGCTCTCTAAAAAGCTCCTTCCTGAACAATCAGACTCCTTTCATGTATTTATATTTGTACTGTCCACTGCAAGGGGTAAAGCTTTACCAACGAAAGCTTGGATCGCCGCCCTCACTGATGTGCCATCTGGCTCTCTAGCTTGAGATATGAGCTCATGCAGGAGAGAAATGTGGCCTTGTCACCCTAGTAAAGGGGAGGAGAGATGACAGAGGGGCACCGTGTTGCATGAGACCCTTTTCCCTTGACGTAGCTGAAAAGCACCGAAGCCCTGGCATAAGCAAGTGGAGCCCGCTGCTGGGTAGCGTAGCAGTTGCCACAACTTGAAGTGGGTGCAGAGGGGCTACCAGAGGCTGCAGGGAGGTGTTGGTGTAGCTGCGAATAGCTCTGAAATGTTACAAAGCTCTGCTTTCTTTGTCTAGGAGTCCCAAACGGGAGTGGGGAAAGCACCTTGCATATAATATTTCTCTCCAAAGTCAGCGCTAAAAAACCCCTGAGGATGTGAATAGGAACACCAATTCGTAAGAAACTGAAGACGATAGGTCTGGTTCAAGCTTCCAACCCAGGATAAAACCTCTGACCTGTGTCAATACTGGTAAATCAAGTTTTGCTTTTGGTTTGGGTTTTTTGTTGGTTGTTTTTTTTTCCTAGAAGTCTCTTTAGACATACTCTAGAGGAGAGAACCTGAGGTGGGATCAGAGCAGCCAGTCCCTGGATCTCCTAACATCTTGTTTCATCTCTGTACTTGTGCATTCTGGTTTTGTTGTACTGTTTTGTCTGTCCCTTCTAGCACTTATCTGGGTTCTGAAATAGCTCTGAGCTCAGGGACATCTTGCAGAAGCAGAACGGGTGTCAGAATTGCCACTCCCGACAGAGCGTATGAAATGTGTGCTTTTTCCTACCGTGCTCAAGGAGACTTTCCCTGTTTCTGAGCACTGAATCAAACAAAGCTTCCTCTGGGAGGTGCTCGTTCAGCAGAGCTTGCGTCTTCCTGTCGGTATCTTGCTTTGCTGTGGGAATGCTGCATACCCACAGTCCTGTATAAAGCACTCAACTCTCAGCTTTGCAGCCAAGTTGTCAAAGTCTACCAAGGACAGGGATTCGTTTTGTTAAACCGTACCTTTCTCTTTAAATGTGAGCTTGCTCCCCATTAGAGTAGGGTTATTTGCTGTAGTGTCTCTTGGGGAAAAGGTACTATTGCTCAACAGTTGTGAAATCTAAACATCAGAGGTGGAGTTGATACTATCCTGAAAGAAAGGTTGTGTGAGATGTTGGCACTTCTGTCAGGGAAAGCAAGAGACTCCAAGGAAGGATTTGGTTTGGGGCGAGCTCTGCTTTGAATGAGGGTGAGGAAGGCTGGGAGGAGGAGGAAAAGGAAAGGGTGGCTGGGGCCTCAGCCCAAAGGGATATTTAAGGGGAGAGCACTGCAACATCTATTTACTGTATTAAAACTGAGGTATCCTTGCCCTGATATCTGAGACTGACTAACTATGCATTGATATGATAGCCCTGTGCCACACAAATGCACCTATTCAAAAACTCTCAAACTCTTTTTGCTCTGCTCCTGGAGTAGTTGCTGCATTAACAAGGTTAATCTTCATGGTCTCACTTTGCTCAGTTAAATACCCTGCTTCTACTCAACTATCTGAAAGTGTCCAGGCTCTGAGTCAACAAGAAACAGTAGCTATGGTTTTAATTCGCTACTCAGCAAGCACCAGAGACAGATGCAATTCTTGCAGATGAGTTTGTGGAGCATGAAAACAAGCAAGTTCTGATGACAGTTATGAATGAAGCTGACTTTCAGATGGTCCTCTTGCAAATGTATGCAGGCGCTAGCCATAATGCTGTAACTACTGCATCTAATACACGTCAGCTACGTTTGGGATGCTAATTGTGCTTCCTGAGCCATATTGGCTTCTTCTGTAAAAGCCGCGTGCTGGGAAGCAGATGAAAGCTATTGAACTGTACTGGTTCAGAGTGATAGATGGACCCTTCAGGTCAATAAAGTACCCGTTTAGTCAATACAGCCCTCTGACTGGCTTAAAGCATGTTTGTATGGTCTGAAAGACTCTTGGCATTAGCTGGCCATCACTGAGCGGTTGAGAGCTCTCTTGGTGGTCCTCTTGGCTGGAACTAAGCTGATAAAACCAGCCAGATGTCCTATTAACGCTTGATCTTACTTTTGCTTTTTTAAGATAAGCCAATATACAAGGTTATGTAACCAAGTTTTAACATAAGAGCTTTAATAAAATATACTTTTAGAAATATCTAAATATATATGAAAATACATTCCAGGCAATGGTAAACCCCAGCTTGTTTCCCCTGTGGCAAGAAGACTTGAGTTGACCAGCCTACTTTTCACTTTGAAATACTAAGAGCTGACAGGTGCAGAGGCTGGGAAAGTGGTGTCAGCTGAGTTGCTGGCTCAGAGAAGCTCCCAAACCTTGGTGCCTCTGCTGTTGTGGCATGGCTCGGTGGGAGGAGTGGATTTGAAGACCATCCCCAGGGGTTGAGCAAGCTGGTGTGCTGCTCGTGGCTCCTACTAGCCTGCAGGGCAGAGTGTAATTCAGGGTGACAAGCTGCGGTTCTTTCCTCTACACTCGCTTGCTTCTAATTTTCTGACTGGAAATGTCAGTAAAAGCAAGAAAAATGCTGGTTTTTGGGGGGGTCATTAATGTGATGGATCTTCGTGATGTTTTTCAGTGTGAGAAAGGAAGGGAAAGAATTTTGTGTCTGTTGCATTTATTTGTTGTGTGTGCTGCTCTGCAGCAAGCCTGGCCACTTGTCTGGCCTTTCCTGTTTAATGGAGGGGCTTGGAGAGAAATTAGGGAACAACTCTTAACAGCCAGTCTGTGCAAAACCACAGAAAATGTTTCTCTTTGCCATCCTGTGAATATAAACAGCCTTTGATAGATCTGGTGCTCCTTCTTAGCCAAAGGGAGGATTCCCTTACTTTGCTTAACAACAAATCAGCTGTGTATACCTGCTTGTTTCTAATAGGAAACCACTTCACTAGTAGAAAAATCTTTAATCAAAGTAGACTATGCTCATTCTGCCTTGGATTAATTTGCTGAAGCTTAGGAAGAGAATGATAAACTCTGAGAAATCATCTCAGCTAGCTCAAGAGGTGAACTGGAAAACTTGGGAGAGCCTTTTAATGTGCCGAAGCTCTGCATATTTGATATCTGGTGGGTCTGACTGGTGCAGTTTTCTCTGGAGGTTTTGGATTGTTTGAATAACATGTGTAATGAAGCACTTTGTAAACTATATTCCTCTGGGGGAGACTTGAGCTTGGAGAACATCAGGTGGAAAGTTTGGGTATATGTCTGAGGTGCTTATTTGGGCTTACTTTTTCCTTAGGGAGAAGTTATGAAACTAATTATCTTAATGGGTCGGAAGCACATTTAGGTGTCTGGCACAGTGAGGTAGAGAAAGTAGACATCCTCCTTCTAAGCATCGTGGTCTCTTGTCATCCTTGAGGGGATATGGTTTTAAATAGGCTTCCTGGCCTTGGGGCTGTTCCGAGGGTTGATGATGAGATTAGCTCTAATCCAGGGACTGAGTCCTTACCCCTCGTGCCCTGGTTATTAGTGAGGAACTGGCCCCTCTTTCCTGACCTGTGCTGAATCCTGTGGAGCTATACACAATTTCACTTTGATGTGATGTTAATCTGGCTGTTTGTCCTCTTCTGCCCTGCCTTCCTCCCCTCAAGCAGTCCAGTGTATGCTGTGGCTTCCCTTCCTAAAAGTGGTTGGCACAAATCCCTGCAAAGCAGGGCAATCTCATCTCATTCCAGGCTTTAGCATCGTTTGTATTGATCTGTGGATATCAATCTTCGTTCACTAATGGGCGTCAAGTGGAAAAGGTAATACATTTCTATTGCACTTGAATTCATCTCTTGCTTGGTTCCTTTGGACCAGCTCCAGGGTCTTGTTAAGAACAGAAGAGACTGATCATCTTAAAGGGTGGGAAGGGGTTCCGACCATTCAGGCACAATGACTTGTATCTCTTCTCCGTAAATTGAGTAGTAAAACCCACAGAGGAGGGGAAGGGTGGAAAGAGTTGCTCAATGGATTTAGTTGTTTAAGATGCCTTGAGCACTGGAGAACAACTGGAGAAAGTGGAGTGTAACATCTAGAAGAATTCCTTCTGCTTCATTAGCAGTTGTTGGGGAGCACATAGGAAGACCCAAGTGCTTCCAGCAGCTAATGATGCTTTTAGTGCTTTTCAGCAACTGAGCCTCAAATCCACTTTAACACAGCTCTTTCCTCAGTGCTTAAGACATATCCAGGTTTCAGACCCAGCTGCTTCAATGCTCAGCAATCTTGTGTCAATCCTTGCCATGGTTTGAGGTGCTGTTTTGCCAATTGGTTTTGGTGCGTTCTAATTTGCAGAAGACACCTGTTCCTTAATTATCACCGTCCTTCACCCGTCTCTTTTTGTTTCAGCTCTTTCTGACGCATTAGCTATTAACATGATTTGAAGGAAGGCTGTGTTGAGCAGCGTGTGTGTTGGGAGGGGAGGTTGAAAGAGATTAGTCACAAACTTGAGAATAATTTCCAGTAAGAGAGTTGGTGTCTACTTGGTTTGCTCTGGGTCCTTGACCTACATCTCTCTTTAGTCTAAAGTTTTGGTCCTTTGGGGCTTGTGCACTATCCTAGGATGGAGTGGCAGTCTGTAGAGGGCAGGAGAGGGTGGCAAGAGAGTGGAGTTAAGCTCCTGATTAGAAGAAAGCAATAAGAGGGAGAAGAGTGAAAGAGACTTGTAACCTGCTGGTTTGTTTCTGTGTTAAAACTGAAAGTGTCTTAACTGTTAAGGCTGTTTTAGCTCTTAGTCTTGCCAGTTATGCCTGTGTTGTATTCTGTGTGATTTCAGTGTTTCCTCCAAGGATCCTCAGTTGCTTCACAAATATGAATTCTGTGCATGCTTTCTATCTTTCTATCTTGTTTTTTTTCTGCTTGCAAAAAAAAAAAAAATGCTTGGTGTAAATGATGGCCTCAGGTCAGAATACGTCTTGACCGAGCGACGTGTGAAATCAAGGGTTCTCTCCTCTGGTCCCCTTCTGGGTTTACTTCGGTCGTCTGAGAATACTTGTGATGCGAGGCGTTTCCAATTTGCCTTGCAGATATTCTGAAACTGTCTCAAAAAAGGTTTCTTGGGGTTGTACTGGTCTTAAAATAGCTTGGATTCTGTTCTGCCACTGACTCTGTTGGGGTCGATGGAGACCTTGAGGCTCTGCAGTCTGCCCTTTCGAGTCCCAGTTCTTCCCTTCTGGTGACACCTTTTTCAGAACTGCTTTAAGAAGTCATGGAAAAGAGCAATGTGTAAATATTAATGTTGAGTATTTGTCTTTAAAAATCCCTTTGGGATGCTCAGCAAATCTGTACTGTGTGTGCTGTGGCTTTCTAGATACTGTTTGCTTACAGCTTTTGGACCTGTTAGTGTATCGCTAGCCTGTGCCATGCCATGGATCACAGGCAGGGCTCTCTTCTGTGACACCCATTTTGTCTCCCTGTGACAAGTACCTTCTCTCAGTTCACATTCAAACCTCAGTCAAGGTCTGTTGTCTTCCTGCAGTAAAGCCTTTCCTTTTCTCTGTTTGGACTAGGTAGGGCTCCGGGTGCCACTTGGTGTCTCTCAATATACAACTAAGAGGGCAGTGAAGAAAGATCTCCCCTCATTGACAGTGTCTTTAATTTACACACTGAGTGAAGTTCATTCTTATGAGTATCCCTTTGGGTTTGTTTTTGTTTTGTTTTGTTTTTTTTTTGTTCCACCCCCACCCTGGCTTGTACAGGTTTTCAGCTTCCAAATCAACAGCTTAACTGTTAGGCTATAAGCTTCCTGCTGTAAAACAAGCAACTTAAAGCGTGGGGAAAAAATGTTGCAGGCAGGCCTGGCTCCATTGCTCTTCAGTTTGGGACACCCCGAAGCTACTCCATCAACGTTAATGTGAGCAGACTGGTCACAGCTATTGCTATCCAGACCTAAACTGAGCATGTACCCGGACAAAGAGGCCACAGTTTAATATTTAATGTTCCATAAGGCTGCACTGAGGGCTTTTACTGAAATGTGTCAGTAAAGGCATGCTGGAACAGTGATAGCAAGCGTCTGAGAGCCAAGAGGATCCTGTGCTGTACTTCTGCCCGAGGCATGTTCTCTGATACCAAGCAGCTTGCTTGACCCCCTGTGTCTCAGCCAACTTAGCTGTAAAATTAAGCAACAAAGAAAGCTCTGTGACAGACAGTCGTATCTGGAGGTGAACTTTCAAGGCGAGCTTTGCTTTGCTGATAAATTTGTCTTACTAGCAGAATTTCTGGGTTTTAACCTAATGTGTTCTTATCGTCCTTCTAGGCAGCATTCACTCTCCTCCTGGGTCCTTTCACCTTCTTCAATGTGCAGAAGACCAAGTATCTTCAAATCATGACGTCCCTCATGAGATGGATAGGTGAGTCTTGGCAGAGTCTTGGCCACCTTTTCACCCTAGATGGAATCTGAGTCATGCTACCAATGTTTATTTTGGGGGCTTTGTGTTGTTTTATTTTTTTCCAATATATTCTTGTTTGGAAGCAAGTGCTTGTCAAAACAACCCCTTTGAAGATTATTATCCAGGCCTGATAAATCTTTGAGGTAAAGGATTTTTGTTCTAGGATGAAATTTCTGATTAAAACAAAAAAAAATGTTCTCAATTGGACATGAGCTGGTAGATGAAGTTTTAATCTGGTTTGCGTGAGAGGCAGAAGGGATTTGGAAGAATCTCCTGTGTGGGGGCTAACCATGATACCCACCAGTTGGTGTTCAGCAGTAAGTTTCTCATTCTCTCAGCATGTGTACAACAGATTTTGAACAATCTTTGTTTTGATCTGAGAACAAAAGGCACTTCTGTCAGACTTCCCGTCCTTACTTTTATCATCTGTTTGTGGCGTTTTTTTCCCTGGGTCTTGTTGTAGCGTAGGATGTGCTGCACTGGAAACCCCTAAACTAACGTGTGTTGTCCTTGCTCTGGTGAATTTTCTCCAAAAAATTACTGCCAAGAACTTCTGGGAAAACAGACAATTCCCTTAAGGGAAATAAAACACTGCTACTTTTTTTTTTTTTTTGCAGTGCCTTTGTCATCCAAAGATGCAGCTGCCTTGCTTCTGGCTTGTGTGTGTACATGCCCTTAAAAGCTGAGAGGGGTGTGTGTGTTATGGAGGCTTATATTGAGGTTTGTCTTGTTTTCTGTAACCTGGACAGAGTAACTGACATTAAGGGCTAACAGAGAGGGTGCTACAGCACCAGCAGCATTTCTGCAAGTTAACAGTCTCCTGGTTCATGGGTCCAGACCATTCAAGCACAGAATTAGCTCTGTTTATACCCACCACTGACCTGGAGTAGGAAGAAAAGCTGATTCTCAGGCTATTTCCCACTGCGCGCACACACACTTGACCTACCTTCAGTTGGGTATTGTCCCTTGTCTGTGAGTTCAAAGGCCTGTGATCCTGTTTGGAAGTGGCTGGCAGGCGCTGCAGAGGAATAGAGATCCTCTGTTCTAGAGAACATCTGAGATGGGGTTAAGCAGTCGTCACCCAGGAAAATGAGGTTGGATTTTAAGCCCTCAAGTCTCAGATGCTGAACAGCTTGAGTTAACAAATCCTAACCTCAGATGGTGTGGAAATCCTGAATGTCTGTTTTTCCCTTTTGTTGTCTGAGCACATGAAAGGTTTGAAAGCTCCCATGTTCTTCAGAGAAAGAGGTTATCTCATTAAGGGGTATTAAAGGAAGTTGTTTTCGGGTGGTTTTGTTTTTTGGTGGGTGGTTTTTTTTGCTTTTAAAGTAATCTTTGCTCAGCTCACTGGCCTGTTTCCAATCACCCTGCCTCCTCTTTTCTGATAAAGACATCAGTCAGACCTCATCCTGTCTCTGTGACAACCTGACACATGCCTGATCTGCCACTGGTTTCCCTTTAGCTGGCTCCTTCCAGTATGAGGACTGCTAAACCTTGGCGTAAAGGCAGAACTGCTTCACTTTTTCATCGCTTGATGGAGAGGGACAAAGGCAGTGTTTGGAGAAGTGTAGGGGAATTTCATGCTTTAGCCTGATTGATTCCTGCGTCAGCACGCTGGGGAACAGCTGCCCCAGATAATGATATTTAATGACCCTGACAGCACCTCAGTGGCTACTTAGAGCAACGTATTCCGTATGTGTACAATGAGGGATAGATTTATTAGGAAACATGATTTATCAAACAGCCATGTGATGCAGGGGAACAGAGAAAAGCTCTTGCTGCAGATTCTGGGATAAGGATGGATCCTGTACTGCTGAGATTTATCAAGCTGGCTTCTCTTATGTCCTCACATCACTGCTGTCCCCTCTTCCAAAAGCAGGGCTGAGTTAAGCGTGGTTTGGTCTTTTGTTGGTGCTTAGATCCTAAAGAATAGTCTTGGCTGGTGTTTTGTGGTCTCCTGAACTTTTGCTGCCCGAATGCCACTGGCCAGGTGTGGACTCTGTCCTGCTATAGTCTGTGCCTTTTCTTCGTCTTCCTTTAGTTGGTTTTAGCCACGTGGTGCTGAAGGTTGTTCCCCTTCTGCAAAGCACTCTGAGCGGCAGAGCTGAACGCTGGAGCAGCCAGCCTACCTGTTTGTTGTGCCGGGTAAAAACTCCCCGCACAGAGAGTGGCTTGTTCTGCTTACATGTGTCTGCTGGCCCAGTGTGGATGGGAAGCTGATCTATGCTTTGCGTCGTGATTTGAAAAGATCAATCCTATTTGAGCTGGGAGGCCAGTACAGGCTTTGCAGTGTTGCCTACAGCAGCACCCACCATACGCCCTTTTCCCCAGCTCGATGAAAAGTCCCTGGATTTCAGAGCAGCAGTGGCTGATGTAAAGCTGTGCTGCCCCAGGTGTACTGGCGATTCAGATGACAGTGGCTGAGAGGATGGTTCTTGGCAGCAGGGAGAGCTAGCTGTGTGTGAAGGTCATTTCTGCTGGTGTTTGTAACAGTGTCAGCCTTGCCTTTGAAAGTTGCTTTCCCTCTTTCTTCTGATCTAAGTGATAATCAAATGTCACTAGCCTCTTTCCAGAGCCTCGTGCTCATCGCAAGCAGCACATCAGCTAACAAAGCCTACAGCAATCTCTTTCCACACCTCACGGACAAGAAAAATTTAATTCTGTCACTGAAAAATACAGTCTTAAACACTGGGATCTGGACTGGAAATTAAAAATGGGACAGTTAAAGAACGTGGAGATGCAGCAGGGATCACCCTTCATCTGGCTGTGTTTTTCCTCCCACGGTAAAGGACTAGCCAGGACAGGCACCTCTGAAGTCTCTAAAAGGAGAAAGTTGAAGGAGGAGCCTGCAAGCCCAAGTACCGTACTGCTAGAGAGCCCAGACAGATGGGCTCTTGTTGTCTGGGCCTGCTGAACACGGAGAGCTCATCTGGAAACCAGGCTGGCATGGCGAGGCGTTTCCCTGTCAGGACTGATAGGAGCACAGAGGGTGGATCTGCGTCTCCAGGTGGAGTGGGGCTGATGGCAGAGAGGGCGTCCAGAGCCATCGAGCTGTTGGCAGTCTTCTGAAGAGTAACAGCTTACATATTTGGCTGCAAAACTGATTGCCACCTCACGTTGGTGAGTGCCAATGGTTAAATTCAGCGCAGCAGTCAGGGCTTGAACTGCTGGCCTTATCTGTGCTTAGAGATCTCTGTTCTCTTGGAGCTGGCGGGTGTGTAAGGGTTTGCCTACACAAGCTCTCATCCCTTTCCCAACTGTAAGAGCTCTCAGCCTGCTTTGTCAGCCCTCTCCCACACCTGCCCAAACTGCCTTGCGAGAATGAGCACAGGCACCCTAATGGGTGCTACAGGGAGCCTGTCGTCTGTGCGTCCCTGGAGAAAGGGCTAGTTGGGAAAAATCGCTTGTTTTAAATCCTGGTAATGGTGCTTGAGGGGAAGGCTTGATTTGAGTTACGGCTAAAACCTCGTTGGCTCGCCCAGCTCTTGAGCAGCGCCACTAAGAGCAGAGGCAGGGCCCAGACTGGGTGACCAGGTAAGTACATCAGCAAGGAGAATTGTGCCCTTGGGATGGGCAGGGTCCCTTCACCAAACTGTAACTCTTTCGTTTCTTTCAGCTCCTTTCTGCCTCAGCCTTGCAAGTGTGGAGCTGTTATTAGCCCAAGTCCTTTACAGGTTTTGGAGCCTGTTTCCAGGTCTTTTGCAAGGTTCTTGGAACAGTGCGTCTCCTGCAGAAGACTAAACCAACTAAGCCATCAATAAATTACAGCTGTTGGTATTTTCAATTCTGCTGTTTAGACTTCAGGCATTTTTTTCCTGGAGGGTTTAAATCTGTGGTGGCGATGGATTGCTCCCTAAAGAGACTTGAATATCTAGCTGATTTTTTTTCCCCTCCTTTCTCCAATCCTGATCGAGTGGGTGGTGTTAGAGGGGAGCTGCTGGAGGGCACGGCACAGCAAAAGGGACTGACCCAGGCAAGTCTCATGCACTTGTCAAAGCAGAGGGGACACAGGTCGCTGGGGCACAGCCCTACCTCTTTATTATTGGATAATATTGGATAATAACTGTCTAGCAGCGTCATGGGAAAGGATATGGATTAGGAAAGATAACAAAAGGACAGGGCTTGGTGGAGCTCAGCAGCAAACATTGGGCTATTGTGTATTAAGCAGCTAACCCGATTAATTGCAGCCTGTTACAGCCTGAGATGCCCAGCTCTATAGGTGAGGACTGCTGGCTTTAAAGACGTTGGTAGCATGATTATCACTGCTATTATTGAATAGTCTCTGTCAAATGTTCCCAGATAGTTCCCACGTGGGACGTTTGCCCTATGTGCTCCTCTTGATGCTATATTGTAGTTATTAGAAAGTATTGTATTTTAATAAAGAGACATTTTATAGAGGAATAAACTTCTGGGTTTAGTTGCTGCAGGCTCAGTTCTCTCTCCCTGTAGCACAGTCAGATCATACCACATCTATTCACGTAACTGCAGCCCTCGAGACAGAGCATTCCCGACCCTGCCCAAACTATGATCTCACAATTATACATGCAGAAATAAAATCTCTCCCCTAGCTCTTTCCCCTGGCCAGTAAGATGAAGGGATAAAGGACGAGAATAGCCAGGAAGTCTGTATTAACCTCTTATTTCTCTGTCCTGTCCCCTTCCAGGATACTTGGTAGAAGGCTTCTAGGGAAGAAACTAGGAAAGGGCTCTCCACAGCATGCTGGTGAGGCTGACTTTCTGTATCTACTAATTTCTCTGATAGTTCTGCTCTCTCCACCAGAAATCCTGCTCTTTACAGAACTCCCCAGCACTTTTCTGCAGAGAACTGGTCTCAGACATCTCACTTTGTGAGCAGGTTTCAGCTGCTGTAGTAACCGTCGCTGCCGTCCTTAGCAGGCTTATCCAGCCGTGCTGGAGTTAATTCAGTGCAGAAACCCAGAGCCACTGTGCTACGGCCTTTCAGCTGCAGAGACAGAGAGTTACAGCAGAGGCTTATATAGGAAGGGGTGACAATTATCAGAAGTCCTGCGTTTCCGGTCTCCTGCAGAGAGATTAGTCTGCCAGTGTCCACAGTCTTCAAGGTGGCTTCTTTTCTGCATCAAAAAAGGAGCTTTCAGCAAACAGCTTAAGGAGGGACCAGTTCGATCTCTGTCCCTCTCCTTTTGCAAGGCATATGGGAGTGGCAAGGAAGAGGAATTGGGCGGTAAATCAGGACACTGTTGCATGTTCGTTTTGACAAGCTTCTTCAACAAAGTTACTTCATGTTCTTGCGTCCCTTTTGGAGCAGAGAAAGCTGCTGCCAGAGCCCAGGGTAAANGAATTGGGCTGTAAATCAGGACACTGTTGCATGTTCATTTTGACAAGTTTCTTCAACAAAGTTACTTCATGTTCTTGCATCCCTTTTGGAGCAGAGAAAGCTGCTGCCAGAGCCCAGGGTAAATAATTCACTAAGAGAAGTGAATATATTTATGAAGAGTTAGTTAAAAGGCTGTGCTTCTGTCATGCCTACTTTCAGAGTTGTCGGCTGAGGAGCTCATTTCAGTGCTGTTTGTGGGGGGCAGTGGGGTGAAGCAGTGTCTGTGTGAGTGAAAGAGCTTTGATAGCTTCAGATGCAGATGGAGAGTGACATGGACCGCTGAGATCTTGCCTGAGGAGCTGACGTTCCTGAAAAGAGCGCTTTATCCAGGCAGCAGGAGACAAACTGATGGGTCTGAGAGCCAGAGAAAGGGAGATGAAAGCGTAAGGACATGTTCAGCCTTGCAAAAGGGTCTGGATGGTGGTGCCCACACAGGTTTTCAGAGTGGGTGTGTGGAATGCAACTGCTCTCCTTTTGGAGTGTGAAAGGATGTGTTGTTGGGATATGATGATAAAAACTTTGCTGGGTAGGGCCCAAGGCAGGATGGGGAAGGTTTGTCTAAGGCTGCAGAGCACCTGGATTTCATGGGACATGGATGCTCTGCACTCAGTGCCTTCCAAACCATGCACAGGCTTGTGGTGACACCAAAGTGTTTGTTATTCTCTTCTCACAGAAGAGTAAATTCTCATATGGAGAGAGAAGTGACTGTCAAAGCTAATAGACCAAGTCAACAGCAGAGCTCAGAGCTGAGTCCCGGTTGCAGAGGCTTTATGGTGCTTCTGCCAAAGGTGACCGGAGGAGAGAGGACAATAAACTACGCGGGTAATTTTCCACCAGAAGCAAACAAGCCTCGCTGGCTGCTCTTTCCTTCCCATATGTTGAGATAAAACATCCGTGATAAACACCAGAGTGCAGAGCTGTTTTGCTCCCTGTGAACTGTTACTGGTGTGCAGATGTCTGTGGAGACCAGCTGATGTGGGCTGAGAAGGGGCAGCTCTGCTGGTTTCCCAGCAGGAGTTGTTATACGGTAGGGGAGGCTACTTGTAAATCTTGGTTATCGAGTAGCAAACCCTCCCCTAGGTGTCGAACAAAAGCAGGGAAATGATGTCTTTACAGCAGAGAAGCCCTGCTGAACTGCTTTTGACAGCCAAAAAAATCCTGGTGCTACTTTTTAATAAAGTTTCCTTTTGTGAACAAAACGGGCTCTGCCCAGCCCAAGACCGGGGCAGCAGTAGCGTCTGAGACAGTTGCACCAGGAGCTAGCCAAATCTGGCAGAGTGGGTGAGATGGTGGGGTGAGTGGAGGTGCCTGAGAGGCTTTTTCTTGCCTACCTGGTAA
Source organism: Himantopus leucocephalus (assembly GCA_003993805.1). Taxonomy (NCBI): domain Eukaryota; kingdom Metazoa; phylum Chordata; class Aves; order Charadriiformes; family Recurvirostridae; genus Himantopus; species Himantopus leucocephalus. Next base: position 12,752,333 of record RSEF01000018.1, on the reverse strand, counting down.
GCTGTGTGACACTTCTGTGGTCTTAATGTGCCCAACATGTGGCTATGCTTCCCCTGCTCTATGAGCATCAGTCCCCTGCCGTGTAGACCCTGCCTTACGCTTTGGGGCAGGGAGGATAATACTGCCCCTGCTCTCCATTAAAGGAGCCACACTGATATCCCACAACTCTTGCTCATACCTTTCTTCTGGGAAGTAATTTCCCTCCTCTTCTGACATCTCTCTCCAGAGAATTGCTGTCTTCTGTGAACATATCCATCTTGCTTCCCCATAGTCTCTCTACTCATAAATCCTTCATCTTCCTAGAGACAGCGTTTTAGGCTCTGTCACTGCCAAGTCTGATCCTTAACTACTCCAGCTCCCACATCTGATGGAGCAAACCTGGTTTTCGTGTTACCTCTTTACTGACATTTCATATAGAAACCTCCTCTGAACGTTGGAGGAATTTATCAGTTGCTGCTCTGGAGTTTACAGAGAGCTGGAGGTCATGAACAAATGACAGGATATAGCTTCTGCAGGAAAAACTGGGTAACTGGGTCTTAAATTTAAGAATCAATGTTTTAATTTCAGATACTTTGTTCTGCTCGCATGGTGAACTCCAGCTGTGCTTTAATACTTCAAATGCCACAACATCCATAATGCCTGGCAGTTCCAGAGTTGCAGTGGGCTTTTAAACTTGCCCAAAACACTGAGGGAAGGCAGCTGGCTCTGAGGAGAGGCACCAGCATCCTGCAAAGACATAGTAGTGAAGTAGACAACGCATGTGCTGGGTAGAGATGCAGAAGGTAAAGACTGTCTTGACATGATGCTGTGCTGTTCAGTATGTACAGAGCAGATGCTCTTGCTTTTATGCCCTCTCTCCTGAAAGAGCTGCCTAACGCTGAACTAAATGAGATCTGTTCCTCTGTTTAAGAGTGGTCTGCTGTGTTTCGGCTTGATGGGATTATCAGGATCAAGGTTAAGGTGGAGAGAGATCTTCTTCCAAAGAGAATAGGCTGAGGAAGCTCATGAAAACGTCCTCCTCTTGGAATCTATCATGCCACCTAATGTATGAAAAGGGAAGCAAGTGGCATGCGTTGTGAAAGGGTGATTCATTATCATTATTTCCTGGCATATTGATTCTCCGCTTCGACAAGAAAGCTCTGTCACACCGTCAGCCGGCAGTGACGGATGGTCCTGCCGCAAATGTGTCAGCGGCGCAACGCAGCTCCTGCTTAAACAAATGGCTGTGGGTGGGGGTAGGGGAGCAGCCAGGCATGGGCTCCTCTGCTGACAGCAGGGTGCTGTGGCTGCACGCCACTGCCGCTCTGGGTCCCTGGAAGGGATCCTCATGGAAGGAGGAATGAGAGTAGGGACAGAGCTGGAGAAGATGTGGCTCAAGCTGTGGTGAATGGGTGCGCAAGATCTTTCTTCCTCTGTCTTTACCTTTCTGACTCTTGACATACAGGTGGTTGTCATGTAAACTTTGTTCTGTTTTATGTTTTTTCCCCAGCAACTCTCTTACTCATCCCTGGTTTGTGGCTGTCTGCCCCCATGCTTTCTAGAGCCAGTAAAATCATCCTTGTTTAAACTGGGACCAGTGCTTTGAAGGTTGAAGTTCACTGTTGAATCTGGGAGGCAACATCTCTCTCTGGCCCTCCTTCCTGGGATCACAGAGATCCAATGTCATGGTTCTGCAGAATCTCACTTCTGAGCTTGCTTCCCCTTGCCGAGGGGGAGCTCTTTCTGAATTACATGACAGCACATCTCTCTCCTCTCTCCCTGTTTTCCAGTGTGGCTCAATTCAGGGTCTTCTCCATTATTTTCTACGTGCCAAAAGAGACAGATGAGGGGCACCAGGTGAAAAATCTCAAAAGCATAGTGTCTTGCCAGGGATGCAAGGGAGGGTTAAGCCAGAAACTCATTCTGAGTATGAGTTCTTCTTCCAGGAACCTACCATGATTGGGGGGTAACGTGTTTCAGCCTTGGATGTCTTTTGTTTTTCGTCTTTCTTTTTTTTTTTTTTTGCAACGGTCTTTCTGCAGAGAGATGAAGCTCATGTACAAAACGGCATTTTTATTTACAAAGGTGTTTGCTCTGACTCTGCAAAACAATCCTTAAACTTAGAATGGCTAAATTATCTTCGCTGCTTCTCTGCAGCTCTGTTATGCTTCTATCAGAGCTCACAAAAATGTATTTTTTAATATCCCCAGACTCCTATATTTTCCCAAAGTGCTCTTATTTGGATGTCTGCTCATCCATATTCATCCTTCTTCCACCTGTGAGAACTGTAGCAGAGCTGCCCTGTCTCTGAATCAACACCACCTGAGTCGAGCAGGACAGGCAGCAGTAGTTGTGTGCAAGGTCTGCTGTGTCTGAGAAGAGCCAGTGTTTGACCCTCAAAGACTGAGAGGAGGGGTTGCAGTTGGGGGTTGCAGCTGGGGCAGGCAGTTGGACAATGGTGATGAGATTCATCACAACTTTTCCTTTATGGCTTACCCCCTTCCCCCCCCCCGCCCCCAGCTTCACTTACATCCTTCAGTGAAAAGGGTGCTCAAACCTCTAGAGGAGAGAAGATGAGCTGAGTAGAAGTGTCCTCTGTGCCTTGTGGACTGTAAAGCCTCTCTGTGGTGTGTGTGTTTGGAGTGGGTCTGACACTGTTGAAAAATCAAGACAAGTAAAACCTCAATTACTCTTTAAGCACTTGTATAAAACAAGGTTTAAACCAAAGTTTTCATGTAACCTACTAACAATCCATGGTAGCATCACTGTCCACCTCCCTTTGTGGCTCTGGGTGCTGTTGGTGATGATATTTGAAGGTCTTTCATCCCTGGAGCATGTTGCTTATATCCTCTGTCCTGCATATAGAGGAACAGATTGATGCTTTTTTTTTTTTTAATGAATCCATGTCTGACTTCTCCAGGGTCCTTGTGGTGAAGGAATGCTGTTGGACAGTTGATGTGGCAGCTGTAGGTGACTAGAAATAGTGTGGTGTGACTCTGCCTTCAGCCAAGTGTCCCAGGTAGAGGAGGATGCGAGCAGGATCCTGAGGTGCCTCTTGCCTGTTCAAAGCTGCCTGTCAGAGTCTGTCAACTTCTTTTCATCTTGATTTATCATCCAGCATAACTAGGTTTCAGAGTTTCATTTTTGGGCTTGCCTCCTCCCAGGGACAGGCAGATAAATCTGGCATGCAAATGTTTTAGCTCTCCAGTTCCAGGAGTGAGAGACTCTTTCTGCTGCAGGGAGTGAGAGAAAACACAACCGTTGGGGCAGGGCTGCTGTGGTCTTCTCTGGGGCTTGAATTGTGCAGGGGAGGTTTCCAGTTTAGCCAGCGCTATCTCTCTCAAGGATCGTGTGTCTGCAGAGCACCAGTGCTAGGGCAGGAGGAGCACAGCTTGCCTTGTTGGAAAAAGTACCAGTTTAGATCTTAGTATTGTGTCATTGCTCCTTGTAACTTTAATACGTTTTGTTTTTCCTTAAATACTTCTTTCAGAAATTAAGGTTATGAATTCTAGCTGCCTAAGCAAAAGACTTCTATCCATCAATTAGGGAATCCAGAGTAATTCTGTTCCTTCAGTGCGCTCTGCCAAAAAAGCATATGTTGGGCCAGAGGACAGCCCCAACTGAAGAGTTGCTCTGAGGATGGGGTGCCAGCTTGGAAGTTCCCCTGAACTGGTTCTGTTTGTGCTGGTGCGGAAAGCAGGGCTTTGAGCCTATGGCGAGAGTGAGTTGGGGGATGGAAATAGTTCACTCTTCACTCTGCTGAGCAGAGCAGGTAGAGATTTGGTGTCTTGTGTGCAGGGGAAGAGGAGCAAGACTTCTGTGCTTACATCTAGTTCAGATACAGGACACGCTCAGGACTGGACCGCAGAGGCTGACCACCTCTCCTAAGCGAGAAGGAAAGGAACAGTCTCGGTGTATTTCCAGAGCTGCCTAACCTGGTTTGTCTTATTGCTCAGGGCACCTTCTCTTCCTTGTAGCCTGTGCGAGCCTGGGGACTGCAGCCAATGTCACATCACCTGTAACGCAGTGCGCTCAGGCTGTCTTGCCGTAGCAGATATGGCTGCCAAGCGTCCCCCCTCCGGGGAGCAATGGGGGAGGCACAACAACCATACCTGTGTTCACAGGCCCCCTCACTTGCTGGCTTGAGTGAAGGCGAGGGGAGTTGCACACCCTCAGAGCAATGAGCTGTTGCCTTCTGTAGCCCTCTGTGACTGCTCCTGGGGAAGTAAACAGAGCCAAACACTCCCAAAGTGGCCTGGCCCTCATGGTGCCATGGAGGTGCTGTCATATCTCCAGTCCGCTGTTCATGGCCTTGTCCTGTCACTGGGAAACAGTTGGAAGTGAGAGATTTCCTGAGGCAGCATGAGATGAAATGCAGTGTGT
>RSEF01000018.1:12724698-12738365 GCA_003993805.1 Himantopus leucocephalus | reverse complement strand
AGTCCTGCTCACCACACTATTCTTGATACAGTCCCTCCTGTGCAGGTCGAAGGGATGATGCCCACCACGCCATGCCCATCCCCACACCACCGGGGGGCAATATTTGGGCCCCTCGATAGCGCCCAGCAGCATCACTCACCCTGCTGATGGCCAGGAGGAAGTCAAGCTTGTGGGACTTGGGGACAGAGTGACGCAACTTCCAGTAGACAAGGTGCTCCCAGGCAAAGACCAGCAGGCTCAGCCCCATGGCCACCAGCAGCATGTAGAAAACCCCAGCCATGTTGTCGATGTCCAGCTTGCTGCTCATCACCTCGTTCTTCTCGTTCTGGCAGATCCCTGACAGCCAAACCGTCTCCAGCTTCTGGGTCTCACCTGGGGCCAGACACGCAGAGCGGTAGGGGTGTGTGAAAATGTCCCCCTGGGCATCATGTCCCCAAGCGCAGCCCCTGCCCGTCCCTACCCCACCGTGGCTGGAGGAGGAGAAAGCCACCCCCAAGCCCCCGGAGCTGTTACCAGCTCAGTCCTTGCTGCTGCCCTTGACCTGAGCATCCCACCAGTCACTTGTCCTTCTCCAGGGATCTCTCCTGGCTCTGTCCCCCACCCATGTGCCAGCCAGCTATGCTCACTGTCCCCTTCCCAGGCGTCTCCTCCTGAGCCTCAGATTTCGTGCACAGCTGTCTCCAGGATTTTACAGCCTGCAGGGAGAGGAGGAACCCCAAAGGGAATGACCCCCACAGACCCCAGCTGGAGAGATGCTGCTGGATTTAATGTTCCCTGAAAGGATCTGGTGGAGAAGCCCATTGGTGACATCCCACAAGGAGCTGTGGAGGCTGCACAGGGTCTGGGGACCAAAGCCCTGGTCCCTGGCTTAATTTGCAGGGCAGGGGTGGGGTAAGGATGGGGACAGGGCTAACGAGAAGATCTCCTGGGCACCCACCGTCTCCCAGGAACTGGAGCAGGGCCAGGTCGATGGCTCGCTTCCAACGTGAGTCCTTCTGCAGGGCGATGCCGTAGCCCGTGGTGGCAAACACCTTCCCGCTGCCGATGGTCACCAGCTTGCAGCCCTCGTCCTTGCCCGCCATGTAGTTGAGCACCGCTGCGTCGTAGATGAAGGCGTCCAGCTTCCTGCCCCGCCAACGAGAGAGAAGGTGAGGGGGGGTCTGGCAGCCCTTTCTTGGGGGGCTCTACCTCTTTTGGGGGAGCTCTACCCCTTCCACACAGCTGTAGCCCATCTGGAGGAATTTGTGTCCTCTTTGGGGTTCTCTGCCCCATCTTGGAGAGCTATAACCCCACCTGGGGGAAAAGGACCCAACCTGGTGGGGCTGTACCCCATTTGGGGAGCCATACCCAATTGGGGGGGCTGCATCCCTTTTAGTGGGAGCTGTATGAAGCTGTACCCTATCTGCAGGGGGTTGTACGCTGTTTGGAGGGGGCTGTACCTCATGCTGGGAAGATGCACAGAGCCATATCCCACCTGGGAGAGCTGTACCCAGCCTGGGGAGCCCGTATCTCACTTGTGGGGGGCTGTACCCCTGTTGAGGAAGCCCTACCTCATCTGGGAGGCACTGTACCCCATCCCAGGGAGCCGTAGTTCATTTGGGGGTCCTGTATCCCATTTGGAGGAGCTGTACCCTAGCTCTGGGAGCTATACCCCATTTGGGGGAGCCGTACCCCATTTTGAGGCTGGTGAGGGCATCCTCCACGGAGCGCTGATTGTACTTCACCATGTGGGTGTGCATGTCGGGGTAGTTGCTGCGGATGTTCCTCTCGGTGCTGCCGTTAGGGACAGTGCCGAAGCGGAAGGGGGGGTACTGCTCCTGCGGCTTCTGAAACTGCAACAAGGAGCCCAGGGGAGTGGCATCATGCAGTGTCCGTGTCCATATCCCTGCCATGTCCCTACCACGTTCCCAGCATGTCCCCAGCACATCCCCCAGCCAGCCCTCCATCCGCCCACACATGCCCAGCCGGCTGGCAGTGACACCTGGGGACTTCTCCCCACCCAAAAAACCTTATGACTTTTTTAGGGATCCCAGCCCAATTGTCTGCCCCACCTTTCTGTCACTCAGCCCTGACACAGTGTCGATGTACTGCTCTTGGATCATGAAGGCAGCCAGGTTGGCAGTGTAGCTGGCGAGGAAGATGACGGCGAAGAAGGCCCAGATGAGCACCATGATCTTGCTGGTGGTGCCCTTGGGGTTCTCGATGGGCACTGAGTTGTTGAAGACCAGAGCCCACAGCAGCCACACCGACTTGCCAATGGTGAAGGTGGGACCTCCTGGCCCTGTGGGGACAGAGGAGACAACCATCAGCCCAACCAGGGACGTTCCTCCCCCCCACCGCCAGCTCCCACCTCCCCCAACTCACTCTTGCCACTGGTGAGGTTCTGGTTGTAGCCAACGGGGCTGAAATACTCGAACACGAAGACGGTGACGGCCACCACGGTGAGGCACATCACAAACATCATGACCCAGACAGCTGGGCTATAGGGCTCTGCAAGGTGAATGGGACTCCGTCAGCCCCCCCGGCACACCCCACAGCCCCCTGGGGACTCCCAGGAGCCCTCCCTGATGGACGGGGCTCATCCTCCTGAATATTGCCCCTTCTCAGAGAGGAGCCAGGGGTTGGCAGTGCCGCAGCCGAGCAGATCCACAGGGAATCAGGAGGGAAGGGGGATGCTGCGAAAAGGGGGGGATGCAGCCATGCTTCCCCGCCTAAACAAAACCAGGCTTTCATCAACGGAGAGACGCTAATGAGCTGCTGCCCATCTCCAGGGTCATCAGCAGGAGGGTTTCCCATGGGATTACGGGTTGTACCCTGTGATGGCTCAGGCCCCTCTCAGCCTCTGGGAGAGCCCCTGGGAGCTGGGGGTGGGCGGTGAGCTCCCACCTGCCCAGGATGAGCTGGGACGGGGTAGCGGGAGCAGTGGGGATGTATCTGAGCCCTCAACATGCGGCCGCCGAGGTCCATTTGTCAACGTGTCCTTTGCTGTCAGGGAGGAGAGGCCTCCCCTGATGGGGATGCGGCTCATTAGCGCGGGAGGCAGGAGGCGAGGGGACCACGGACCCCAGCCCTGCCGAACCGGGGCAGGATGCTCCATCTGTCCCCAGTGCCGGTGAAGGTGACCCCTGCTTTTGGGGGGAAATCAGGCCCCACAGCGTGGGGGGGGACAGGAGGGGGAAGATGTGCCCTGACTGGTGATGTCCCACACCCCATGGCATCCCTGGCACCCGCACCCACCCGCACCCTCCCGGCGTAGGAGCCCGGCTCCAGCCAAGCCGGGACACCGCCGCTGTGCCCTTGCCGAGAGCCTCAAGCCCTGCTCGAGCTCTCAGGCTGAATTTCGTGAGTACGACCTTGGCCAGTCTCCTCCCCTTCCCAGGCTGCAGCTTTGCTTTTTTAAAACTCATTAAATAAAACTTTTAGCACCGTCGGTTTCCTACACCCGGCTTAACCACAGGCTCTGGTGACGGTGGCGGAGAAGGGGTCCCCAGAGCAGAGCTCAGAGCTGGCAAATCCCCCCTTTGTCTCCTCCCACGTCCCATGTCCTCCCTCCTCCACACAAGTAATGAAGGGAAGGAAACCACCATCCCAGCCTCCATCTCCATAATAAAAGGATTATTCTGGCAAGGGGAGGAGGAAGCCCCAAAGCTGGCAGCAAAATCTCCTTCCCTTATTACTTAGGCTTTTTTTTCTTAAAAGTTATTAAAACCGAGTAATATTTCTAATTCGCATTTGTCAGAAGCATTGGGATGAACCTGCAGACAGACAGANATAATATTTCTAATTCGCATTTGTCGGAAGCATTGGGATGAACCTGCAGACAGACAGACACACAGACACGTAGCTCACCCAGGAAGGCGGAGGGGGAGACAGTGCCGTTGCTCCTGNGTAATATTTCTAATTCGCATTTGTCAGAAGCATTGGGATGAACCTGCAGACAGACAGACACACAGACACATGGCTCACCCAGGAAGGCGGAGGGGGAGACAGTGCCGTTGCTCCTGGCCACCATGACGCTGATGCCCGTCTCCACGAAGGGGACAGAGAAGTCCACGATCTCAGAGCGCTCCTCGTTGATGGTGAGGGAGCCGATGGCCATGTCCGCGCGCTTGTAGTACACCTGGGGAAGGGGTAGATGGTCTTGGGATGGGCAAGTGGATGGGCAGTGGGACCCAGACCATTTCCGCACACATTTCGTCATCTTCTGCATTTCCAACCTTCACTTTTGTCTTTTTTTTAATATTAGCTTTTTAAATGACCAGTGACACAAACACAACCAGCTGTGGGGTCATAAATGTTCAGCTGACTCCCCTGCTCGCTCTCCTCCACCAAGACTTGTCTGTAAGCACCATGATTTACAATTCCACCTCACTGCTCCTCGTGCCAAGCTGTCCCCTGCCCACAGACAAATCCCACCGCAGACACCCCCGATCCTGTCTCAGCAGGGAAGCCCCAGGCCACCCCTACCTCACCAATCATGCCGTTCCAGACCCCACGGACGATCTTGCCGTGTTTGCCATTGGTCACCAGGTAGAGGTCATAGGAGAACTTCACTGCCTTGGCCAGCTTCTTCAGGATGTCGATGCAGAAGCCCTTGCAGCACAGCTTGGTGTAGGGATCCACGAGGCCATCACCACTGAAAGCACACCAGGAAAAATGGGTTGGACCAACCAAATATGCGCTGAGCTACCCCAGTGCCTCTGGGACACCATGAGCATGCAGTGCGATGACCAAAATTGCCATGCTCCATCCTGGTTGCTCACCTCTGGGAGGAGTTGGTTTGCTTGCGGCACGGCACGGTGTTGCGCACGCAGACCCCAGTGCTGGGGTCCGTGTTCTCCACGATGACGAAGGGTCTCTCCTCCAGTGTGGCCACTGTCAGGTGGCGGTTATCGGCCACGGGTTGCAGGAAGGAGCCGTAGCGGGGCCACACCGGGTACTTCATGTGGATGATGCCTTTCTCCCACTTGCCCACCTGCCCCCAAGGGAGAGCACACTGTCACCCTGGTGAGGGGTTCTGGGGGTCACACGGGGTCCCATATTCACCTTCCCTGTGCCTTTGGGGCTCCTTTCTCCTGGAGCATTGTTAGGCTGGAGCTCAGCCATGGTGAACTTCATCTCAGCATCCCCTTCCCCATGCACCTACTGACCACAGGGCAAGATGTTTCCTCCAGGACCCCAAGCACTGGGCTTGAGTGATCACAAACCTAGCCAAACTTCACCCAAAATTCTTTTAAACAGAAAATAAAACCCCTTCACGCAGCTCATTTCGGGTCTGGGTGTTTGGCTGTGGTTCCCCAGAGGTGAGCAGCTGCATTTTTGCCTCTTCTGGAACTTTTCAGCCAAATTGAAGGGATAAAAAAAAGTTTCTGGCAGAGCTTTGGTGCTCGGCATTGCCGTGAAGAACCGCCACACCACCATGGGTACCTTCGGCATCAGCCATGGGTTTTGCATGGGACAACCTGCCCCAAGGTGGGACCCCAGCCCGTGCATGGCACCAGGCTCCCCCTACCCAGCCACCTCCCCAGCGTGCCCATCCCAGGGAGGGTTCAGGGGTCCTACCATCTCCCAGAGCCGGTGCTGGTTGAGCGAGATCACAACCATGGTGGGTCTGACCAGGTAGCCACCTTCATTGAAGGAGAAGTCCCTGTGCTCCCACGTCACATTGAGGAGGTGCCTGGTAGGACACAGCGCCTGTGAGCCCCTCGGTGTGCAGCCCAGCCCCATACAGCCCTCCTCCTCCTCCTCCGGCTCCAGCCGAGCTGCCACACATCCCATGGAGAAACGTGGGGCTGCGAGCTGGGGGGCCAGGTTTAGCCTATACGCAGGGGGCAGCAGGGAGCTGGAGAAAGCCCTGCCAGCAAGGAGGCACCAAGGATGGACCACTACAGGGTGGTGGGTGCACAGACTGCCACTGCAGCCACAAGGTGCCATGTCTGCACTGCAAAGCAGAGCTGTGAACCACCCCGCAGGATTCCTGTGGGTCCCAGGTCACAGAGAATCACAGGCAAAGGCAAGGGCTGTTCTGGGGAGATGCTGCAGGAGAAACCCAGTCGAGAGGCACAGACCACCAGCTGCAGCCCACAGAAGACATCATACCCCCTCCCCGCCAGCTCCATCCTCCTCCTCCCCTGTCCTTTCCCTCTCTGTGTCCCCATTCCCCCCATTTCACACCCATCCCAGTTGGTGCCCAAGCCTCACCGGTAAAAGCTGGCGTTGGCAGCGGTGGCCCTGGCAGGGGCCCAGCAGTCCCGTCCCACTTCTGGGAGGTAGCCGTGGGCCCGGAAGAAGCTGGCAGCCCCCATGGCAATGATGGCCACCCCATCCCGCACCTTCTGCCTCAAGCTCAGCTTCCAGCTCTCTGTCACCACGCTGATGAGGCCAACGGGGAAGGAGGCGGGTGGCACCTCCATGTTGCCCACTGTAAGGCTGGGTACGATCCAGATGTAGCCTGGCCCCACAAGGCCAGCTTGCTCTGCCATGGTGAAGAGGTACTCGGCCTCCTCCCGCGAGCAGTAGACGATGAGGACCTGGGCATCAATCTGCCGCAGGAGCCGCTGTGTCCTGGAGCTGCTCTGCTCCTGGCTCATCTCGAAGGTGACCACCTCCTGCAGCTCCCAGCCAAAGTAGCTGGCGTCTGTGAAGGAGCGGATGACGTCCAGGAAGATGTTGTAGCCTGGGTAGAGGCTGGTGATGACGGCGAAGGAGCCCCAGTCGTATTCCTCCAGCACCTTGAAGATCACCTGGATTTGCTGCTCGATGGAGACGCCCAACTGCAGGAAAGCTGAACCGGGCTCCTGCAGGAGGAGAAGGGGTCAGGGGCTGCTCCAGCACTGTGGTCCAAGCCTCCTGTGCAAGTCACCTTGAATTTACCACCATGAAGGGTTCAAGGGAGCCATGAACTGGTGTGGCCCATGGGCCGGAGACACTGAAAACGGGACTGATCCACCGGTGGTTCCCAAGGAACCTCGTCCCACACAAAGGCCCTCTGGCCTCTCCTCCGTTTCTCAGCTCATTGACTAAAATTTCATCCAAAGCTTTCCAAAGGAGACCAATAATTTCTCCTTAAACCAGGAGAGGGAGTGGGGCAACGGCTCTGCTGGGTGAGTAACCTCCATCCCGGCTCAGACTCGTTACCTGCTGCCGGAGCCCGTGCGGCTCCTTCCCTCCCACCCCACCTCCCGAGCCATCTGGCCTCTCATTAGCAAACCTTAATTGATCTGATTCTGTCTTAAATGATTCAGTGAATGGCATTTGCAGAAGGTCACACGCAGGCAGTGGCGTTTTGCCACCCAGACCCCTTCCACCTCCAGAGAAGTAGTTTTTCCCACGAGGCCGGTGGTCCGGCTGGAGGGGTGAGCCCCGAAGAGTCCAGGCCAGGGGGCAGGAGCTGCCGGGGACCTTGGACCCACTGGAGGACGATGAGGTTGAGCCTTCAGATGGATCCCTCCACCGCCCCCAAAATAGCCAACCCCTGCTGCAGAAAAACACCCATACCACGGCAAAGCCATGGCTATTTTTTAGCCACTTGGGGCTCCACCTGAGTCCTCTGCACCCATCTGAGTCCTTTGCACCCACCCAAACCCACTGCACCCACTGCTATCCATCCACAGCAAGAAGCAGCTCAGGGTGATCCAGGAGCACCGGTCGGCGTGGGCAGGGCTGCTGAGGTGCCATCCAGGGGGCTTAGACCCCAAAACCTCTGAGCAGTCAGAGCATGAAACCAGTGCCCTGAGGCAAGGCAGGGTCTCCACCCCGGGGGCTGCTGTTGCTGTTGCTGCCATGGGAAGGAGCCAGTGCCGGGACCCCTCCAGTGCCCAGGCTGGGCAGAGTGAGATGAGCAGCCAGGAGGAGATAACCCAAATCTCCTCCCCGGAAGGGATGGGAGCATTGCTGCAGCCCATCACTGCTGGCCCAGCACCCTCCAGCCCGGTTCCATCTCTCCCTGCCGCCAGCGCTTCCCAGTAGGCAGGTGACAGTGACAGTGACAGTGACAGTGTCTGACGCCGGTGAGGAGCAGAGAAGCCAAAAATCCTGTTTGAGCCCGTGGTGCACCTGAGACGACTGCCGCAGCCGAGTGAGGTCTCTCCATGCTGTCTGCCCGGCCATTTCAGGGCTGGATCTGGCCCCAGCGGACGTGAAGGGAGAAGGATGGGGACATGCCAACCCTGCCACTGCCCTGGCAGCCCTGGTGCCACGACTCTGGCACCCCATAGTGGGCACAGCCTGGAGGGGATGGGTAGCAGGACAGTAGGCAAGGTCCCTCCACAGGGCACTGAAGTCTCCTCCCATATCCCCACTGACGGGGACCCCTCCCTGAAGTCCCATGTCCCACCACCCCAGTCGGCCACACTGCCGCAGCCACTGCCTATTCCTGACCACGAGCCCCTGTGCTGCAGCCCAGAAGCTCCTCTGCCCTCCAGCATTTCACATCCCATCTCTGTCCCTCTCTAATAATCCCTCATTTCTCCCCTCCCCCTGGAAATAGCCCCCAGCAAACGCCTCACCTTTGGGGTCAGGACCACGGCAGACCCCCCGCTGATGCTGATGACGGGGACCTGGGTCTGGGAGGAGACGAAGTCAAGGATCTGGGCCACAGCCTCTGTGCCAACGTTGTCCTCGAAGACGATGCCGTGGATCTTGTGGCTGGCGAGGATGTCGCAGATCTGGGTGAGGAGGGTGCTGGGGTTGGTGTTGTTGACGATGACCGTGATGGGGTGGATCTCCAGGGGCATGTCCAGGAAGCTCTGGGGACTCAGGCGGGAGCGGATGTGCAGCGGGTAGGATGTGCCCCCAAACACCACAGCCACGTTGACCACCGGTTCCTCGGGGCCCGGCAGCAGGATGTCCGTGAAGGCAGCCGAGCAGCCCAGCACCATTGACAGTAGCAGAGCGTGCGCCGGCGCTCTGCCCATGACCACCGCCACGTCCCTGCCAGGATGGGACACAGCCCCTCGCATCCGGCCGCCTGCCAGGACCCCCGGCCCCACTCACCCCAGCGCTCCCCACCACCCCGCAGCAGCACCAGGGTGGGTTGACCCCAGGGAGAGAGGAGGACCTTCATCCTTTTGGGGGCTGGATGTGGTGGAGGGATGACCACAGGATTGTACCCACCACACACAGTACACCCCAGTGCCGTGTCCCTTGTCCCCAGCACCACCAAACACTAATCGTTCCCAGCCGGTACCCACTTCCCACCACCACTCCATCTCCATCCCACCACCACCATTCCCCTCCCAGCCCCATTGCCCTCCTGCCCCTCTGCCCCCTCCAAATGCCATCACTGCTGCAATGCTCCTTATCACCCCTTCAGCCAGGGACGGGGACAGGGACAGCAGCCTCTCTCCACAGCTGACAGCCACCTTCAGTATTTAGAGGCTTTGCCCTTGAGGGAGGGTTCAGCTCCGCAGCCCCCATGTTGGGATTTTGCAAACCACACAGTCACCAGAGCAGCCAGTCCCCTGCCTGTCCCCTGCCCGTCATCCTCCCCCAGCCCCCTTGCTGCCGCTTCCCAAATCCCAACCAAAGTGACTGCCTGGCCCCTTATCTCCAAAATTCTCCCCCAGACACTATCCTTCAGCTTTTCCCCCTCCTCGCCTTTACCCCTCCATTGCACGTCCTCCTGCTGGCATCACCCACCCGGCTGGGACAGCCACCGCACTGCGTCTCTGCTGGCTGCACCCCAAAGCCAGGCTCTGCGAGGGGGGGTGTTTGGGCACTTCCCCCCTGACAGGTCGCCCAGTTCCCCACTGACTGTGGGTCCCCAGCTCACAGCAGGTGGGGTGACAGTCCCGGGTGGCGGGGGGGCACATGTCCCTGCCCACAGTGATGCACCCCCGTGCTGGAGCTCACCCCCTCCTCGGAGCTCTCGAGCAAAACCAACCCGTGGCGAGACCCGTGGCCAGGGGCATCCGAGCCCCTCTGAGCCCCGTTGCCCCCAGGGCCATCACCCCAGTGCCACACCAGGCAGCGGGGAGGGGGACGAGCAGCCCTCCATGGTGGCACCAGCCACATGCCAGTGTCGCTCCATGCAGCAAGATGCCAGCTGGTGCTCGGAAACGTCACTTGCAATTAAAAGCTGCTGTTGCTTAACACGTCCTCGGCACGGCCGGAGGAGCCTCTTGCCGAGTTCTGGATGGTTTTGGGGTCTGGGCTGCCCCGGGGACCCGCACCCCAACACCCCTCTGTGCGGCAGTGATGGACAACCCCTCAGCACGCTGCGGAAACACTGCCAGTATGGGGGACTGAAAACGCAGGAAATAAACCCAACGACTGCCCGGTCGGGCTTCCTGCAAGAGCTGCACGGTGCAGATTTGAGCACCAGGGCTGTCTCCTCCAGAGAGACAGGGGACACAAGTGCCATGTCCCCCTCCTGCACCTCGTGGGTGCCGGGAGGGCTTGGGCAGTCAGCCGGCCACCGACACTCACCAGGCAGCATCTCACTAAGCCAGATGGGTTTTGGCAGGGTATCATCCACCCCCAGCACCCACCATCACCCAGGGGGGTTCAGCCTGTCTGGCCGCATCCCCACCGTCACCCCACATCGCAGCCGGCCGGGCTGCAGGAGCCACGACGCCACACCGATGGCCACAGCCGAGGCCCCTTGGCCGGAGAGGGCGGCGGGTGAGTCATGCCATGCTGGCAGCATCCCACGCTCCGGCACGGCCAGCCCAGCGACGGGGCGGCCCGCGCCACCCGCTCCTCACTGCAAATTCCCGAGTATTTTTAGTCCCGTGATAAATAATTCATCGGGAATCCGGCATCAGCTACCCGAGCAGAGAGGAAGGGGAGCAACACGCCACCCAAAACAAACAGAGCCGCTCTCCCAGCAGCTCTGCCCGTCTGAGCCCTCCTCAAGGACGTTTAAATATACTCTGGGCCCTCGTGGTGACTGATCAGGTTTGCTCACACCAGCGCTGGCACCTCACCCATCCCGGGCCCTTATCCTCCTCTTCTTCAACCCAGTTCTTCCCTGCACTCGGGAACCTCTTCTAGTACTGTGTAATCCAAGCACAGGCCAGCAAAACCCTCCTGTGACACCAAGTGCTGCCTCCGAAGGGACTGCTCCGCTCCCGACTGCAACTGGGAGCAGGTTCGGGCAAACTGGTTTCCCACTGGACCGAGCTGCAGGTGGAAAACATCCCCATCCCTCGCAGCCGGAGCGTGGTGGCAATGGCAGAGCGAGGAGGTGGGCACGGGCACACCACGTCGTTCAGCCATTGCTGAGACAAATGGGGGAATGAATTTCCATCCTTCCCAGGAATCCGGTGCTGCCGACTGGGGCTGAGCCGCTTGTCGCAGTCCTTGGTGGCTGCGGAGGAGGATGGTGGCGTTAGGGCCAGAGAGCCCGTGGCTGGCAGGGGCTCCGTGTGCGGGTCAGAGCCAGGGCTGCTCCAAAATGGCTGGATTTGGGATGCGAAGAGCAACCAGGTCCTCCAGCCCTGCCGACTCTGTGCGCTTCCAGACTTTTTTTCTAGGAGCAAGCTAGAGGGGTGCGGGGAAATGTGGATTTTTGGAGGGATTAGGGTGGGGAAGGCAAATTGTAGGAAACCGGTGGAGGCAGTGGAGGAAGCGAGCCCGTGTCTGCACTACTGCCGGAGCCGGGGCTGTTCTTGGGCTCGGCACAACACAGCAAAGCCCCCGTGGACTTTAAAAAAAAAAAATCCACATTTTTCAACCTCTCGTAGCAAGCACTGCGGAATTGTTCCTTTGGGAAAATGCCTTCCCAAAAAGGAGGTTTTCTAGCTGGGCGAAGAGCCGGTGGCCAGGCTGGAGCAGGAGGAAGGTGGTCCCAGCTGGGAGCCCGGGCAGGGCAATGCCACCTCCCAGCAGCCTCCCAAGGGACCAGAGGGCACCCGCAGAGCTGCTCAGTGGCTTTGGCACTTGTTTTTTGTTGCCTTGGGGCGGTTTTGTGCGGGTTAACCCCTTTCATAGACACAGCTTCAACTGGTACACCAAACACTCACAGAAACCTCCTGCTAAAGGCACCGATCGAGCCCTTACCTCCCTCTACCTCCTGAAATGTCATTTTAATGCAACAGGGAAAGTTTGCTCCTGATTTTAAACCTCCTTTTTGCCCTCTCTCCATCCCTCCCTCCCCTGCTCCAAGATGGGGAGAGCTCATGCAGATATTTTGACCTCAGGAAAAGGAGAAATAAAATCCCTAAATGCAAAATATCACTCAAGAATGAGAAACCTTATCCCCCCAAAAAAGCTTTTGAGCCCGAAACCACAGGGAAGGCGCAGCCTGCACCAGGGGAGGGAGAACTGCTGCTGATGAACAGAAAGCACAGAGCAAACCCAAACCTGGCGGGAGCTATGCAGAGAGGATGGGGGGCACCGGGTTGTGCCAGGGCTTGTCATTGCCTGGGTGGGGGACATCCTTGCGGAGCAAGGAGACCTGGACAGAGTCCCCCAAAAGGAGGGAAAGCAGCAAAACCTCCCTAAAGCCAACTCATCGCCCTCCCTGTCCCCACGCAGGGGGGCGACTTGGGAGGGAGAAGCACTGGCAGCCCCTGGTGAACACCGTCTCCTTTCAACCTTCATCTGCCACCACCCAGCATCACCCTCCTCTTCCTCATCACCCTCCTCTTCCTCACCCGCGCCTCCAACAGCAACAGTTGCGGGCCGGGGGCTGCGGCCCGGGGTGATGGTGAGGGCCCCAGAAACGCACGCACCGAAACGCAGCTTAAAAAGGTCGAATGTGGATTAACCAAAAATAAACGCCAAGTGTCCTGCCTGCCGCTGGGTTACGCAAGGTGGCGGGGGGGAGACAGGGCTGGTGGCACCCAGGGAGGTCTCCTCTCTTTTTCTTGCCTCCCACCCCCTCAAGAAACCCCCCCATCACGGCGCCCAGAATTAAGGCTCATTCCCATCCCCTGCCCGGGACGGGCAGCAGGAGCTCTCCGGGATGGGGATGCGGGGGGATGCTGAGGCGGAGAGAACTGGCCAGGGCAACCCCCCCAACCCCCCAAAAAACCTCCCACCCCATTCCTAAAAGTTACTGGCGGCGGTGCCGGGGCGGCGGCAGAGCCCGTCGGGGTCTCGGCTGCCCCCAGCCCGCCCGGTACTTACGGGACCGCCGCTGCTCGGTGCCTACATGCCCCGCGGCTCTGGCGGGGCTGCGCGTCCCACCGGGGGCTCGGCTCTTCCCAGCCCTCTCCTCCTCCGGGGCAGCCCCCAGGGGCAGGATCGGCCCCCGCCGCGGCTGGCGGGGGGGTCCAGCGGCCGCCGTCGGTCCCGGCTCGTCCTTGGAGGCGGCGGCGGCGGCTCTGCAGCGGCGGCTGGAGGCAGGGACGGGAGCGGAGGAAGGAGGGAGCGGGAGCGGAGCGGGTGTGCACGGGGGGGGGCCCGGTGGCAGCAGGTGTCTCGGCGGCCGCCGGGCCCCGGCAGCCATCTCCCCCCCGCACCGGGACCGGAGGGGCTGCCCGGGCGGGACGGCCGAGAGGAGCCGGCGGAGCTGGGGAGGGCTGCGGGGACGGACGGGTGGATGGATGGATGGGTGGATGGATGGGTGGATGGATGGATGGATGGAGGCACGGGGGGGAGGCACGGGGGCGGTGGAAGGACAGGACGTGTGTCCTCCCGCCTCGCCGCAACTTCGCGGCTGGCCGCCAGCCCCGGGGAGGAGGCGGGGGGGACGGGAGGGGGGGGGAATGGAGGCGGGC
>RSEF01000018.1:12709188-12721432 GCA_003993805.1 Himantopus leucocephalus | reverse complement strand
TAACTCATCGGAGCAGGGAAGTCCACATTAAGAGTTGGCAGCGATGACGTTCAGCTTTTCAGGCCTCCTTCCAACAGCAGACGGGTGTCACTCACAGCATCGCCTTCCCGGCTCCTTACCTGCTGTAGAAAATGGTTCTGGAGCTGTTCCTCCGGCCGCTCAGGAGAGCGGAGGGCGAGGGGGTGGCTGCCCAGCGAGGCTGCCCCCCCACCCTTGCCCCTCGGACCACCGCAGTGGGGACATACCTGGAGCAAACACAAAGTTAATCATGCCTAAAAGCAGCACCTGGATGCGGACGGGGGGCTGCGAGGGGCCCTCAGCCTGCCCAGAGCCCGGGCAGGCGGCTGGGGCTTTGCGGGCAGCAAAGAGACCCGGGTCACCCCCTCTGCCCCCAGTCCCGGGGGTCGCAGGTCACCCCTCCATCCCCTCTCTGCTCCCCGTTACCGGCCTCCCAGCGCCACCTAACGACACGGCCACCGGGGATAAGGACTTTCACGGGGAAGCAGGACACATCCCGGTCACCGTAGGGAAGGATGGAGAGCACCGACAGCGATGGGGAGGTGGGAGGCAGAGGGACACCCGGCTGGGGCTTGGGGACGCAGGCAGCAGAGGAAGGGGGAGCTGGAGGTATTGAATAAGGATTTACATAATCGTAATGATCCTCACTCTGCCCATGAGGCTCAGTCCTCCATCCCTGCCCTTCGCTGACCTTGATCATCCCACGGCTTTCCCACAGCCTGGCATTAACCCCAGGGCCTTGGCAAAGTTCTGGGTTGAGCAAGGACGCTGGGCTCAGCAAAGAAACACGCTCCCCTTAATCTGTTGTCACAGCCCCAAAACTACCCTGAAGCATCACTGGTTTGGGAACAGCTCTTTGCCGTGCTCAGCGCAAGCACCGTGGCCTTACCATGGCTACAAAAGCACCCAGGCATCGACGTTGAAGGTGATGTAGAAGAAAACCCCGGGGAAGAGCCGGCCCATCGCTTCCTGATACCTGCAGATTTGATGCAGCCACAACAACCCCTTCACTGTCACATTTCTGGCTGGGCTATCTCCAAAAACGGCTACTCCCCGCCCCAAGCGCAACCCCCCTCGCCTCCACACCCCCCTTTCCAAAGCGCTTATTCGCCTCCAAACCCAGAGCTGATGTAATCTCCCGCTCAAGAATTCAGCATTAGGTCTGCATCAGCCTTGAGACGTAACAAGAGCCACATCACACAAGCAGCTGTTCGACACAAGCTTTATTGCTCGTTTGCGTACGAGTTCCCAGTATCACATTTCCTGAGTTTCTTAATGAGCTTGCAAATGAGATTTAAATAGAAAAGGAAGGGGAAAAAAAAAGAAAAAAATTAAATAAAAAGAGAAGCCACAGATCTTCCTTCCCTAAGGTTGGACCAGAGATGGGGTGGGAGTGAAGTGCCCGGTGGGCAAACCCTCTACCATGGGAGAGGGCTCGGCAGAGATAATGGTGGAGAGTGGACCTGAGACAACCCCCCGCCGGCTGCCCTGGATCGATTTACCTACCCTCTGCCTCCATCACGGAGCCTAATTTGCTTCTAACACACAGCCACCAGCAACTGCCATTGTCACCGTTTACACAGGTCGGAGAGGAGCGGCTGCAATCCTGCAGCGCTCCCGCGGGGAGTGCGGGGGTCAGGGACAGCGTGGGTGGCAGGACGGCCAGGGGAGGGGGCGACGCTGACGTGGCCCCTGTGCCATGGATAAAGAGGAGATTATGGCTCACAGCTTGTAATCTGGCTTAAAACCTGACACCGTCACCGTGGTCAATTTGGGCTACGAGAAGCGCTTAATAAGCTTCAAAACACACAGGCCAAAAAAAAACCAACCACCCCAAAACCCACCAGTGAAGGAAGTGAAAGGCTCAAGGCATTGCTTGCACCAGTCAGCGCTGGCAGGTACCAAGGAACACAGGATCCCTCGTGGTCCCGAACAAGGCAATTACACGCTTGTTATCCCAATCCACCCCGCGAGTCAGAACCCAGGCTCTGCCGGCGTTTAATCGTGGGAGGCAGAAAGCAAATTAATGCCCTCGTCTGTTTGCTTAGAGCTCACCACAAGCGGAGAGCAAACGGTCCCTCCCTGCACGGTCCCTCCCCGCACGAGAGGAGCTGCCTTGCCTTGGGACATGTTGCAGGAGACGCGGCGCTCGGCTGGCTGCTCCGAGATTAAGGCAGTCACAAAGAAGCCAGACTCAAGCAGCAGGTCCAACTTGGCTTCCCTGGAAGGGTTTATTTAAAAAACAATTATTAAGAGAAGCCTGCTCGGGCACGAATGACAAGGCAACGGAGCCATTTGGCTTGAGGCTTAAAAGGGAGGCAGCAAGACACAAGGAAGTTTATGCAACTTGCCACGGGGGAAAGTGTCTGGCCAGGACTCCTGCGAGGTGCACGTCTTACCTCACCTGCACCAGCCAATTTGTTAATGCTCGAAGGACCCAAATGAGAAGAATCGCCCCCAGGAGTGGCAGCCGGCTGCAGAGATGCAGGGCCAGCCAGCAGCTTCAGATGTTTTGAGATGTTCACTTTGGGAACCCAGAGTCCATCGTTTCTAGAGAGGCTCAAGTGTCACACACCTCTCCAGAGCGGCCACCAGCCCCAGGCACAAGCCCTGCGCTCCCGGGCCCTGCCCGTAACCCGCTGGCGTTGCCCCAGGACAGTACCAGGTGGACCAGTGCCATGTTCCCATCGCTGCTGCTTTAGTGACCGATCAGCCGCAGCATCTCCTGAGGATCCACTATCTTCTCCCGGGGTTTACCAGCAGCTTTGCCTCTCGCCACTTCAGCAGCATCTATCTTCTCCCAGTCCGAGAAGGAAACAGGACGGACCCCTGGGGTGACAGCGAGAGATGGGAGAGAGAACTTAACCAAGTAAAAATGAGTTGAGCCTCACCTCCCCGTGAGCAGGGACCTGATGTGCCAGCAAAGCCTGCCCTTTTCCGACACAGCGTCAGACTTCAGCTTCGCAAAGGAATAATAATTTTTAACGCCGCGAAGAGAGGGACGGCAGGTTCCAGTCGACTCTGATCAGTCAGACCTTTACAAGCCGTAACAACAGCGAGCCTGGCATCACCTCGGGGGACAAAACACTTCCAGTTCACTGTTAAACCTCCGACAGTTAAAAGGCAAAACACACACACTTTAATGGAATGCCTTTAAACACAGCAACAGCAAATTACTCTCTTGGGCGTTTTAATCTTTCCCCCAACTTGCCCAGAAGGATTGCTAGGAAAAACCACTCAAGAGCAATAGCTCGCTGTCAAACAGCTGACAGTGACATTTTACCCAAGGTCCGTGCTGCTTTTAATGGCCCTTCCCAGAAAGCGGTCATTAAGCTTAGCAATGACACTGAGTTTGAGGGAATTCGAGTCCTGCTCTCCCTGGGCTTTAGAGCAATGAAACAGCAGCACAACACATTCCCGTGGTTCAGACTCTGCTCCCCAAAGCCGCTTGTGGGACTCGCTGCCCCAGGACACCCAGATCCAGGAGAAGTTCAGCTGCATCATGCCTTCACGCTGGCTCTACAGTGGCTCACACACCCCCCTCCACTGACCTCGGCTGCGCAGGATGCTCTCCACGGCCCCAAAGCCTTCTCTGGAGGTGGACACGTCCAGCGTGCCCACCCGGAGATCCTCCAGCACAGACTGGGCAGTGTCAAAGCTGTCGTTCATGGTGGTGATGATCACGCCCGTCGGTCCTCTCTTCACCCACCCGCTGCAGTACAGACCTGCACGGGCACACACAGAACAGCCAGGCTCAGTCCAGCACGTGGCCGTGGACCCTCCCGGCTGCAAGTCCTTGCCCTGTCCCTGGGTGTCCCACCAAGCTGCGGGCGGTGGAAGAACCCACCCCTGCAGTGGGAAAAGAGCGCAGCCCTTCAGCGGTGCTGTCACAGGAATTTGTGTACCTGCAGGTTGGCACTTAAGAGCTGTATGGGCTGTATCGCTTCCGTAACAGACTCCAAGGCCCAGTAAAACCACCACAACCTTCAGCGCTGTTTGCTGCAAAACCAGACACCCCTAACGCGAGCTGGGGACGGGCCAGGTCTTAACGCCTGACAGAGGCAGCTCGTTTCCTCAGTTTCCACTCTCTGACTGAGGCGTGCGACTGCCTTGCACCAGCGCCCTTGGCCAACACAGCTTCCCACCCCAAAGCCCCCAACCCACCAGCTGTGCTCGACACGCGTCCCACGCATATTCCTGCGGATACAGACCTGGGACACCGTCCACTCTGCCCGAGCTGTTGGGGATAATGCCGTGCTGCGTATCGAAGGGTACCGCCGGGTCCAGGGGCAGGCTCCGGTAGCCAATGCTGCTGAGCACCAGCCCGCACTCCAGCTCCTCCACATCTCCAGTGGGGATGGCTTTGGCAGAGTCACCCGAACCCTGAGAGAGGAATGAAGAGGCTGCTGACCACCAGACAGTCACCAGATGCAGAGCAGCAGCCTCCTCTGGTCCCCTTTGGCATCCTTGATCCCTGGGTATTTCCTAAAGGCCTTTCTGCAGCAGCAGCAGCATGGACAGAGCTCCCTTTAGACGGGGAAATGCTCTTGTCAGCGGTACCAGCTTCCCCGAGAGCCTGCCAGCAGCCACTCCAACCAGCCAGGGAACACAAAGCTGTCTTTGGAGAGATTCCCAAGGGCTGCAGGGCATCCTGCTCCATCCCTGCAGCCCTGCTAGAGCCATACCAGCCCCCCCGTAAGCCCGTACCTCCAGGCGGGTCAGGGCCATGCGGACACCCCTCGCCCGCCTCCCGTCAGCGGTGGGCAGCACCTCCTGGGGGCTCCGCTGGAACTTCAGCCCCCACTCCCGGGGGGCTGCTGCCTGTGCCTCCATTGCTGCCTGCGCCTCCATCGTCTTCTCCCCAGGCTTCTCCAGGGCCGTTTTGATCATCAGCTCCGTCAGCCGCTTCCTGGGCCTGGGGGCATCTAGGAAGAAAGCGAGAGCTTCAGGACAGGAACCACAGGAAAAGTCCCTCAGGACGTGGCACGGAGCTGAGTTCACATCAAAGCAGTTTCAGTGGTACGTGAGTGTCCATTTGGAGTTTGTCATGCCGATGGGAGTCCGATGCCATTGAGATGACAAACTGCAAGTCAAAGTGACCGGGAGAGCTCCTGAGGCTTGAGGCCAGTGGGACACACAAATCAAAGCCTGCAGTTTTGCTGTCTTGCTGGTGCTCGGAGGCAGCAGCCTGTGGAGAAGAGCAAGTCTCTGGACACCCCTGAACTCGGTGTTTTCTTTTCAGCGCTGCAGGAAGCTCTTAAATCAACAGCCTTGGGATCTCTCCTGCAAGGTTCCCCCATTCCTCCCAAACCTCCTGCCCTCATCACTCAGAGCGGAAGCATCACTCCCAAGCAGCAAATGGGCTGCACAAACAGAGAAACAGTCTGTTCCCTTGTCTTCGCGACCTCCTAGCACACTGAGGACAAGCCACACCACGGTCACCCGGCTTTCACACACCATGCATTAAGGACAGGGCAAGAGTTTCTCTGATGCACGTTCTAAGCACCTCGCGATCACTCCTGGATGCTCGCCTGTCGAGGTGAGTCCCTCTCCGGAGGAGCACGGCACACTTCCCTCACCTTTAACAGCATTTTCGAGGCCTGTGAAGTCAGCAGGGTTCAGGACAGGCCTGGCACCAGGCAGGTTTATCATCTCCCGCAGCTCCTGAGAATTACAGGCAGGAAGATGATACCTCCAGCACAGAGAGGTCACCCAGCAGCCCCAGGCCCCCTTGCCCAGCACTCCGGACTCAGAGCCAGTAAAGGGGTGCAGGAAGGAGGATGCCTGGGTTCCCTACCCATCCCTAGACCACCTCTCCCCACCAGGGATGCGCAGCCTGGGGCTCAACGCTGGGAAGCACAGCTGCCCTCCAGCACCCCCAGCCTTACCTTGATTGTGAAAGCAACTTGGAGAGGTCCCCTCCTCCCAACCAGCCAGACGCGCTTCACCTTGCTGCAGGCAAGAGCTGCCAGGGAGACGTCAGTGATGTCTGTCTTCTGCAAGACAGAGACAGAAGAGTGGGACGAGGGCAGATCTGGAGGGAGCTGGGGGGAAGGCACAGCCTCTGAAGGTGAAAAATCAGCAGAAAAGCAGGATGCGCATGCAGAGAGCCTGGGCGAGGACGGAAAACAAGTCATCTCCCTTTGCACAGAGCTATTTGCACAGCTGGTCCCTCATCACTGAATGTACTTTCCGAGGCCATAATGCACTAGACGTAACGAGCCAGCACCCCGTGAGATTGCCTCAGGGGACCCATCCAAGCGGGTTAACCTTGGGGCTAACGCAGCAAAGCTTTCCAGTGATCTCAATTTTGGGGTGCCTTCAGATGCTGTTGGGTGACTTCCCAGCCCAGGACATACAGGCATTTGTGTGAAACCCACTGCAAACCACAGCTCAAATCACTGCCTGCCCACCCCAGGCAGATCCAAGCACAACCCCAAGCATCGCCAGGGTTCGACCCATGGTTGGCATCTTGCAGCAACCCCATGCTCAGTTTCAATTGTGTGTGTGTATCTGGATCACAAGAAGATCTTTCCCAGAGAAGACACGATGGAAGACACACCAGGTAACTGGGATAAACCACTCCAGACCAATATTCTTAACAGGAAACTGCCTGCACACCCTGGCACTCATTTCCAGTGTCATGTCCTTCACAGCACTGCTTCCCAGCTGGCTTTAGCCACTGGTTGGCAGTGCCTCAAAGTTTTGTTGTTTTTTGTAAATTTAATTTAGATATTAATACAGGAAGCTGTTGCACAGCTGTAACAAACATCGTGGCAGTTCTCCAGGAGGGAGAGTGTTTGCTGCCAACATCTGGGGCAGCAGCTGTATGGAGCAGCTGGTGCACACCAGCTCCCAGCTGTCTATAGGGGAGCATGGCAGTGGGAGGAGAGGTCCACCAGCTTGGACCAGCAACCAGTGTGCTACCAGCAGGAACCAGGCTGCTGCCCTCAGCTACAGTAGAAAAAAAAAAAATCCCAACAGAATAAGCTTCTAGTTTGGCAGCGGAAAAGAGTGAGCAGCTCCTCCTTTGCTTCTTATAGGAAAGGAAGGGATAAAGCTCAATTGCCAACATTTTAGGTACCAGCAGAGCAATCCAGAGAGCTCTGCAGTGTTCCTCAAGGCACGTCTGCAGCTGTGGATCACTCCCCTGGACTGTGAATCCATAGGGTGCACCCACAGGGCAGCAGCCTTCCCTGGGGAAAAATCCCAAAGACAGCAGAGTTGGAGGTTTTGCTGAGATGGGTGGGAACCAGCATGGAGTCAATTTGGGCCCCAGGCTGCCTTCGCGGCACAGAGCACCCCTGTGACTCACCCTGAGGAGACCCAGTGGGGACAGGAGGATCCGGGCAATATCCAGTGCCACATTGCCATGACCCAGAATCAGTGCCGTCTCACAGCTCAGGTCGGGCTTCAGCTGTGGGGACAGAAAGACCCACATGTGAGCAAATCCACCCGGCCTTCGTGATGTCCACCCCCTCGGACCTGCTCCCACCACCCCAATTCCCTTCCACCCCTCTTTTTCCCAAAAAGAGGTGATGCAGGTGGGGAAACTCCACACCAGCCTCCTCCCCAAGCAGACACAGCAACACAGCCGCTCCAGGCACCCCAGCCAATCCCTCCTTCCTGTGATGACATCTTTGGGAGCAGGAGCTGTTTTGGCCAAAAAACCTCCTCAGGCTAAAGCAGAGCATCATCCCCCCCAGGTTCCCATCTGGCCCGGCCAAAAAACGTGCTGCCAACCTACAGAGCCAGCTAATCCGCTCTCACTGATGTGCAAATTGTTCACATTTCTACCATCTAAGAAGGATTTAACGTAGTGCCTGCTAATCTTTTCCAATTGCGGGTTTTTCAGGACTTAATCTGAAGCTGAATGCTTGCGTTCAGATGCAGGACGGGGAGGAAGGGCAGGAAAACACACAGCTGTACTCACATCCCGGTTCTCGGGCAGCCCGTTGTACCAGCCCACGAATGCTCGGGCCGAATAAACGCCGGAGAGGTTCTCCCCTGGCATCCCCAGGACCCGGTTATCTTCAGCACCGTAACTCTGAGGAGGGAGCAGACACAGTCAGAGATGTCACTGTGTGCAGGGTTTGAGACCGAAACACAAGTCTCCCAGCTGCTGCCAGGGACTCTGCACGGCTGCCAACCCTTCCCAAGGGCCGGCATACTCAACAGAGGGGCTAAACACAGCCTGAGCACAGGGGCTTCACCCACCCCATGCCCCTGGGCTCCAGACCCAAACTTGACCTCCTTGGGCCAAGGCAGAGCACGACAAGCTGAGGACTGAACAGGAGGGACAAATCCATGTCAGGCTGGAATAGGTATTGGCCATCACAGGGAAGATGTTCCTCAACCGCTGCCCCTTGCAGCGGGGTTTCAGAGACCTGCATTTGATGCCATGCATTAGCATGTGCTCCCTGCAAGGCTTCGGACAAGCCTCGTAGCATCTGAGCTGTCCTGAAGCTGGGGAGAGTTTACCAGGATAATAAGGCACCCAGAAACGCCTCACCCAAACCCTCTTCCTGAGATCCCAGTGGGGAA
The DNA here is from genome assembly GCA_003993805.1 of Himantopus leucocephalus. NCBI lineage: Eukaryota > Metazoa > Chordata > Aves > Charadriiformes > Recurvirostridae > Himantopus > Himantopus leucocephalus. The sequence continues at coordinate 12,712,870 of RSEF01000018.1, read as the reverse complement.
TAACCCTGCAGACCTTCCCCACGACTTCTGGGCAGCCCTGGCTCCAATGTGCGGTACCCACCAGCACCACAGCGTGGTAAGCCTGCTGCAGTTCTGCCACCGTGACGTCCCTCCCCACGGTGACGTTTCCGTAGTAGGCGCAGCGCTCCGAGCGCGCTGTCTGCGTGAAGGCATTGATCACGTTCTGCCGAGATCAAAGAAACAGCAGGGAGTTATGTCCGAGCCACAGCCAGGGCCAAGGCCTGCTGCTGACAGGAGGTCCCCGTTCCCGTCTTCCCCAACCTTGAGAGGCTTCTCCCCCCTCTGAGAGTCAGTTATTCTGAGACTCTTATCTAACAACAGCCACAGATAATTCACAGGGAGATAAGCACAGCTGTGACTTGGCACTCTTTCCACCACCCTTTGGGGAAAGGAAAATCCATCTTTTGCACCCGCCTGGGGAGGACAGGACCCTTTCAATACCTTCAGCCCCTCTGAGTAAACCCCGCTGCAGGAGAAAACTCCTTCCCAAAGGTGAGGCTTGTGAGGGAGCCCCACCAAACAACCCCTTCTGTCGAGGGTGCTGCCTGCCAGACCCCCTCTGCCAGCCTCTCATCTCTTCCCTTCCTGAAACCCACTTCATCAAGAGAGGATGTAGGGCAGGACGGCACCTAAAGCCTTTTCGTCTGAGCTATCAGGGCTACAGAGCCAAACAACCACTTCTTCCCCTGTAGCTCCAGCCGGACTCAGCCTGGTAACAGGACACATACCACCATACTGCAGATGCTGCCCCAAACCCACATCCATTATGTCCACCCCTCATCTCTCAGCTCAAAGGGATCCAGGCATTTTGGTCTGACGAACTCCAGGGATTAGAGGAAACCATCACAAGATATGGCTGTGTTTGTATCTCCTGCGTCCTACCACTCTGACTGCCTCCACCCCAGCTCAGACACAGCAGATACCCCCGGGTACAACTCACACCCACTGCGAGGCAAAGGAAAATGGTTGATTACAAAGAGCTCCTTGGTTTAACTTCTCCTTGCCCGGGTGCACATCTACAGCCCAACTCCATCACCCCTAACAGCAGATCTGCGTGTTCCCAGGCACCCAGAACGGGTACGGACTGAGCAGAGGCAAACAGCAACCACAGCAAGCAGGCGAGATCCCGTCAGCATAAAGTTTCCTAGTACAAATAAACCCATCTGTGCTCCTCGGTCTTGCTTTAGGCCAGGCTGACCAGCATCAGGAGCAGCACTTCCCGTCACAAGCCCCTGGTTTTGATGCTCTGTTGAGAGCCCTAATGCCAGACGTCCCATGTCACCCGGCCGTGGCCTTAATAAGTCTCAGCACAGACAAGGAGGAGATTCAGACCTCTCCAGTCTGACAGGTCCACACCACAGCGAGCCTTGAGGCACCACAAAGGATGGCGACTGCCTCACCTGCAACCACCACCGTCATCGTCTTCAACCGCACGGGCGAGGGGAGGAAGCCAGCACTAACCTTCACTTCGGGGTGGTCTGGGGCCACCCCAAAACGGACGAGCCCGAAGGGAACAGGCAGCTTCTCATAGATGTCCACTCGGGCCCCACCGTGGTGCTGCAGGAGAAGGAAGTCACAGTTAAGGGATGTGGACAGAAAGGCCACATGAGCGCAGCAGCTCAGGAGGGGCACGCACCGCTTGTGTGCTGCTGGGGGAAATACAGGGCAGGAGGGAGGGTTGCACCGAGATCCTTAAGTCAAACACAACCTCTTCCAGACCCTTCCATACACAGGATGATCCTGTACCTGTTACTGCCGGCTCAGATCACAAGGCGTAGCAGAGAATGTGACCCCAACCATCATCAAGTACATCTCATGAGGGGCTCCATCCTCCTACCCATCCCACAGCCCCTCTTCCACACCAGTCTGGTGGCTATCCGGTACCTGGGGCACTGACGAAAGAGGCCCCACAATGGCTGGGAAGCACCTGGCACAGCACCCTGGGTGCTGGTGGACCCACCGGGCCGTCTGCCAGCCCCCGGCAGAGGTGCCCACGCTCCGAGATTCCCCTGAGCTGAGTCACCTCAGGGTCGGAGCTTTAGACAGATGTTTTGCTGCAAGGCTCTTGTTATCGTGTATTTTGAGTCAGCCTCTTGCCAGAGATTAAGCAGTGCTGAAATTTGTCCCTGAGGCTTAGTAACAGCTATTTTCCAACACCAGAGACAACACAGCACAGTTTAACGACAGGGTTAAGCTGCTGCATCTCTGGTCGGTGCCAGCAGCCCAGTTCTGTGCTCGGGTCTCATTTCCTGACAGAGACCTGACCGCCCAAAGCACTAACCTTCACAGACACGGGATAAAGGATCACCCGTGTGCTGGGGGAGGAAGAGGCAGGAGAGCAGGTTCTGCACGTTCCCTTTAACACACGGTTAATGTCATCCCTGTTGGGTGACAACAGCTCCAGGCGAGGCAGATCTCTGCTGCTGCTTATTTGAGTGCAGAAACATCACTCGGGCTGAACTCGCAGCAATCGGGCCAGGCCTGGGTCTGGCCTGGAGGGCCCGGGGCAGGGCAGCGACGGGGGCAGCGGTGCCCACCCCATGTGAAGGGGACCAGGAGGACTCTGTGGGGTCAGGGCTGCCCCAAGCAGCCCCCCAACAAGACAGACCTGGCTGAAGCAGGGCCGGGAGCCCACAAAACCACTCCCCAACCCCTTTAGAGCCAGGCAGCCTGAAACGTCCCCCTCAGCCGGCAGGTCCCTGCCCTCATCCGCGGCCAAATCCCACCCCGGTACCTTGAGGATGTGCTGAGCCGTGTAAAACCCCGCGGGCCCGCTGCCCACCACGCAGACACGAGGAGCCGGGGCGGAGGAGGAGGACAGCCACCGCTTGAAACCTGGAGGTGTGAAGGACAGAGAGGATGCGATGCCGCATGTGGTGCTGACTCCCAGGCCCGGCCAGAGACCTTCCCTCCAGCCCAGCACCCACCCAGAGCGGCTCGTCCCCCCGTGCCGGCCATGGCGCCCAGCCTGGCGGCGGAGGACGGACGGCGTTTATGTACCCAGTCAAGGCCGGCGGCCCCCGCGCTTGGCCAAGCCCACGGCCTTGGCGGGTACGGCCGGGCTGGGACGGGGCCCGTGTGGTGCCGGTGCCCCCCCTCCGGCCCCACACACCGGGGGCCTCCCGGTCCCACCCCGAGCGGCGCAGCGGCCCCCAGCACGGTCTATCGCCCCGCCCCGCGTCCCTCACACCCCCAAGGCTGGAGCACGGGACTGAGGGGCACTGTTCCCACAGCGCCGGTTCCCCCAGTCCCGGTTCCCCCCAGCAGCCCTTCGGGCCCGGAACCCCAGTTCCCCCCGGTTTCCCCGGTCCCGGGACACAAGTCGTCCCCCCGCCCCGCGCCGCCGATGTCCCCGTGACGCCTCCAGGCCCCGCCCCTCACCTCACCTCCCGGGACGACACCGCCCCTCCAGCACGCACCGCCCGGTGCCATCCCGCCGCCGCCGCCGCTCCGCTCCGCTCCGCTCCGCTCCGCTCCGCTCCGCCCCGCCCCTCCTCCCCGACGACCAATCGCGAGGCGGGAGAACGCCACGCTTAAAATAACCCCGCCTCTACAGCTCTGCGTGGCCACGCCCCTTCAACGGCAGCCAATGGCGACATGCCGTTGCCATCACGCTGCCCGGAAACGAGTTCTACCATAGAGAGGTGGAGAAGGAGCGGCC
>RSEF01000018.1:12639689-12709088 GCA_003993805.1 Himantopus leucocephalus | reverse complement strand
CAATCGCGAGGCGGGAGAACGCCACGCTTAAAATAACCCCGCCCCTACAGCGCTGCGTGGCCACGCCCCTTCTCCGGCAGCCAATGGCGACATGCCGTTGCCATCACGCTGTCCGGAAACGAGTTCTACCATAGAGAGGTGGAGAAGGAGCGGCCACTTCGCGGCCGCCCGCGCCGCCGCTCTCTATGGCAAGGCCTCCGCGGTACCCTGCCTGCCCGGGGCTCCCCGCATCGGCCCCATCCCTGCGGCTGCTAATTGCGTGCGCCCCTTTATGGCCAAGAGTGATTAACTGCGGAGGTCTCCCGGGGGAAACTGAAGCTCAGACTGATTTTAACCATCCCCCTGTGCAGCCGTCTGCCCCTCGTCAGGAGAAACCTACAGCATCCCCTCAGTAAATGATAAAACATTAATGCCGGAGGCAGCAGACAAATGCTGCTGCCAGGCTCCCGCCTCAGCCTCCCCCGCGGTGCTTACTTTATTTTCTCCTTAATTCCCATCACTCTGCTCATTTCAAATGCAACTACTCACACCTCCCATGCAGAAGCACCCCATCTTGCTTCATGCCCCTGTGCAATACACCAGGCAGGAAAATCATCCCAGCACACCCAGGAGATGTTTAAGGGTTGTACAGATGCCAAAGCATGCAGGCGAGCACTAACAGGGCTTTTTAAAAGCAATTAAGACCAAGAGGAGTTTACGGCTAGAAGCTGATTCTAATAAGGGTCATAAAACCCAGACGCTTTCTCGTATGGTCTTGAAAATTGGTTCATGGCTTTCTGCAAAGGCATGCTGAGAATGGCAGCTGGCCATATGCCTCCATCTGCACCCACTTCTCCAGGGTGTTTGTGGCGAGGACCAGGATTTCCAATGGCTTTAAAGCCTGTACTCTGAGTCCCCAGCCTTAGCGCAACATGGCCATTGCAATACCATTGCCCAGAGAGGAGAGGCTGGAGGGTCAGTTCCAAATATCAGCATTGATATCATCCACAAAAAGAGTTCAGTTTAAATTTGGGGCATCACTCGAGGCAGAAATTTGTGGGGTTCTAAGCACGGGTTGGGAATCTCCCTTTTTCACCACTAACCTCGGCTGTATCTGCCCCTTCTGGCAGGAAATAACCCATGTTTCCCAAATCACAAGTCGCCTCTGGCTGGCTGACTGACCTGTGAACACCCGCCTTTAGATGGCACTGCGTTAAACAATATCCGTGAAATCCAGCTGTGGAAAGGGCTGTTCCTCCCACCAATGCTTAGAAACATTTGGGGACTGATCTCTTTGCAACAGTGAAGGAGAAAGAGCATTTTGTACCCACCTTGCTCCCTCCAAGCGGGGACACGTGAGGCTGAGATTACTCCGTCTGAAACAAAAGCACCACTAATGTGTGCTCAACCCCCCTTGCTGGAGCCAGAAGCCCCATTAATTTGGCATATTTGGCATAATTTAGCTCTGATGCTTAATTAAGAAACTTATCGTGGGGGCAGGAGAGCAGCTCTGGGGAGGGTCTCTGCCACCCCTGAGCTCCAGGTGGTCCCGGGAGCACTTGGGCCGTTTGGTCCAGCCACCCTCCCCCAGCTACCGCCCACCCACGGACCCGGAGTAACCCATGCTCAAAGGGCGAGAATTTGCCCTTTGGATGTTTCACAATGTCCTGGATCGATAAACCCGCATGGGGCCGGGTAGAGGTGACACAGCAATGCCACCAGCCCAGGGCATCAGCATCCCCCAGGCCCAGGATAAATCAGTAATTCCCTATTTTTGATGCCAGAGGGGTCACACTGGACGGATCCAAGACCAGCTTCCCCTGCCCCCAAGTCGGGATCTGCTACACAGGGATACACCATGGCCATCCCAGCTCCAGCCCCATGTCACAGCGGCCACACGGGGACACTTCTCCAGTGGGGCTGAGGATGTCCCCGCACTTGGTGAAGGAGAATGGGGTACGCGATGTGAACAGGAAGGCAAACACCATGGGCTGCCTGCTGCAACCCTCACCCTGCCACAGGCCAGGACCAGGGCAGAGCATCCCTGTGCCTTGGGACACATTTGCAATGTGGAGCCCTATAAATCCCTGCTGTGGGGCTGGGGGGGGGGGGGCAGCCCAGTTTGGGGGACAGCACGAATCAGGGAGCGAAACCCCAGGCTCAGAACAAAGCCTTGCAAAGCGTGGGATCAGCACTTGCTCCCACACTGGTCCCAGCTGGGCTGGTTACCTTTTCTGCTGCCAGCTCCTCACCGTGACGCTGCACTGGACTTTGTCATTGGCATTGCAGGACAGCACAGTGCCCCAAGGAAGCCAGGGACGGCGTCCCGGAGGGGGTTGGAACCAGCCACGTGAGCATCCCGCCCACTGGCAGCAGCTCAGTGGGCTGAGTTCATCCTCCCTAAACAGGGAAAGTGTCCCAAGCCCTGGAGACCTGCCTGCCTCCAGCAGGGGATTCTCCTGCTAAACTCTTGCCATAGCAGCGATCGGGTCTGGGGTCACCTCCAGCACCCCAATATAGATACCCCACATGGGATGAAGGTCTTTCCCTCAACCATGCCTTGGACACCGTGGGATACCACTGTGACTTGCTCCAGCAATAAAACTCAGTAATAAAGAAGATGCACTTCAACATGTTAAGGCTGAATTTGCCAAATCATTGTTCCTAAAAGGGACTGATTTACCCCAAAGTCAGGCAAAGCGCAGGCAGCAGTGACACAGCCCCCTCCCCAACCATCCACCCCCTCCCTGAGCCCCCGACCACACATGTGCAGCCCCATCCTACAGATCCTGGCAGCTCTCAGCCCGGAACCGGCTCTGGATGCCGCGGACACAGTGCCGCATCCCCAGCCGCGTCCCCTTGGTCCTGCTGCGGGGAGGCCCCAGGCATCAGACGGGGATTTCCTCTTCCCAAGCGTGAAAGCAGAGCGGATAAAACTAAGCCCTGGCTGGGAATAACTAGGGGGGGACCCCTTTTTCCATCCCTGGCATTGCACCATCTGCGTCTTGTCCCGCGGCGGCTCTGTGCATCATTGTCCAGCCAAAAGCAAGACATCGGGGAGAGATGTTTCCTACGCGATGGCTTTATGGAGGCATGTGTCTGTGTAGCCTGCTGAAACCATCCCTGCTGCAAGTGCCCTGCGGGAAAGAGCCCCCCGAGTCCTGGGGGCCCATCCTCACTGGATGCCCACCAGCTCCGTTATGGGGGGAGCATGGACCATCAGCTCCTCGTATCTCCGCAGGAAGAGCCGGAGCCTGGAGGCATAGGTGTCCTCATTGTATGGCAGCTTCTTCTGCTTCAGGTACTGGGAGACAATGGGTTTGATCTGCAAAGGCAAAGGCAGAGTCACCTCCGTGCTGGATGTCCCGGCATTTGTACAAGTTTCCCAGCCTGAGGCATCGCCAACCTCCCCTCAAGGTGCCCAGAAATCCCATCCCACATGCCCAAAATGGGGCTGGAGACGGCAGCACCAGCTATAGCACCTTTGCTGTGAAAATTAAGAGGAATGTGGTTTCCGATTGCAGCAACACGGGGAGTTCGCCCCAGCAAAATGCCTTTGCAGGGCTCCAGATTAGGAGAGGTGCCCTAACGAGGCTTTAGCGAGGGCCAGCCACGCATGCTCATCACTTCACCCATAGTTATCCCCATGTGCCCGTACAGCCGGCTCGGCGACGACGCTGGGAGGCTGCCACCAGATTAATTACCCCGTCCCTGCAACACCCTTTTGTGGAAGCAGGTCCAACCACCCTGTGAGCTCGGGCAAAGGGCACGACCTGAAACCCACTGGTGCTCCTGCTCTCTCTATTACTATTACTTAATTTTTTCCCTGACTTCAGACTGAAAATAAGTGCAAGTCATTAAACGAGCAGAGATCCTGCGCTCAAGGGCAGCACACGGACTTGCCTTGGGATCCCCTCAAGCCGGCGCAGCGCTCGGAGCCCATGTTTTGAACACACCCCACACCTCAGAGCAACAAGTAAGGGCAAGACCAAAATTATAGGGAGATTTGCCTGGACGACGGCTGAAATGAATGCCAGACTGCGTGGCACTGGAGATGCTATCCCAAGGGAAGAGTCAGGAGGATCCCAGGCTGCTGGGAGGCTGCTGCAGGCTGGAATCCTGACTGGGAAAGCAGCAGGGAGTGGAAATGGGGGAGAAACAGGAGTGGGGATGGAGGGAGGTGGGTTAGGGGCTGTTGCAAAGCAATGAGAGGTCCCTGGCATGGGGGGAGCAGTGCAGAGAGGAGAGGGCTTGCAGCAGCATGGTTGGGAGATGGATGTTCCTGTCCCCATGTTACCTCCCAACACGCTTGTCCGCCCCATGGGGCTGTCTCACCTTCAGGCACATGTTGTCGGAGAGGCTGGGGAAGAGGTGGTGCTCCACATGGCAGCTGATGAGCGAGTGGCCGAAGGACCAGTCGAGCAGGGCGTTGCGGGGCAGGTTGAGGACGCCCAGGCTCATGAGGTGGATCCGCTTCGGTTTCCGATCAGCCGCGAACATGGGGAGGCCGATGTGCTGCGGGAGAGGGAGGTGGGAACCCCACGGCACCTGCCATCCCCTGCCCCCCAGCCCCTTCCCGGCAGAGCGGACCATGGCTCCGGCTATGCAAGGGCATGAAGGTGCCAGCCAGCCTGAGCCACATTTTGGGGTTTGGCTGCCAACCCCAGAGCTGGCTTTGTCCCTAAAGTCACTCCATCCTGTGCTCATCTGTCCAGAGAGCCACCAAGGAGCACCCGGGCTCTGTCCCCCAACCCACCCACACTTTGTGCCACCAGCCTCTCACCACCCCAGGACCTGCCATACCAACTGCACCTACACCTGCAAACACACCAATCCTCCACTCCTGCAAACCGCCTCAGAGGATATCACAGCCCTTCACATCCATCTGCCCTGATTGTCTCCTAGGGCCACCACTGTCCATCCCAGCACCACCAGCCTGACCTCCCCGTGATGACATTGGCACTAGGGAGGTGGCAACCGAGGCCACTTGCCTTAAGCTGACACAAGCTCCAACCAGCAGCATCAGGGCTATGTCACCAGTGCTGGGTGGTAGCTGGCTTGTCTCCAGCACCATTGGGACATCTCGGAGCTTCAGGTCTCTACCTGGAATATGTTGACGTGGATGTAGGGATGGGCCAGGAGGGAGCGGGTGAGCAGCATGCAGAGCAGGGCAGACCACGGCGACTGGAAGCCTGAGACATGGAGCAGCAGCCAGTAATGGCAGTAAAGACCCAGAAACATGCAGCAGAGGGTCCGGAGAGCTGCTTTCCACTCCACGTTCCTCAACAAATCTGTGTGAGGAAGAAGAGGCAGCACATGGGCAAAGTGCTGATGCTTCCCCACCTGATGCTGGATGCTTCCAGCAGCCAGGCTGCCAGGCATGCTGATAAACCTACAGCCCATCCCATTCCATCCCATTCTTCATCTCCCTTTCCCCATCCTCCAGGTTGGCCCAAACCCCCCAGCCCCGCTGACCTGCTGGTGTTTGGACTTGGGGCCTGGAGCGCCCCCCAGGCAGTGCCCTGCGGGCTGCAGCCCCAGCAGAGGGTCCAGATGTGCATCATCACACAGGGATTTGGCTGTGTCTTCATGTTTTACAACTTGCCAAGTCATCATCTGTGTTTTTGGCATTGCCCAGCACTGTGTGTTCAGCCCGATGGGCCGGGCTTCCTCAGCCTCTTGCTATTTTCTAGACTCTTCTGCCTGATCGTTTCCTGGCACCGTTACTTCTCCTGAGCTGCCACTTTATCTGTCTGAGCTTATTGTGTCCCGACCCCCAGAGACCTCCATACTTCCAGGTATGGAGCATCAGGAAAAGCTCTGACCAGCCAGAGACCTATGTGCAACACTGAACCCTGCGACAGTCAAGGGTCTGAATTACAGGAGGGCAAATTTGGGGTGCTTCAGGCTCATGATGGCTTTTGCCAGAGCTTCCAGCTCTTGACGCAACATAGGAAAATGTAAAGTGTTTTCTGAGCACCGGCAGAAAGGAGAGATGCAGCAGATGCCTTCTCTGGCGCAAATGCAGCATCACCTGCCTTCGCTGCAGCCCTACGTCATGCCATGGGCTGGTGTAGTTAATGTGATGTCTCCAAAGCAGGACCCTTTGGTGGGGTGAGACCTGGACAGTGACGAGCTCACTATACCCAACACCCCGTCCCAAGGTGGTTGGGACACGTACCAAGAGCAACCAGAGGGGTTATGATGGGCACCGCGAGAGGCGCAATGAACATGTAGACGTAGCGGTTCAGGAAAGGAAGCTTCCAGGTGCTGGAGTCCCCCAGGCCGATGACGTTGGTGTAGCCATGGTGGATCTTCACATGGTTGTAGGTGGCCTGCTCGGCTGTGAAAGCTGAGCAGAGCTGGGAGAGAAGAAAAAGGAAAGGCAATGCCTACAGCCATGGCACCAGGGTCGGGCACTGCTGGGCTTGGGCTCGGGCTCGTGGGAGAGGCACCCAGGGGAGATGCTCTGCACCCCACAGGCTCCAAACCAGTCTGGAAATGGACTTCTGAAGAGTTAAGCACTGGAAACCATTCCCACCATTCCCCATTACCCTGCTCTGCAGTCCTGCCACCAAGGGGACCGACACAAAACCCCACAGCCCGGCACATCACAGGGGCCGTCCCCAGTCAGCTCAGCCCCGGCTCAGCCCCTGCCCCGCTGCCTCTGGGCAGAGCCCCACAAGCAGGGACGTTCCTGGTGCTCCCTGGTGTGGCGTTGCTTTTCATTTAACTCTCCTGCACATGGATCACGAAGGCTTTGGATCCATCTTGTTCTCTCATGGCTGTTCCCGAAGGGCTTGGGGTGCTGGCAAGATGCTGACGGGTCTTTTAGGAGGGGGCTGCCACCTGAATCCCCCAGCCCTGCTCACCTCGATGAAGAAGATGGCCCACACTTTGCCCCAGGACTTGGACTCGGTCAAGGCGTTGTGGCTGGCCAGGTGGCTGCCCTTCACGGTCAGGGTATGATGCACTACACCGAGAGTGAGGACACCCGCCAGGAAAGGGATGGCCTGGGCTGACCGCAGGCACAGGAACCCTGTGGAGACACCAGCCGGGCAGGAGCTCGGCCACGCACACGTGCTGCTGCCCTTCTCACCTNGCTACACCCAAACATGCCAGCTGCTGCCCTAAACCTGTTTTTCAGATGTAGTTACAAGTATTTAAAGCGCCCAAGCTGGAAACCTTCCCTCCACACCACCCTGCACGGCCGAACCAGCCACGCTCGCCATCGTGCTGAAGGTTTGGCCACTTCCAGCCATGTTGGCACCGGGCGCTACTGGTACCAGGTCCCATCCTGCAGCTCCGTCTGGAATCCCGCTGGTGAAAATTACAACCCTGCCAGGATTTCAGCATCCCCGGGAGCTCAAAAGCAAGAGAAGGCACCAGCTGCAGTTTTCCCACCATGGTCCCTTGTGTCCACCTGCACCCGCCAGGGCCATCGTCACCAAAACAACGAGGGTTTCCCTGCCCCATGGCGGGGCATGGATGGGGTACATCACCCCCTGTCCTGCCCTGCACCCATCTGTCCGGGCACCGTCCCCTCAACCCAGGTGCCATTGTCACCTGCTGCGGGTTTCCAGCGGGGTCAGGGTGCCCCACGGCACGGGGTGAAGGGGTTATTGTGGCTTTGTTACAGGCTTAATAGACTGCTAATAGGCTTCCAGCGCAAACGAAGTTGTAACAGTGGTGCAAAAGCCGTGAGGAGGTGCTGAGACTCCCCCCCACCCCCCGGAACCCCCAGCTGCGGTTTGGGGGTGCTGAGCCAGGTTACCTGCTGGGAGCAGGAGGAAGCTGCAGGCGAGGATGCTGATGTCCACACCGTGCCGTTCCCACCAGCTGCTGCTCTTCACCACCTTCTGCACCAGCTCCGAGAGCTCCGCCATCAGGGCTTCCTCGCGCCGCCCCAGCTCCTGCCCTGCTTGCTGTGGGTCCCCCCCAGGGGTCACGTCCCTGTCACCCAGCGCTGGCCCCGGCTCCCAGCCCTCTGCCATCACCTCCGTCTTGCTGCCGTCAGGAGGTGGTGTGCCCCGGGGCTGGGGGTCCCCTGTCCCCCCAAGTCGGGGGGTACCGCTGACCTCGCCGTTGGCCTGCTGTCCCCTCCACCTCACCGGGTCCCCGTCCTCCAGCGGCATCTCCCTGCCAAGCAGAGGTCACGCAGGGTAGGGGAGCACCCACAGGGGAGCACCCACAGCACCCCGACCCGCTGCGGACGGGTTTCCCGGCTCCCGCTGCCACCGAAGGACACGGGAAGGGCAGGGATGGAAAAAAATAAACAACCCGAGGAGGACGCAGCCAGCGGAGATGGCAGCAGAGCCACCCAGCCCAGGGACACCCCAGCCACCACCCGGCCACCACAGCCCCCTACTCACGCCAGCCCCGGTGAGGCGGCTCTCCCGACGACGTTGGTTGTTTTGGGGCGGCCGGCCAGCCCCTGCGGCACCGCGCACCAGTGTCGCCGTTCAGCAACGATTTGGAGAAGGGAGGAGCAGGGGAGGACGGGGAGGAGGGCAAATGCAGATTAGCGATGGCAATAATCCGCCTTGGCGGCCCATTTCGGGGAGCAGCCGTTGCGGCGGGGCCATAGGGAGGACGCTCGGCTGAGGGCGCGGGGAGGCAAGGGTGGGCAGAGGAGGGAAGGAGTGGAAAAAAGATGGAGAGAGGCAGTGGAAACGCTGGAGGCGAAGGAGCCGAGTGCCAGAAATAGCCCCGAGAAACCCAAGCGGAGCACCGAGGACGGGGATAGGGTTTCGCTTCTGCCGGGGAGAGGGAGCAAACATCGCCCATCCCACCAAGGAGCTGTTTTGGGGAGAAAACCAGCCTTTTTCACAACAAGGAGGAGGCTGCGGGAAGGAGGGGGCAGTGCACGGCTGCGCGGCTGCCTGCCTGCCTGCGCCTGCCTGCTCCTGCCTGCCCAAACTGCTGCGGCCGAGCCGCTCAGCACCCTCCTCCGTGCTGGGGAGGGGGGGACACACCAAGCCCAGGGGCACCCACAGGGGACCTGGTCACCCCCACTCTGTGCCCAGCAGCTGTCACACCCTGCCTGGACCCCCACAGGGTCCCTCTTCTCTACTGGGCTGTTTTCAGGAATTTTATAAGAATTTCCTCCCTTTTCCATCTCTGCCTCCCAACTAATCGCCCAGACACAGCACAGGCACCCCAAAAACTTTGGGGATGCCTGTGCACAGACCAGCACTTCCTGAATCCTGTTTCTTCATGGAAAAAGGCTAAAAACACATTGCTTCTTGCTGGGGCGCTGGATTTCTTCTTGTTTTATTCTTTCTCCTAACCAAAAATCGAATTAGCTCAACTGATCCACCAAAACCTCGATGAACACTGACATCTAGCAAATCCATAGGCAAGGCAGGTTTGCTATACCCATCACCGGGGTACCCCAGCCCCAAACTGGGACAGGATCGGTGCCTCCGGTAACAGCACATCATTGCAGCAACCCACGGGGAAGCAAATTTCACGCACAAGTTGCGCCAAGTCCCAGGGAATTGTCATCGTACCCTGCAAAAAAATTTAATAAAAATTTAAAAAAAATCACAAGCAAAAGGGGCAGAGCCGAGGGTGTGTTAGAGACCTGCTGAGGTTTCATTTCTACTGCAAGAGCTTGTATTACGAAAGATCATTTACAGAGCCAGGGGCACTAACAAATTAAAGCAGCGTCCGAAGCCCAGCAAGCTGCAGGGCTGGCTGCAGCCAGCCGGGTCAGTGATTCATTCTGATACGCAGCGCGGCTTTCATCACCCGCTCGTTAGCGAGGGAAGCCCGCGACCGGGGAGAGCACCCATGGGTGCTGCCAGGCCGGGGGGAGGTGGATGTCAGACTCAAAGGGTGCCGGGCTGGGTGGGTGTGCTCCTGAACAATGCCTGTTACCTTCATCACACCTCGGCTGTCACCACAAGGGACGGTGGCAGCACGGTGACAAAGCCCTGCCCCAAGGGTGCTGGGCTGCCACTTGGTGGGGCCAAAGGTGAGCGGTGGTGGCGATGCCATTGCACAAGTGCAGAACGGGGCAGAACTGGTTATGTGGTGGTGGCTGAGGCGGAGGAGGAGGAGAAGGTGTGGATCAGCCCCATGTCCAAGACCAACATGAGCCATCAGGATCTCACCGCAGCCGGCGGCGAGCGTGCCGGTGTGCACAGACAGAGAAAGGCGTGTGGCATTGCTTGGTCCCGTGCTGCTGCTGTGACCAGAGACCACCTGGGAGAAGCGATGAAATAGTGGGTTGAAAACCACACGGGAGAGGCTGAGTTTTGGCTTCTGGGGAAAAAGTGTCAAACCCTTTTGAGCGGCAGTAAAGGTGGGATTCGCGATGCCCATGGAGGAGCAGCATCCATAAGGAGAGTCTGAAAAGCCGTAAGGAGGGCCAGATAATTCAGGGTTGTAGCCCTAAGTCTGCTTCCTTGCTGCCTTGCAGAGCTCCATTTTCGAAAGAAACTTTTAAACCCCGATTTACATCTGATTTTCCACCACGCGCAGGCCAAGCCTTGCAATCCTACTGACCCCACTAAGATTTCAGGGATGAAAGCAAATGCTGACTTGGCCCTTGCGCCGTGGATGCAAACACCTCCAATTTAGCAGGAAAAACACATTAAAGACTCAGAAATCCTTCGGCGCAGCAGGGCGGCTGGAGGGATCAGCGTAATCCCCGGAGCAGTGAGCTCTTGCCAGCGGCAGCCGACCCTGTGGCCGTCCCTCTCCCCGGGCAGCACAGGGGTCCCACGAGCAGACCCCGCTGCCTCTGCCGGCAGCTGCCAGCCCCGAGGGAGCCCTGGGATCAGGCTCCCGCCACTGCCCTCATCCGAGCATCAGCCCCTCTGCCCCCACGACCGAGCCCAGCCCCAGCTGGCACCTGGAACAGCCAAATCTGGACCCTGGTGGGTCCCAAACAAGGGGAAATTGGGCTATTTTAGCATGGCACAAGGGCACGCATGCCAGGCTGGCAGGACCCAGTGGCCGCAAGCGCTCCCTGTTTGTCCCCCCAGGATTCCACCAGCCTGTGGGACAAAGCCTGCTGCAGCCCCCAAAGGGGCCATTTCCAGCCCCAAACCCAGGAGCTGTTTGCAAACACTGCAGCATTTGCAGCCCAGGGCTGGGGCAGACCCCCCTTGGCAGCCCCTCCATCCCTCCGGCACCCGCCCGCCGGACCCTCCTCCTCCCCACCCCAGGGGAGGAAGGAGCAGGCTGGAGGATCTGGCAATGGGGCACCGTCAGCTCCTCTGGCCGCTGCAGCCAGACACCCCAAAACAGCCGTCCTCCCTTCCCCTGGCATCACTGGGGCTGCCAAGGTTTGCTTTGTTAATACCTGGGTTTGGGTGGGGTTCCTCCCCCCCTTTCAGGCCAAGCACATTTGGGTAACTAACTTAATAAGACATTAATTACCACCATCCCCTCCCAGCAGGGAGAGCTTAAGCACTGTCCTCCTTTCCTTTTGGGGTCTAGCAGAGCCACGGGGTCCTCAAGGAGGAGAAACTTGTGGGGTTTACCACCTCACACCCCAACCCTCTCCCTGAGCCCAACAGCCGAGCGAGGAGCTCCATCTGCAGGCAAAGCTCTGCCTCCATCACCCCCGAAAACAGCTCCATCACCCCCAAATTCAGGCCTTGGCAGAAGGGTGCTTGGCACATCCCGGGCTCTGCGGCCAAGCGGCTCCTACGGCTGCTGCCAAGCCAGGAGCTCGGCACCGACTCTGCTCACCCACCCACACTGGGGGTGCCCCACGGCCGGCCAGGGCACCCCAAACGCTCCGTCCCTGGGGCTGTGGGGTGAGGAAAGAGCGAAGGACGAGCCCGGGAGCCTCGGGGCAGGCACCAGAGGGAGTCACAGCTCTGTGCAACGGCTGCTCGTGCTGTCATTTTGCCAAAAGCGTGGGATGCTCAGCCCTGGGCTGGTGGGCTCCCAAAAAGCATGACCCAGCGTGATCCACGTGCCAGGGTGAGGAGCTCTCAGTGGGCGCTGGGGGTGGCACAGCCACCGAGACCCAGCCCATGGTGTGCAAAGTCCCCTCCCGGTGACCAAGACCCCGGTCACAGCCGCAGCTATTCCCTAGGTTCCCCTGGCAATGAAGTGTGTTTGTGCCCCGTCATGGTGGTGCCAGGCTGGGACAGGGCTGGCGGGGGCGGTGAGATCCGGCTGGGGCCATTCAGTAGCCAATGTGTTCCCAGCCCTTCTGGGACATGGCAAGGCCACGCTTTTAACCTTGAACAAATACCACCACCACCACCCCGGGAATGCCTTGCTGTTTGCAGGGCACAAATAAGCCACTTCAGGTGATGGAAAACTTCCCGCTTGTGCTCAGCAGCTCCGGGAAGAAACTGGATCCCAGTGACGGCTAATCTGGTTGATCTGTTTGCGCCAGCCGGCGTGGCACAGACCGGATGGCAGCGAGACGGGGCAGACAAAGCCACACTGCCCTGTCCTGGGTCGTGCACGGGATGCCGGGGAGGCACCACAGATGGAGGCTGATGGTCTCATCCAGGCTCTGTGTTGGTCCGATGCCACCTCGTGTTGCCCCAGCACCTCAGGAGGAAAGTGGCTGAACGACAGAGCCCCACAAAGGGCATTGCCCCGCAAGAAATGGGGCACCCCAGTGTCATTCACACCATCTTTGCATTGCTGCCGTATCTTCTTCATCCCTGTTTGACGCCCCGGATGGGTGCCGGGGTGTCGTGTGTGGGGAATTGCCCTGCTAAACCTCAACGATGTTCACCCTGGGCTGAGAAGAGCCCAGATTTACCCGCCGGCAGCAGCCAGGTATGGAGATACCAGCTTAGCTCCTCCGTGCCGCAAGCTTTAGGGGCCACACGACACAGCAGGACCTGAGCCCTCCTGGCTCCGTGGTCAGGATTACGGTCCTCTGGGTCCTGGCCAGGCCAGCGTGCTGCTATGCTGCAGGGATGGACCGTGAGCATCCCCCACCTGCAGATCAGGGACAGACCCACGGGACTGCTCAGCTCTTCCTTGCATGGGGTTGGGCACATGCCTGGTATCAGCTACACCACGGAGAGAACACAGCCCTCTTCCTTCTCCTCTTTTCAGCAGCCATCTGCAAACACCAGAACCCCAAAGCCCAGGGACAAGCCCCGGCTGTAAGTCCCTGCCTTCCCGAGGCTGCAGGGCTGGGAGAGACCCGCAGCAGCGGCTGGTGCAAGAGGTTTATTCAAAGCCAATTGCACGTGAAAACCAAACCCAGAACAAAACCCTGCCCTGAGCCCTTGGACATCCCTGCCCAGGGCTCAAAGTCACAGAACCAAAACCCATCCCTGCCCACGAGCACCCCAAATTCCCCCGGGGATTCACTGTGTATCCACCACCGGCCCTTTCGGCCACCACCACCGGAATATCCTGATGCTGTACCCGGACCGTGTTTTCAGTTTTATATATCAGCAGTGAATAAAGCAGTTGTCATCCGCCCCCTGCTCCAGCCCAGCTTAATTTCCAAAGCCTGGCTGGAGGTGTCAACTAATCACAGACTTCCTCCACTTAGCAGCTCAGGGTGAAGGTAATCACTGGTTTGGGTGCCTCTGCTCTTGCCCCGACCGAAACTGCTTGCCCCCACCCCTCGGTCCCTGGCGTCACCGCCTGGCCAGGTGTTACCCAACGTGGGCGCACAGCAGAGATGCCGCAGGCTCCATCTTGCTCTGCTTCCAAAATGCCAACCCTGCCGCCGGTGGTGCCACAAAGGGGTGGCCAAGCCTTCTTGGCCACCAGTCTGGCAGCTCTTTTGTGACCCAGGAGGGCTGTGGAGTCCCATCCTGGCAGCAATAGGTCCCGAGGACGGAACCGGCCATCGCTCCAGTGACAGTCATCAGCCAGCAATCGGAAAGATGCTCCTGGGTGCAACGCTGCACCTCCAGCCCTCAAAACCGAAATATTCATCCTTGTAGCCACAGCACTGCCCATCCCCAGACCCCCCTGCTCCCAGATGCCCTCCCAGTCCTCAAGCTAGAGCCACCAGGGCCAGCCACCATGTGTCCCCACAGGCAGGCACTCAACCCGGCGGCTCCCCGGCAGCCGCCCACACGAAACTTTTACCGCTCGGCACAGGCAGGGTAACTCCAGGCTCCATCCTCTGCCCTCTCTAGGAAAGAGGGACATTTCCAGCCTCCTTGGCACACGGCAGTGTATGGATGGAGGACGAGGACCCTGGCGCGGTTGTGCCGGGGGTGGCACTACCGGCACTCACCGCCCTGAGCTGATCCACCGTGGGACGAGGACCGTTTGCTGGGGCAGCTCAGCACCACTATCCACGGCTGCTTTTTGGGGCCAGGTCTGCCTGCCAGCTCCCACCACCGGCTCTGCAGGCCAGAAGGGAGAGGGGTTGGGAGGGAAGGTAGGGCTCAGGGCCAAAACCCCCTCGCCTTTCCCTCCAGGAGTATTTAGACATGCTCTGGCAGGGCCGTTGTGTCTGCCTAGTTTAGGAAACCAGAGCCAAGCTGGGCACAGACCAGTACCTGCGTCTTGACTCTGTCGCTGCTCTTTGTAGGATCGGGAGATGCTGAATTCATGGAAACCAGGAATGCCTGCAAGATGGAAAGCTCCCTGCTCATTAAGAAGCCCACGCACGGCTTTAATTGACGAGGGGAGGGGTTGCATGATGCAGCCCCTGCACCCGGGATGGGCACGGGACCGGGCTCTGCCCCAGCACAGCGCGTTGGTGCCAGCCCGGGTGCAAACAACAATTGGGTGCTGCTGTCCCGGGGCAGGTGCCCACTCTCTCTCCGCTCCGGCCGGAGGGGAGGCGAGGGCAGCCGTGGCCCTGACGTAACCTGCTGTGCCCGGGAGGCAGTGCCTGGAAGGGAGTGAGCCGCCCGGCCAGGGTGGGAAGCCAACGCACTGCGTCACCCCTTCGAGCTGGAAATTTGGTCAGGAGCCAAAGGGCTGCCCAAATCCAGCCGGACTCCAAGAACGCACCCCCATCTCCCCAGGTCTCACATGGCCGTAACCTACTTCCCTGCTTTCGGCTGCTGCAGGGAGGTGATGGTTGAGCCGAAGGCCCGGGGAGGGGGTCTGCTGTCCCGGCTCCATCAGACACAGACGGGCTCCATCTCCCTGCCGGGCTTGGGGACACATCCAGCCGATACCCGACATGCCCACCCTGCCCATTACACATGGGGCAGCCCAACCCCAGGCAAGGGGGAACGACTTTCTGGGGCTGAGCTGCCCTGAGCCCACCTCCCCCGGGGAAGAGCCCATCCTTCCTAGTGGACACAGGCAGCCCAGCGGAGCCCTGAGAACCTGCCTCCCATGGGTGCCACCGTACCGAGGGCAGTTTTTGTTTCTTCTTTGAGGCGAGCGCCCAGGTGCACCCTGCCAGCCAGAGGGATAACTCACACACCGCCTGGCAGGTATTTCATCAGCACGGCCGGACCCATAAAACCAGTTAGCTTGGAAAAACAGGGACTCTTCTAATGATACCTTTGGAGCAGTGGTGCTCCGGATCCCAGTCCACCAAAGGAATATCTGGAGGAGCCCAGAGGAGGTTGCAGATCAGCTCTGGCTGGCATGCAGCTGCATCCCCAACCCTGCCAGCAGCACCGGCCGAAGAAGACATCCCCCATCCACAGCATCCCCAAAACCTGGCATTTTTCAGCCTTCTAGTAAGACAGGAATGCCAGGAAAGCTGTTAATCCTACAACCGGTTTTGCCACAAAAGCAAAGTCTCCCCAGCCCCGTTCCTCCAGCTTTCCCCCTCCCACCTAGAGCCGTTGCAGGCAAATCCAAGGTGCTGCTCCTTAATCCCAGCCCGAGGAAGCGGGAGCCACCCTGACCCAAACAACCTCACCGGTGCAGTTTATTGCCGACTTCAGCGAGGCCCCGCTGGGATCGGGGTCAGCGGCAGCCAGAGCTCACTGGCAGGAGGGCAAAGTGGGGCAAAGTGAAAGAGGGAGGAGGCCTGTGGAAAAAAAAAAAAANAGAATAGAAACCAGGTTAGGGCTAAACTGTGGGTGGTGGGAGCTGTCGTGGCAGGTGGAGTGGGCTGCTGCCACCAGTCCAGGGGACCCAGAAGCCTCTGAGCCATCCTCAGCATCCTCAGCATCCTCAGCATGCTCAGCATGTTCACCACCCTCACTGAGTTTGCAGGGTTGCCAGTCCTCTAATTTTAGGAGTTGCTGGGCTGGAGGGCACAGGGGGAGAATGGCCACAGGGACGAGCCTGGGTGCGAAGAGGACAAGAGCTCAGCCCTAAACCACCCCCCTCAAGGGCTCTTTTGGTCCTTCGGATGGCCGGGATTTGGGACTGCCCCTCTGGAGGGTCCTTGCTGCCCCAGGAGAGCCGCATCCGGGGCTGCTGGAGAGAGACTCAGTGGAAATAGAGACTCAGATAGCAGTTCTGCAGAAAACGTAGGGCTTGTTTTTTCTCCTTTCTTCCTGAATAGGAAAAGAACAATCAACAATGAGCCACATTTGGTGCAAGGTGAGATAAGACTGACCTCCCAGGGTGCTTGCAGCAGCAGCACGAGCGTCACCAGGCGCTTGGCACAGCCCGGAGGGTTCCCCCGAAGTGCGCAGAGGGCTCACGAGGTGCTGCCGGCACCACCCCAGCGTCCGCCAGCCCAGGGAGCCTATGGGTGGCCGGATCCGCTGGCAAACACAGGAGCCGTCCCGTGGCCACATCCCCGGCTGCACTGCGGCTAGGTTGAGCCAGGCAGGGAGCTGATAGCAGGATTTACCGAGTGAGGTCGGAGGCAGTTCTGGGAATAGTCCCACTGCCCGGCATGAGCCCACTTCCCGAGCAGGATGTTGCCTTCCAGCACATGGCATGGGTGATGCCTCTGGAAAACCAGGCGATTTGCTAGGAGAGGGGTGACTAAGACTCATGTTTTGTTGGAAAAAGGAGTGAAATCAGCCTCCTTGGAGCTGAGGAAAGGTCTCCTTGGAGCACCCCAGGTTCAACCTGCATGTAGACCGATGGCTTTCCCCAGCCCATGACCCAGTTCCACCCAAGATTTCACTCCATCTGCTCCAGACTGGGAGAAAACCTTCTGTCAGCCATGGCAAAAATCATCCCTACAATCTCCGTTTCCCTGAAACAGCAGGTCTGCCTTTCCCATAGTGAAAAGCCCTGTGGTCAACAAAACTACCTTTCCAGAAGACAAGTCCACAGCCATATTGTGAGTGGGTTCCTGTGCCCATCCCCTGCCCCACTGAAGTGCCGGCCACATTGCCTTCAGTCCCTTGGGAAGGCTCTGCTGGTGGCAGGGCTGGTGGGGAGCCAGGGTGGGGAGGACATCTGAAGAGAGATGGCAAGTGCTGCCAGCTCCCCCTCCTTCCTTACATACCCAATAATTTTCAGGAAGAAACACTGTAAAAAAGCACTTTATTTGAGCCTTCAGTCCCAACATGGCCTTATCCTGTTGTCAGGGCTGGTACAGCTCTTGGCATCATCTCTCCCTGGGGTGGTGAGAAAGGGAGCTTACGGTCCCCTTCAGAGAGGAAGGCAGCCATCCCATGTCACCTCTTCCAGCCCCTGGTGATCCTCCTCCAGCTCCAGGAGACCGTAGGTTGCCCGGGGAGGACCAGGGACCTGCTAAATCGTGCATAGAAAGCCACCCAGGAGGCACCCACAGCTCCTGGTCCCCTCCATCTCACACATGGTCAAAGCCAGCCCCAGCTTGGGGATACTGTCCCCAGCCGCAGAGCTGGTCCTCCCTGGGGAAAGGTGGTTTGAGCACGTGGCATTCCTGCCCAGCGGAGCTGAGCACAGCCCTGGGCCGGTGAGTAATGCCTTCGGCCGGCTGCCTCGAATACCGGGGGTTGCTCTATCACCCGGTGCCGGCGGGCGAAGAGGCGTGCTGCTCCGCTGGCACCCAGGGGCCCCTCTCAGCACCTCCAAAACACCTCCTGGGAGGGTCAGGGAGCCTCTCCCCACTCCTGCGAACAGGGTTGACCCAGGACAGCACTGTCCAGGCTCCTCTCGCTCTTCTGTGCCCTCTCCCACCCACCCGCTCCCGGCAAACGGTCCCCCTGCCCTGCTCCTGCCACGACCCCCGAGCCACTGGCGAGGGACCATGCTGCCCCCCTCCCCAGCCACCCCCAGACGTGGCTCCTGGACACATGGACACCACCAGACCATCCTCACCCCTCTCCGGGTTGGGTTTTGCTACGGGTGCTGCCCAGCCCCACTGTGCGCCTCCAGGAAGCCCGTGCATCCCTTGTGGGTACCGCTCCAGGGTGCCACTGCCACCCAGGGCTTTCATGAGGGATGCCCAGTGTGGGGCAGGGCTGTCCCCATTCCTGCAGGCATTATTCCAGAGTGGGAGCAGAGCTCCAGTCACAGACATGCCGGTGCTGCTGCCGGCACCCTGCCCGCACGGGCTTGTGTAACCTCTTACGTCAAGTCAGCGCTGGGCCACGGCTCAGCCAGCTCCTGCTTCCCTCCCTGCCCGTACTGGCCGAGCACCGCGGCTACTCCTGGGACCCAGAGGTCCAGGGTCCTACTCTCTAGGGGTCTCTGTGCCGGCTGGGTGCTCCCACGGGCCCCCCTGCCCAGCAGCCTTCCCATAGGGATGCTGGTGGGTGCTGCCACCCTGTCCTTGCTGTGACCTGAGGATGCTCGTCTTCCACTTTGGGAAGATTCAGGGCACATTCCTGCTTCACACGGAGCAGCCTTCCCAGTCGTCTTTGAAAGCAAACAAAAGAAGGGATGGTTTCATGCTTCTCCCAGGGGAGAAGGGGCAGGATGGGGCCAGGGCTGCTCCCTGGCTGGCAGCGGAGATGAGCGCAGCATAGCCCAAAAAGCCTCCACCTCCCCAGCCGTCCCTGGCCTGCTTTCCAAACCCGACCGGCCGGGTTTCGGGGTGCTGGAGCAGCGCCAAAGCAGCAGGGCAGCGGGGCAAAGGCATTCCTCGGTGCCAGAGCGGGCAGGACACCGTGCCAAGAACAGGACACTCTGCTCACCTCCCCTTCCCAGCCCCCAAAACGTGAGCAAAGCCCCTGGGGGAGACGTCGCCTGTGGGTGCAACCAGTGGCCAGCTCATGGCTGCCTGCCAGTGCCCTCCAGGGCTGCGCAGCAGCCACAAAACCCACAGTCGGGGTCTGCACACCCCCGGGCACCGGCCACCGAGCCCGTACGCTGCTGTTGAGCAGCCAGCGTTGCCCCTTGGGCATCACTCGTGGGTTGCAAAGTGCCGCAGGGTTTGGTTTGGCACTTGGTGTTCTTATGTAAGGGAGCGGGAGAGCGGTGGGGACGAGCCCTGCTTTATAGGTCAGAAAATGGAGGTGCGGGGCAGTTAGGGGATTGGGCTAGGTCAGCCCATGAGTCAGTGGCAAAGGAGGGACCGGCGCGGCAGAGGCTTTATTAGCTGATGAGGGGTGGAGCAAGGCTCTGCTGGCAGGCGAGGAGCCACGCCGAGACACGGCATCGACCGAGCGGGGTCTCGCTCTCCCGCCCGGCGCATCACCCAACACCCCGACCCGCCGGCGATGTGGCACCGGTCCCGCTCCTCCTCGCCCTGCTCCTGACGGGCGGCCAAGCCACTCGCCCCCCGCTGCAGCCCCAAACTCGCCCACGGCACAGCCAGGAAGGCGGTGATGGAGCAAGGTCAGTGAAACAGGTTTCTCCTCCTGGGTCTCTCGAGCAAGGCGTCCTTCCCCGCGGCAGCTGGGGAGCTGCAGACTTGTTGACAGCGGCTCTCGTTAGCTCGGTTATTGAGCGGGGCCGAGGGCTCAGCTCTCGGCTCCGGAGGTAGTGGCTGGGATGGGGCCATGGCTGCCCTGTGCATCTCCCCATCCCTCCCCGGGCGAGCAGCCGTGTCGCTCAGCCTTCCCTGTCCTTGTGGGACCCCACAGGAGCCCCCCCCCACCCCGGGAGGTGTGCTCCGAAACACCAAGGGGGATGAGGTGGCTGAAATAACGTGTGTTGGTGTGGGAGCTCTGCTGTGCTGGGGACCCAGAGGGGTTTGGGGGCAGCAGCCCCGGCTGACCCCGGTGCCGTGGACCGCGGCCACCCCCAGGTGGTGGCACACCAGCCGGGCAGCCGGTGCCAAGCTCGGTGTTTGTTTGTGGCTGTGGCCAGGCTGTGGGTTTATCACCGCAGAGGTAAAAGGCAGCATCCAGGCCGGCTGCCAGGATCCCTTCCCTGCCCTGACTCGTTGGAGCTCCCACACTCTTCTCCGCGCTTCTCGCCAGCGGCGCCCATGGCTGGTGGCACTACAAACCAGGGACAGGGAAGGGTGGAGGTCGGCCATCCCGTCCACGGGCACATTTCCAAATGGCAGCCAGAGACCGCAGGGGCAGCATCCCGCAGGGAAAGTGTGGGTGAGGGTCCCCGCCGCCAGCGCCGGGTTTTGCTGTGGCACAGCCGCGCCAGCCAAGCTCCGCCACTTCCCAGTGGTGAGATAATGGGTGAGGAACAAAGGGATGTTGTAGCAGCCGGATCTGTCCCCGGCACCTCCTGCGAGGGCAGAGCCTGTCCTTGGGTGAGAGCGGCGTCCTGCTCAGCCCGCTGCCGGCGGTGCCCTGCTGCACCCTCCACCCGGGCATCAGCCGACTGCAGCCTCGCCGGAGCCGGGACCCCAAGGTCCCCATTCCCCACCAGGGCTTAAATGCTTGGTTAGGACTTACGGACTGATTTTAGGTGGTTTCTGGGCTGGATCCCAGCCCTGTGCTCGCTGCTCCTGGTGTAGTCCCATGGTGTGTTGGGTGGTCCAGCCTTCACCTGGGTGTCTCCTCCAGTGATGACTGCTCTTGGTCCCACTGGGACCTTCGGGGCTGGGTGGCTCTGCTGGCTTTGGAGAGCACTGGCAAGTTGGAGCTCGGTGTCCTGCAACAGGAAAACATAGTTGTTGTCAAAATGCGTCCTAAAAGGTTAAAGCTTAGACAAAGATTAGGGAGCAGGAGTAGTGGGAAGGTTGTCCCTGTTCGTCCGAAAAAGCAGGAGGCTGGGAGATAGTGAAGAAAGCCAGGATCACCACCCTCCCTCGGAGCTGCCCCGGGGCCCAGGTTGGCAATGCGGGGCTCTGCCGCGAGCGGGGACCCCCAGTGCCACGGGGCAGATGGTGCCACAGGGGAGGCAGCACCACAGGATGTGCACCGATGGACCCACAAGCCAGCCGGGGGTCCCACAGCCCCCCTGGTGCCTTCACTGCCCACCTTCCTTCCTCCGAAGCATCTAGGGCAAGATGTACAGGCCATCCAGGGCACCAGTCCTGCACTGCCGGTGTTTACCCCAACTGACTGCCTGGTCTTGGCTAGCAGTGCTACCGAGGAGCCGGTGTCAGTATTGTCCCAGCTCCACAGGCTTTCCCACCCTCTTCTCACCCACTGTCACCTCTGGGACCCACGTGCCCCCCTGCACGTGGGCGATGCCCTGTCACTGAGGGCTGTGCAGGGATGCTTGGTGCCCCCAGCCCAGCACGTGGAGCAGCACAGAGCCTGCTTCTGCACTGGGGTTGGAGTCAAGTCCTCCTAAAGCACAGTTCTCTGCAGCTTCAGCATCCCCACCAGCAGTGCTGGGCACGATCCTACCCTCACCGCTGGTTTCAGGGCTGTGCCAGAGCAAGCCAGAAGCCTGGGTCTCATGGGGGGACCAGGGCTGTTCAGCAGCTGGGGACAAAGATCAGGTGGTGGCTGTGCTTGAGGCACACTTATCCCCAGCGACACCATCAGTGCTCAGCGGGATGAATCCAGACCAACACCACATACCTGACTGCAGCCATATCTTTCCCCCAACCAAACGTCCCCTCAGCCCAAAGTCCCCAGCTATGAGCCGTCAAATCCCTCCCTCTCCCCATGCTGTTGGGGAAGGAGCCCAGGAGATGTCTGGCTTTTCCAGCTCCAGGTGACCCCGTAGCTCCCCCTTAGACTCAGCCTGAGTGCTGAGGGGCTCTGGAGGGTCTCATAGAGGGGGCAATTCCTTACATGCTTCTGCAGAAACAGCTCCACAGCCCTGCTGAGGCTGGAAAAGGTTATTGCAGCCACAACTCCCCAATTACAGAGCAAACCGGTGCTCTGACCCCATGCCGAGCCCCGTAGTTGAAGGTGCTGCCCAACTCCCGACCCTCATGCAGCGACAGTCAGGGATTTCAGCTTAACATGCAGGAGGGAGCATCTCCCCACCCTGCACCTCGAGCGAACAGCCTGCCTGCACCAGGAGCTGCGGACAGACCGCCAAAGGCGGGGCGATGGGTACTGGGATGATGGGTACTGGGGAGCTCACTCCAGCCCCGAGACACTCAGTGGCAGGATCCACAGCATCGCCTGATATGTTGCTAACGTTTATGAATTGTGTGAAGCAGACACAGAAAATAATTTGCCCTGTTAATACCTAAAGCCAGCGTTAAAAGAAAATGACACTCCACTTCTCGCGTTTTGCTAGCCCACTCGGCAGCTCGCTCTTCCTCTCGGGGAGGACACGCTGAGCCGCGTCCACGTCACTGCTTTTTGGGGCACTTTGGCTTTGGGGACAGCCACGGAGGGTCCTAAAAGCTTTTGCAAAGCCCCTGTGAGGCAATGCCGTATGGGCACTGCATCTAGCCCTGCGCTCGGCTGCCGGGGGACCGGTGGGGGATACCGTGCACGGCACGGCAAAGCCGGGGTGTGCTGTGGGTGCTCTGCACGGAGCCCCTTCCCGCTCGCCTCCGTCCTGGCTGTCTGTCTTCCCTTCCTGCGGCCACGTGTTACTCAGCCGCTCGGCCAGGAAGTGAATCCCCGGTGGGATGGGCAGGAAATAGTTAAGCAAGTGGCGTGCAATGGCCAGTGCTGGCCTTGCAGGTCCCGGACCCCAGTGTCACCCTCTGGTGTGGGCACCGTGGCTGTCACCGGCTCCTGGTGAGGCTGGAGGAGAGGAGCATCAGGCAGGGCTGAGGAGTAGGTGCTCCTGCCCAAGGGAGATGCCTCCCTGTGGTCCCCTCTGCCTGTAGGACCTACCTGGTGTCCCACGGGCCATGTCCTTTCTCGGTTCCCGTGCCAGCCCTGCGTGGCATGACCAAGCACACGTGCTGCCTAAGAGGAGCAGCCGGTAACTGGTGCTGCTCGCAGCCCGGGAGGAGCAGCCGTGTTTCCCCCGGGCCGGCGGTGGTACCCGTTAGCCGAGCAGGGATGCTGCAACGCTCACTCACACCTGCAAACCCGCATCTCCAACACCACCACTGCACACCCTCGGTCACCCCCGAAACCCTCCTCTGCCTTCTCCCTCCTCCAGACCGTGGTCCAGGGGCCCAGCCAGCACCTAAGGACAGGGAGACAAAAGCAGCTGACGGTGAGTGCTGACACATCCCACTCGCAGCAGCCACATGGGCATAAGGGCAGAGTCTGTGAATCGGCATCACTTTTGTGAGCGATGCTCCTCCAGCTGAGGAGCCGGGGCTGTCTGGCTCAAGGATGGGGTGTTCATGCCGTGGTCGGACTGTTGGCCTGACCCCTTGGCCTCGTTCCGCTCCCTGCGTGGCACCTCCTGCACTGTTGGGGACTGCAAAGTCCAAGCTAAACCCAGGGGACTGTCCCCAGGGAGACACTGCTGCTGCCAACATGGTGCCAGTGGGACCCGCACCGGGTCCGACGGTGGGCAGGGGCAAAGGCCGGTGTTTGCTCACTGGTAGCGCCGGGTCGGGGAAATCTGCTGCCTGGCTGGGTTTCTGTTTGGGAGGGTATTTAAGGGTGTTCTCCAGGGTGTGCCAGCCCTGGCCTCCACCCTGCTTTCACAAGTGCCCTCTCCGAAAGGAGCTTGTTGTTCTCGGCCGTGGAGCAGATGCAATTAGCACTGGCGAGGTTCCCCCATGGAGGCCAGGCTGCCAACAGGCAGAGCAGCCCAGATGTGCCCGGGACAGCCACATCCCCTCTCCATGCCCAGGGCTAGCAGAGCCCGGCTCCATCAAGAGCCCAGCAGAATGCAGCAACCCAACCGTCCGGGCGGGGGGCTGGAAACCAGGGGATGTCTCTTGGACCGGGGGGTTTGAACATCTTGTCCTGCAAGGACTGGCTCCCCACGCTTTGTGGGAGACAACCTGGTTGGAAACCAAGGACCAAACGCAAAGCCAAGCAACGCACATGAGCCCAAAGAGTGTGTGCTTGCTCTGGGGCTGTCGACACCTCTGACAGCCACCCCCATGCCCACAGACCATCCTCCTCACCCCACCTGGGGCAGCCGTGGGCCTGAGCCCATCTTTTGGGCTCTGCAACGCTGCGTTGGTTCCACGGCTCAGCTTTGGTCTCTCCCTGCAGTCGTGGAGGTGACCACGTTTGTCTCAGGGCTCGGCCATCCTGGGCGGCATTTCTGGGCTTGGCCTTAGCTGTGTGGGGACGTGTCCCATGGCACTTGCGTACCGTCGTGTCACCAAATCTTTTCACCAGCTCTTTGGAGGAAAGACAAGTTGGGAGAAGGGATCTCTGCCTCTTGTCAGCATCAGCCTGACATCAGCAACTGCTCGGGTGCTCCTAAGCAAAAAGGCAAAGTTAGGGGGTGTGCAAACCCCACCTGCCCGGCAGCCCCCAAATACCCACTGCATCCCAGTGCCCAGTGTGCAAAAGGCTCCAGTAGGTGCCAAGACAATAGATCGGCTTTTCCCTGTCATCCACCGGGTAAACTGGTCCCCATTGTACTGGAGTGACAGCTATACGAACGAGGGTGAATCGCTCCCCTCCCGTGTCCGGCACAAGCCCGAAGGCACGATTCATCCTCAGGGGAATCGGAGCCAGGAGCTGGTTCGTGGAGGGCAGCCGGCGCTCTGCTGGTCATCCAGAGCAAGGGCAGAGGCCTTGGATGAAATCACACACGTGAATGGGGAAGGGGGTGAATTTAGCCACCGTAACCTCACCTGAAAACTGGCCTTGAGTTACGAGTCCTGCTCGCAGCCGGGACTTGGTGGCCGTCCCCGTGCTGCACTGCATCCCTGCTGCCTCGCCGGGCAGCGGGTCCCATCCTGCTCTCCCAGGTCCGGTCCCGGCAGAGGGAGCTGTGACATTAGGGAGCCCAGCCACAGCTCTCTGCTGGGATGGCAGCCCCGGGCTTTGGAGAGGGACCAAAGAAAACAGTGCTGGGGCCCCAGCGCCATGCAGCCTTCACAGAGAACTTGCTGACTCAGCGCATCTGATCGCTCGCCCTTTTGCCTGGAAATCAAGCCAAGAGTTATGTAGAACTTGCAAATTCGAATAGAAATGCACTTTTATGTCAAAAAAAAACCACTTTAAGTAAGTTTCTTCTCAGTTTGCACCCATACAGAAAGATCTTGGGCCTTTGCTGCAGCAGTGGTGTTTAGCTGATGCCGGAGCATCTCTGTGTGCGGTGGCACGAGGCTGCGACTAGAGACCCCCCACCACTCCCGGTGGGGCTTCAGCCACTTGGGGAGCAGTTGGACAGAGCCACCTTGCAAAGAGTATTTCTTGCTTGCAAAGAGTCTTTCTCCTCCCACACACACACTCCGGGCACGCACAGGCAGGGAGCAGCACAGCTTCACACCAAACAAATCCTCATCCTCCAAACAGAGAAAAACCACAGCCTCCACAGCGCCAAAGGGACAAGTGTGGTCCACATCCCAGCCAGACCTGGGCCGAGCACATACAGACAGCCAGGAGTCACTCTGTTCAGGTCATTCCTTATCATTTGCATCCTTGAGATAAGGCTGGATAAGCAGTACCGGTAACACCACGCGGCGTTTCTCTGATCTGGTAGTTTGCATCACAGCCCGAACAGGCGCGTTGCCAGTGCCCCATGGCAAGGGGCTGCTGACTCTCTCCCGTTAGGATGCGTCACTGTGAGATCGGGGGAGAGCGCAGGTCCTCAGCCCCCTGCTGCACCCCGGAAACACTCCTGCCAGCCAGGAGCTGCCCGTAGGGCATGTATGTAACATGGTGCAGCAGAGCTGAGGGCTTGGAAAGTGCACGTGATGGTCAGCGAGAGAGGTGGTGGGTCTATGGAAAACAACTCATGCTGTGGTTTGGAGCTGGGCTGTCTTTTGAGTGCCGATGCATCAGGGATGCTTGGAGCAGGCTCTGGGCTGCAGCCTGGTGCTGCGCTCCATCCTGGGAAGCTCCTGGAGACGAAAGTCCAGGCCCTTCGCACACGAACTGCTTATGCGGCTCAGTGCCCTGGAGAGACAGGGCAGAAACGCTGCCTCCATTTGACCAGCGCACTGGAAGACAACTACCAACACATTCAAAACACCATTGTAATTTCAGATGGTCACGCTCCAGAGAGCACAGACGGGACTCACGGGCACGCGGGGCACCTGCTGGCAAAAGTCAGGGCTGGCACATCTCAAGTTGAACAGCCCCAAACCACAGTAATCAAAAGTCCCTTCCAAAAACACAGCATCAAACACTGTACCAAAGCAGCCAAGAACCAGGACAGAGGCCAGGACTCCCCATCCCCCTGCTCCTCCAGTCCAAACCCCAAATCAACCACTTTCTCAAGGAAGAAGGGGTGTAATTATTTATTTTGGTTCCCTTTGAAAATACCATCACATATCTTCTTCTGTTCATGGCTTCGTGTGGTCCCTCAGCCCGTGACGGCACAGCGTCCTAGCCAGCTGGGCAGCACACTTGTTCCTCCAGCAAGCAGGTGACCATTGTCCCTTCAAGGCTGGCAGGTTGGAGCTGCCTGGTCCCATCTCAGCAGTCGTCCCTCCGTACCAGGTATCGCCTGGGAGCATCGCGCAGACGGGGAGCAGAGCGAGGGAGCAGGAGGGCAGTCCAGAGGGACCGGCGGGGATGGCTGTAGCTTTCAGCTGCCCCAGGAAGAGAGTGTCTGGCTTGTGTTTTCTGGCAACTTAGAACTGAGTTTGTTTCTCGATCATTGAAAAAAAAAAAAATAATTAAAAATGATGCTGCTGTTATCTGCAAAGGGAAAGAGAAAAATCTATCAGCACCGTGAGGACCCAAAACTGAGCTGTACAGAAAGGCTGTAACACCAGCAAGAAGCGCGCAGATATTTGAGGGCTGGGAAGCCCAAAGAACACAGTGGACTGGGGTGTCAGCAGATGTGACAGCGGGGAGACCCACACTGATGCCTTCCCTTCACCTCCATGGTAGGCACGCAGTCACAGAATCACAGAATGATCAGGGTTGGAAGGGACCTCTGGAGATCATCTAGTCCAACCCCGCTGCCAGAGCAGGGTCACCTACAGCAAATTGCACAGGATGGCGTCCAGGTGGGTTTTGAATATCTCCAGAGTGGGAGACTCCACAACCTCAAACCTTCAAGGTCCTTCTAACCAAACCAACCAAACGCTGGAAACACCATAGAACAGCAACAACTCCAACCCAGATACACAATCTCCAAAGGTCTGAGTAAGATCTCAGGCATTTGGGGAGGGATTCCCAATGCCACCAGGTACTGCCGTCAGCCTGCTCCCACCGGGAATTGCGGTTGATTTCCTAACACCTTCAAAAGGTGAAGAGTCAAGACAAGCCTGAGTATGGTTGAAAATCCCAGTTACAGGGACTCAGAAGAATCAGACCACAGCACAGTCTGCATTCATGTAGGTTATGAAACAAAGCAAAGGCTTCACGTCCTGCCCAGCCACATTAGGGCTGTTGAGTAATGAACTAACGCTATTGCCACCTCTCCGAACTCTCATCGTTTCCACACAAGCAGGAATTTGCCCACACACAGAAGCACTGAGGTTACCTGGACTCCTACACTTCCAAGTGGGTTGAAAACAAGACCTTACGTTATCCACATCTCCACCTGCTGAAGGGTTTAATCGCTCAGAGGGCCCATCTCCTACTTACAGTTCAGTGTCTACAATGACATCTGGCTTCTCCAGAGTTTGCCGTCTCCTCTGGATGGCATCCACAATCTTTTTCCTGGGGCCCAATGGGATATTGATGCTCTTCAGGTCATTGTCTGAACATAGCATGAGGGCCTCCAAGTCGATCTTCTCCTTCTTCAAGATGGAGATGAACTCAAACATGTGCAGGGAAGCCAGAAAAGTCTCCAAGGGGCTGGTGTCTGGTTCGTCATCATCATCTAAACCCAGCTCCACCTCATCCCAGGGTAGCTCCTCCGCGTTCCTCTCCTGCAGGCTGTTGGCACTGCCAATGCTATCGTTGAGACTTGGCGAGCGCTGCAGGCGGCTCCGCAGTTTGACACCTACCCCATCTGTGTTGTCTTCACCCAGCATGCCAGCATCCTCCCGGCCAATCCCAAAAAGCCCGCTGCTGACGTAGTTGCGCCGGAACACCATGGTGCCCAGCCCAGGGCGGTTGAACAAGGAGTCGTGGCCAGAGTCGGTGCTGACTTCCGAGTGGGCTGAGTCCATGTGCAAGCCCGGGTCACTTATGGCACGGGAGACAGTGTCTTCATCCGTGAGGAACATGTCTCTGATATTACGCCGCGTCCACTCCTTGGGGCTGGCATATGTGCCTTGCTTCACAAACATGATATCGTTCCCCAGCTGCAGACCAGACAGAGACCGCACACTTTTCCTCCCATCTTCGTAGATCTTGAACGTCCCATCCACCTGCTTCTTCTTCTCTAGCTTCTTTTGTATTTTCGTCTTTCCCTTGGCTGTGCCATGGATGGTGGCTTGTGAGTATGGCAGGGAAGTCACCATAGACATGTGTTGGAACTTCTTGCTTAAGGTGCTGCTCGAATAGCTGGAGAAGCTCATGGTGTCCGAATTATCTGACATCTCCTTTCTATACCGTTTCTCCATCCTTTCATGGTGCTTCTTCTGCAGCTTCACGCAGTCCTTAATCCTCCTCTCTGCGTCCCGAAAGGCCTTGTCCTTCAGTTTGCTCACCAGCTTGGGGTTGAGGCTGCTCTGCTTGGCAGCAATAGAGTCCAGGTAACGCACACACTCCATGTGCCCCTTCATGGCTGCCATGTCCAGTGGGGTGTGGTAGTCATTGTCCAGGCACCAGATGTTGGCCCCAAAAGAGATGAGGAAGGAAAGGCAGTTCAGGTGGCCGTTGGCTGCTGCCAGGTGGAGAGGGGTGTTCCCCCAGATGTCACATTTGTCTGGATCACCCCTAGACAGCAAGAAAAACAACTGGTTAGCATGCAGGCATGGCTGGCAGACTCTACTGAGATATTCCCAGTTGTTCAGGGGCAAATCGGCACCATGAACTGTTGCCCCCTTGAAATATGAAGTCACATGCCTCTGGCCCTCACAGCTTAATTTTAAGGGGGTCTTCTGGAGGGGGTGTACCACTGACATGGATTCACATACCTGACACGCAAGTCTGCAGTAATTCCCATGACTTGAATTTAGCTCTCAGGAGACATATGTTCCTGCATCAAACCAACTTTTGAAGGAAGGCAAGCCACATATTGAATAACCCAGAACTGAGACTGAGATATGGGGCTGATTCCAGCTCAGACCTTAAGCTTGTTATAAAATTTCAAATCTCAAACATCCCATTAAATTCTAGGCAGATTCTATCTTCAAATCTCGGCTTCATTCAGATTCTGTGGAGAGACATCCCAAAATACCTCTTAATATACCACATCCTGTGTGGGACACCACAGGGTCCCACCACGATGGTAGCACCACCATCACGTGGCCATCCTCAGCAATGGTTCTGAAACCCACCAGCTGCTGCACCTTCCCACCCTCCTGTTCATTGGTGCCTGGGGAAATTCAGGGCACAAGAGGGCACGTTGTCAGTAGAGAATAAGAGCAAAGTTGCATTGGCCTTGGCCTTGGGGTTTTGTGGGGATTTTTGCTGTACCATGCTTGGTTTCGATTGCATGGCTTGAAGTGCATTGGTATTAGCACATCCTGAGAATCCAGTTTCAGAGAAAGTGGAGATTAGGTTTCTGCACTCCTCAAGAGCTAGACACTCGACTAATGCCATTAGCATCTCTTCTCACACCGTGCCGGACCCTACCCCAGCAAGTTGCTGACGGGACACAACCACCTGCCCACATCTCCTGCCTCCCGTGACAGGACGGACACAAACCTAGGGTTGAAAGGAGGTCCATCCTGACATTCCTCTGTATTTATGATCTGCTGAAACAAGAGATAGTTCACACCCCTGCTGGCACCAGCCTTCACCCGAGCGCGTGTGCTAATGATATGCAGCCAGCAGCAGTATCTGTCAACAAGGCGCTCTCCCTTCGTGCTCATGGATAAGGCAAAGCCTTTTATTAGGGCTGTGCAGCTCCACCACCCTCAAGAGCAACTCCCCGCAGGCATCAGAGCTCTGGCTCACCACAGTTCCTGCCCGTTTCCGCACCACCCCTTTCGATGAGCTCTAGAGGAACCAACCACTGTCCCTCCGCCACAAGGACCCCAGCTCCAAGCCTTGGTGACACAAGGATTCTGGAAGGAGAATGCACACTGGAGAACTTCAGCACACGTGAATATACTCCTTGCTGCTTTAGGGCCTGTGTTGACAAAAGCTGGAAGCAGCAGAGCCCAGAACCCTCTCCCAAACCCCACGTGCTTTGTGCTCGTCTCACTTGAAAGAGTCTGAAAACTTCTTCAGAGAAAGACCGTGGAGACCACAGGAGCTGAGGGACTTCCTTCCCCTGCCAGCTTTGCATCTTCACCACTATCACCCATGCACAAGACCCAGCAAGAGCCTCAACCAGCACATTCACTCTCCCGTACCGCAGGCAGGCTCCCTGCTGCCCGCTCTGGACACTGCTGTTCAGGGAACAGCTGAGCCACAGCAGACCCACCTGGCTGGTGGGATGTCTAATTCACAATCCTCAGGCTCTGCAAATATCTCAGCTATGTAATAGTGAAGGGAAATGATTCTGCAAAAGGCAGAAGCAGTAAAGAGAGCGTCCAGAGGTTAAGCAGGAGATGATTTGGACCCAGAGCACGCGCTTTCTGGCTGTATCCCCCGAGAGCTGGGTATGAGATGCGCTCAGTTTTCCCCTTGTGGGAGCAACAACAGTAGCTCCACCATGCACGTATTTTCACAACATTTGTAGAAACTTAGTAAGTACGACCTTGACCCTGCTGGCAAATTCTGCAAGTTAGTCAAAAGGTCCAAAACTGTGTAAGGGCAAAAAAGGCCCACAAACCCTGCAGGACTTCTGTATCCAGAGTCTTCAACATCTCTCATAGAAGCACAGAAAAGCTCCAGAGATGGGTGCTAGGAAGGAGAGGGGCAGGAGATCACAGGATTGAGGAACTGTGAAGCCAGCAGGAGCAGAGGCAGTTGTTGGTACTCTGGCAATGCCAAGTTTCCAGCAGAAGTAACTCCCCAGCCCTTGCCTCTACCCTCGTAGTGACATGTCCAGGCTGGGAAATTCACGGGGAGGATAAATATTTGATGAATTGCAAGAGAGGAATAAATTATTGATGGAGCTGGATTAAAAAGCCAGTGAAACTGGAACTGCTGGGGCTGGCGGTGGGACTTCAGCACGTAAAGGGTTGTTCATTTGTTTGTGTGTGCTCTGAATGGGCACATGTGTGCCCAACACGTGCGGGCAGACGAGCCAGGGCACTATGAGGGTCCCAACATGTACATGGACTCACAATAAGGACAGTGACTTAGCAGCAGACTCACTAGAAATGATCTCGGTCCCCAAGCCAAGCGTGTGGATGCTCAATCCATAAAGTCCATCTCAGACCCCGTTCTCATGTTTGTCCGGTTCAGGTGGCAAAGAGCAAAGCCAGGGAGGTCTTGGTGGATTCATATTTGAAGGTCTACTTTCCTCATGCTTTTCACCACCTCAGAGAGTGAGTGAGCAGAAAGAGCATCAAAACCAGCTTTCCCTGGATGTTTACACCGCCCAGAAACACGGGTATTAGAGCAAAATCAGATCTCCAGGTCCCTTTGCCCTATAAATGTCTGCCGCAGGCACTAAAAATGCATCAGAAGGAAAGAAGAACGGTGACTTGCAAAGTAGAGGTGTTTGATCCGGCTCAGATAATAACCATGAGGCCCTCCCTCTGACAGGTGGCTGTCCCAGCAAAACTTCACCTCCAGGGCGCTGCGCATGAGGAGATGCTGACTGCAGGGTCCACTAAGTGGGAACGTATTTTAATAACAGGTGTGAAGTGCAGCACTTTTCAACTTCAAAGCGTTTTTGAGTGCTGAGTCAACTCCTGTAATAATCATTATTAAAAACGCTGTTAATTGAGCCCCTTAGGTGGACGTATGCATCTCCTGAGTCATTGCGTTTGCACCGTGACACGCACACTCACTCCCTTCCTGCCGGTTTTTCCCCTCCACTTCTCCCATAGGATCCCAATTAGCCGGGGAATCCACTGGCACTTACACACGTCCTTCCCTGGCTGCACGTGTGAAGTTCCTCTGATAGCAATGGGCTGGCTCACACCCTGGCTCATGGTTGGCGTGAAGGATGGGGCCCTCGGACTGGGAGCCAGCTGGGTGCAAAGTACCTCTGGTTCCCGTGAAACGTTTCCGGGTATAGGAAGAGGAAAAAATAATTTATGGCTTGAGGAAAAACCAACCAGCTCCAGCATAGCCAGTCAGGGCAATGGCCCAAGCAAAGCGTAGAAACGAGCACAAAAGATGAGTTTCTGGAGCCAGAGCAGAGCTGCGGGTGCTGCATCCCGAGCTTTGTCCAGGTGGTGGTAGGTCAAGGATTCAGCTTTTCTCCAACAAGTTCAGATCCCCCAAAATCCAGCATAGATGCTGTAGGTGAGGTTCATCTTAGGGTGCTGTGTCTCTTGTACCAGCAAAAAGCCAGGCTAGCAGTTATTGTTACTGGTGGTTATTAACGCTGGTTGTGCCGGGGTAGTGCCTAGGGGCACGTCTACCAGCTCAGCGCTTCACCATGCCCAGATCCACGCTGACTCCGAGCAGCCAGCTCAGGTGCCGGAAGCGATGAAGCTGCGACAGCGCTCCACCCTTCTCCTTCACCTCCCCAGGAGGTCATCACCCAGGGGAAGGTCCTCACCAACACGGCCACGCTGCTCCTGGCACCCACGTGGCCCTCAGCCCTGTGGCGTGCAGAGGATGCACATCATCTTCACGTGCCTCGCTGCAACCTCCACTGCACCCCTGCCCCAGCCGGGGTGATGTGGCTCCCTCGAGCAGCCCGGCCGATGTCAGGAGCCATCTCGTTGCCTCTGACCCACTGCTGAGTCCCTTCCGCCCCTCTGCCATTAACACCCAAAGCATCCATGGCCCCCATTTTGGCAAGAAGGGAAACTGAGGCACAACTCTGCAAAGAAATACCGGGTGACAAAGCTGACCGCGGACCTGTCTAGCAAAAAGATGCATCCTCACCTCTCCCGTGGTCCACTCCAAGGCAAGAAAGTCCTGGCTGTTCCCAGCTGAGGCCCCCAGAGCTGTGGTTAACTGGAGCTGGATTGCTGCCTGCCACTTCCACAGCCACAGCAGTTCATAACGAACCACGCTGAAGAATTACTGCCTCTGAAAAGCTGCAATACTAAATGCCAGTTAGCCTGTCTTTTCCCAGCCATCAAGTTAATTGAGTTTGCTTCCCTCGCTGGAGCCCAGCCAGGAGGAGGAAAAAGCCTTTTTTGTGTTGCAAACAAGAAGGATGAGCCACTGCTGATCCCTCCGTCCCAAACCCTCTCTCCATCCCCATGCAAAGGTGGCACGGAGCCACAGGCACATCACCGGCTGTTGTGGACAGAGCCATACGCCTCCTTCGTTACCCCTTCTGTGCTGGTTGAGATGACAAACTTTCCTCGAGGACCCATCAACGGATTTATTATACTTTCTTTCCCCCTCCCCATTTCAGCCCTTACACCACACCCTGCAGAACACGCAGGCGTGTGAATGAGGACCCCTCACTGACGACAGAGCCGAGATAACCCTAAGTGTCCGTCAGCCTGACCTGCTGCGGGGCACGATGATCACCGCTGTGATTTTTGCCCGCAGCAGCCCCCCTCCCACAGCCCTGCTTTCTCAGGGTGCCCCAACCGGCCTCGCTAGGACATTTCATAACAGCCTGGCCCCAGCGCTCGATCTCCCGGCTTGTCTGGGCGCCAGTAGCATCACCCGGCACTGGCATGGAAGATTCAGTGTTTCCTCCTGCCCCAGGACTCCCCCATCGCCTCGCGTGCCTCGGCATCCCCCATCAACCCAACGGGAGGCTAACCAGCCCCCGCGGACCCTGCGGCTGCCGCCCACCCCATCCCCGCACGGAGCCAGCCCAGCCCCGAAGCCTCCGCTCCCCCGGGCACTGCTCCATGCCGCGATCCCACGTGCTCCTGCCCCGCAGCGCAGGGCTTTCCGTGCCGAAAGAGGAATATTTTGACAGCAGAGGCCAGACAGAGAGAAATGCCCTGACATTTTGGGACACTCGGGCATCTTCCCTCTTGCCTCCCGATTGTTATAGCGCAGGTGTAATAACCTACCCAACACAGAATTGACTTTCTTCTCCGAACAAGACTTAAATACCTTTGCCCATGTCATCCTAAGCACTAGCAGGAAATTACAGGGTCTGCCCACGGCCTCTCCTGGGTCCTGCATGATTTCCCCTCTCTGTCACCCCTGTCCCCAGGCTGGGGCTCTCCTGCCTCTCGCAGAGCCCCAGCCAGCCCAGGGCGCAGGGGTGTCCCTCCCTCCGCGCCCAGCTCAGCGGCGGGGCAAGGAGGCTTTGCCGATCTCTGCGTGGTCCTGGGCGAGAGTCTGACACACGGAGATGAATGCATGGATGTAAACGCATCCTGCCGCCCCACAGACACACGCTGCGCTCCACCATCCATCACATAAAGGGCACTGGGCTTTTGCCAGGCTATTTTCCCTGTCAGGAACAAATGTATATTAGGCTGTTAATTAAACAGCAACCAAGCTGCACTCGGACATGATTGAGCCCACGAGGACCTTTTAATCCAATGTAGATGTATAAAAGGGGCCCCTCCATGGAAAAACAGCCCTTGGGCATCATGAAGAAGCAGAAACTGCTGGCTTGGACGCGTGGGTTGGCAGGGCAGGCAGTGGTGCTGCAGCCACCAGGCTTTGCCTCTCTGGAGGGGCGTTCATCCACGGCATGGGCCTTTCAGGCTGACCTTTTGGCTATCAAAGAGTCTTTGGAACCATTTCTAACTTCAGGGTCTCATCCCCAGACCTCCCGCCCTCACCTCTCTGGCCCTGGGTGGCGATTCCCCTCCCGGCAGGAGCTTAGAGCAGGTTTCTCCTGGGCAGCGTCTGTCCCAGGAGGTACACAGTGAATCACACAGCCCTCACGCAGGGAAGCATCACGGGGCTCTCAGCCCAGGAGCATCTGGGGATGCACCACTCAGAGTCTTGCTCTGTCCCCTCTGAACCCTGAAATAATCTTTTCCTGACCACACTCCTATTGCATCAGGCATGCAAGGACTTCTCAAAGTGACTCTGTACAGAGCCTTTCTGACCCCAGGATCTGAAAAGAAAATGCTTTACAACGGAAGGACAGCAGTGTGTGGGGGAGCTCCACCTGTAAGTGCAGCTGGCCGGGGCCAGGGGAGCCGGCTCAAGGTTTTGCACAAGCAGACCAGAGTATCAGGAGGTGCGGAGAGCCCAGGAACAGGCACAGTGGAGGTGCGGCTGATCGGGTGTGAGAGCTGCAAACGCAGCCCAAGGTGGACACCGAAAATCCCTGCTTGGGAGCCGATGGCCCCACTGAGCCCCGACCCAACATGGAGAAGCAAAGCTCTTCCAAGGAAGCACGCTGTACGTCTGGGCAGCCGACCTCAGCACTGTTCCTCAATATTGGAAAGAAAGAAATCAAAATCAGCACCGCCACCAATCTCTCAACACAAGGCAGAGACCACCCCACCATGGA
Organism: Himantopus leucocephalus; assembly: GCA_003993805.1. Classification (NCBI taxonomy): domain Eukaryota; kingdom Metazoa; phylum Chordata; class Aves; order Charadriiformes; family Recurvirostridae; genus Himantopus; species Himantopus leucocephalus. Next base: position 12,673,493 of record RSEF01000018.1, on the reverse strand, counting down.
TACCTTTAGATAAAGCGCTCAGAAAAGCAGCCGGAGCGGGAAGGAAGCGCTGGGACGTGCTCCCTTGGTGGGGTGGTAAGAACAGGAGCCACATACAGCTCAGGAAGGAACTAGGTATGGCAGCTCTTGCCTCAGCACAAACCTTCTTTTATAGTTCCCCAAAACCAAGATGTAGAGCCTTCCAATCTGTCACACTCCCCTCTCTCTACCGCGTCCACACTTACGGAGCCAGAGACCCTCAGATTTGGCACCCCAGGGTGAGGGACCAAGAGACACACATCAGCATCAAGCAGCCCCACGGGGGAGACTGGGCTTAAAGAAATCTGCTCTTGGGAAACCTGCTTCTGAATTTCCTGGGCTGCCGGTGCATGACAGGCTGCCCGGGAGTCACATACTCAGACCTCGCTTTGGGCAAAATGGACAAGTGTCACCTACTGCCAGCTGGCACCGCACGCATCTCTCTATGCAAGCATTTCTTGGGACAGAAGGAGCGGTTATTCTCTCTGCCCCCCCCCATTTAAAAGGGCTTTTTTCCTGGCAGCGACCCGATGTGCTCGCACTTTGGCTCTGCCTGTCTTTACGGGACCTGACTCAGGACTGCAAAGCACTTCCAGGGGGACCCAGCCCCACCTGGGGACGAGATTTGGGGCAGGAGCGGTTATAGGGTCAGAGGAGCCGGGAAAACACAGAGTGGTTATCAGCAGCATTGGGCTAGACTTGAAGCACCACAAGGAGAGAAAAATAACAGCGGGGAGGACAAGGGCGGGGGTGTTATGGACAGAAGCCATCATTTTGTAGGGCACCTGCGCCCACGCTGACCTGCCAGCCAGGAAGGGGGAAAGATGGGGTCCCAGCTACTGCGTCCCCCGCGACCAGCCCCGTGCATTCGCCAACGCTCACCCTCTGCTGACAATGAGGCGCAGGGCGTCCAGGTTGCCGTGGTAGGCGGCCCACAGGGTCGGGGTCATGCCATCCTCGTCCGGCGAGTTCAGGTCCTTCTTGGTGGCTTCCTTCAGGAGGTCCAGATAGCCGTCCCGGGCTGCTCGGTGGTACTGGTCGTTCATGGTGTGGATCGGTCCCCGGGCGAGCACATGGGTGCCCAGGGGGGTTCAGAGGACCGGCATGGATACGGGGAAGGGGGAGCTGCCAGGAGGGCCCAGCTCGCCTCGCACAGCACCGCCGTACCAGGACACCTGAGAAGTCCTGGCCGGGGAGGCAGGAGCTCCTCCAAGCCCAGCCAGACAGGCTCTTCAGCGCTTCCCCTGGGTCCTAAGCATCCTCCGGCCCCGACAGCTCCTCGCAACAAACCTTTCACGCACCAGCTCCATGGCACATTAAAAAAAAAAAAAATCCAATTAAGCAGCATCACCGTGCCGGGCTCAGCCAAGCGCTGCAGGCACAGGGTCACGCAGTGAGAGCTCGCCAGGTCTACATGTCCCCAAAGCGGAGCAGGCAGCCAGAAGGGCTCACGGGCTGTATCCTGCCCAAAACCCCCGCATGCCCCTGGCCGTAGCTATCCCATCTCGAGCGAGGGTCAGCAGCGGCCACAGGAGGAAGCGTGGGCTGATGGAGCGCGAGCCCCCGTTGCCTCCACTCGCAGCCCCGTCGGAGCAGGGCAGCAGCAAGGACCTGGAGGGATGCTCCTGCTCCGTGCAGAGACGGCCGAGAGCAGTTTGGTGACTGCCCTGATTTCAGAGCAACCCCAGGGGTGTTCACAGCTCAGCTTTTCCTGGTTAAAAAAAAAATATATATATATATATTCCTAGTTTCACTAGGAAGTCAACAGCATATATATCTCATCCTAATGTCACCAGGAAGACAACAGCAGACCCCGTCACCATCCCTGTCCCCCCACTACCCTGCCTGTGCCCACAGGACTCTTTCTAGGGAATCACACAACAAACTGGGCAACGGATCTGTGATAACCCGAAGTGACTCATACAGGCTAGAAAAATTCCCTTCCTCGCCTCTTTGGAGACTAAAAAAACCCCAAACCAAACCCGCTGCTGTCTGTAGCTCAGTACTTCTACCATGATGTAGAGGGGTAGGGTCTGGCCTCTGGTGTCTTTTATGCTGACGCAGAATTTCTGGCTGCGGTGTGCCCTGCGGGGAGCTGGACGGCCCCAGGCAATGCCTCCAGGGCAGGATTCCCGATACCGGGCACCCTCTGCCGTCTGGAGAGACACAGCCAAGCCTGGAAGTTGACCTAAGCACATGGCTGTCGTAGCACACGGTGCCCAAGTTGAATCGTATCCCCTGGGACACGCTGTCAAGGAGGAGGAATTTCCCGCTCCTCTCTTGAGCGTTCTGCATGTCATGTTGTGGCTGTCGGGATGGAGATCTCCAGGGCTGGACCCTGCATCTGCCACCACAGCCCTGGGACAGCACATGGAGTTTGGAGAGGGGAAAGGCAGACCCAGAAGGTGGGTGAGAAACTGAGAAAAGAGTGGAAAAATGGGGAAAGATGGAAAGACAGCAGCAGAGAGGGCTGGAAGGTAATGAGCAGAGAGGAGGAAAACCAGAGAGAAACGCAGCTTATTTTTGTGAGCAAGAAAATGCCCCAAGACAGCAGGGTGACCCAAAAGCAGTCCTGGGTGCACCCACGCAAGCTGCAGTGATTAACCCCTGGGTGACCGACGTGGAGTCACCATCCCGGCTGCCTGGGGACACCTGTAAGCGCACCAGAGGGAGGGTCCGCTCCCCGCACGGTTTGCTCACATCGGCGCATTCGGACTCACCCGCTCAGCCTCCCTGGGCGAGTCCCGACGGGATGTACTAAACATCGAGGTATTTGGCCCCGGGATCCTTCAAGATGAAAAGCAGCATAGTAACGTCTGCAATTCATTACCGGGGTTATTTAATGGTTGTTGTGTTATTACTAATTAAGCGTGTTATTCCCTATGGTAGCTCCCAGGGGGGAATTGAAGCGTTGCTCAAGGCAGTGAACGCTCTTTCCTCTGTTGCTGGCTGTTAAGGACAAAAGAGGGAGGATAAATCAGTGCGTTTAGCCCTGGGGGACTCTGAACCTCTGGCCTCTGCAAAACATCACCATTATCAGCTCAGATTCACCGCAGGGGAGTCTGCGCTTCCCCTGGGAAAGCTACAGTCTGAGAAAAAAAATCAACCACTCACCCCAAAGAGGAACCCCTAAGGATCAGCAGAGGCCGGGCAGCGCAGACCCCGTACTGCGTGTGGCAGCCGGCTGGTGGCAGCACAGGAAAGACACATGAAGGTCTCCCTGGGCTGCAGAGCAGATCCTGAGCTCTCCTTCACCATCCCGCATCGTTCAGTTTGATGCTGTCCCTGCAGGTGAGCAGGCAGGAATGGGACTGAAAAATGCGCAACAAACCGCCGCATCTCTGGGCTTGCCCCGGAGGAGGCAAGCAGTAGGGACATCTCCAAAAGAAGCTTCCTCGTGAAGGAAAAGAACTTGTCCCTGTCCACTCAGAACTGCACTGGGTCGCCCTACGTCCCCCATGGAAATGTAACAGCTGGGGTAAAAGAGATCTTGAGCAAAAACTCTCCTCTCACCTGGCAAATGCTTGAATCCCATCTGCGCCATGGTTTGTAACATGACTCGTTCCTCCTTGAAAGGAGAGAAGTTAAGCTCCTGAGGGCCAGAGAAAGGTGATCTCACCCTGAAAAGTCAAAGGCAGTGGGTCTGCAAAGGGGAACATGGATTCCAGTCCCCAAACCCTGCCCCGTTCTAGTACTAAACCTTCCTCATTGGTGGCACCATGGGTGAGAAAATATTGAGCTGCCCTTGGCACCGAACAGATACAAATGCAAATTTCTCCCTTTTCCTCAAAAACATTTCAGACATAGAGCGTACTGATGGGAATAGTATAGGGTGAGGCATAATATTTACTGTGCTCAGTTAAACAGAAAGCCAATCCCACAATCATCAGCAAAGGTGAGTTCATCACCTGAACCATCTTTTCTCAAGGGAAGAGATCCCATGTGTGTAGGGAGATGGGTTTGGTGGGGTGGCCTTGCTCTATGGTGACCATGACCCTGTGACCGAGCGGTCCGTGCCATGCTTAGCGGTGTTGTCACCTCATGCCCTCTCCGGGTAAATAACCTTTATCTCCTCATCTCTCTCCTGCTTCCCCAAAATCAGCTATTGCACAAAATGGATCACATGAGTTTCTCTGAGAAGCCCATGAAGCACTGCTGCCAGCTCCAGACATGGTATAAATCACAGAGACATCCCAACGGATATAAATTCTTCGGCTGACCAAGCTGCAGCAACAGGGAAACTTCTCCAAAAGCCTGGCAAGAGCAGAGACTTGGATTCCAGAGAGCAAACCAGGTTGGTGGAGTGGCTTTGTTTGAGTAGTTAATTTGCTTTGTTTCAGGTTTTTCATTGAGAATCAATGAAGTCCCAAGCTTGGCACAGGCGAGGGGCTTTAGAGGGAGTGACAGCGGAAATAGCTCACATCCTGACTGGTACAAACCTTGAATCCAAAGATTCCCAGGGCTTTCTTACCTGTTCCCTAGCCAGGAAGTATGACATTTTCTCAGAACGTTTATTGGTTGACATTTAGAAATCAAACCACATTGGCCATTTGCCCCAGGATATTTGATCCTGTAGGTGCTTTTCTGGTGCTTTTCCAATATCTTGCATCAATAAACACCTAAACGTTGCGTGAGAAATTAGGCATGCTTTGTTAGACTGACCTGGGATCTCCCCAAGCAAAAGCATCTTAAGCAAGAATACAGCCTTCAGGGAACCGGGAAGAGAAAGGTTGAAAATGAGCTCATCCCTCTTTTTGCGCTCCTTGTCTCAGCCTTCCCCATTCCTCTGATACGTCCTCTCCTCCTCATCACATGTCCTGCTTTGGTCCAACCCTGGACTATTCAAAATGAAGTGACGCCTCTCATTCATGGGGCTCTCCTCCCAACAGCGTCAACCCTCAGCTAAGGCATTAGCTGAACCATGACCGAAGAGCCCGTGCGGAAGGACAGCGAGATCAGACACCCCAACTCCAGCATGGGCTGCGGACACAAGGATGACAAAGCCAGCCTGGCTTCAAGCCAGCTAGCGTCTTTCAGCCACCAGCCTCATCAGCCCCCCCACACGCCTGCCTCCAAGGAAGTGTGGAAAAAGGGCGGCCGCATGTTCTCCATCCTGCTGGCCGTGCACCTAGCCCTGCTGGCCTGCACGCTGGTGAGCGGCGGGGCGTTTGAGAAGATTGCCGTGCATGATTACGACGTCTTCTTCCTGCTGACTGTCATGATGCTGATAGTCATCATATGGATCATCTTCTACCTCGTCGGCACCTCCCGGTGCCCAGATGCCATCCTCTGCAAAGACTCCCACGCTGGGCCCATCTGGCTGAGAGGTAGGAGCTCTCGGGGGACTAGGGCTGGAGGTGAGGTGCAGGGTAGACAGTTCATGGGGGCATCAGTTATTACAAGGGCAACAGCAACCATCTGGGGCACAGTCTCCTCCTCTTATGCTGGGGCATGGCACCATGCCCTGCTTCAGATGGTTACCTCCTAGTCCCTCCACTGGTTTCACTGCCAGGTCTCCCTTTATCCTGCAACGGTTCTTGGGACTTTACACCAGGTTTCTTCCCAGCCTTACCGTTGCTCTTGCAAGAGCTGTTCGCCCCAGTCAGAGAACAGGGTTGACTGAAAATCTCTTCCAGCCAAAATTACTGTGTGATTCTGTTTGGCGCCAAGATAATTTGGCTGCTGGGAGAGGAAAAACAGAGGTAGAAGCAAAGCCTCTACACAGCCATAGTTCCTCTTCTTCCTCTCACCTATTTGCATTAGCACACATGTGCATACATCTGTCCAACCACAGGTATTTTGGTTCCTCAACAGGAGGCCTGATCCTATTTGCCATTTTCAGCCTTGTCATGGATGTGTTCAAAATAGGATATTACTCGAGCTTCTACAGCTGCCTGTCTGCAATCAAAATAATCTACCCCATTGTGCAAGCAATATTCCTGGTGGTCCAGGTGAGATGGTTGTGCTCTGCCTCGGGGAGGGCTAGAGAGACAGAGCCACCAGGTGGAGGAGCTCTGATCTCAGGGACATAGTTCAACTCCCCCTGCCGCAAACGCAGGCGGCTTAACTCGCCCCCCACCCAGCCCCAGCAAATATCTTCTCCCTGCAACCGCGACAACTTCCAGCTGTGGCAACTCACTTTAAGGCACTGATTTAAACTCGTTCCTATGCTGTGACATTTTGGCTTGTGCCAGGATGGCTTATCACAAACTCTAAGCAGCCCCCAGCCAGCCAGGTCTCCTTTCCCATGACGAAAGGAGAGGGAGGAGGACAGTCAGGGCAGGGGCTGCCTTGCAGTTTGAAGTCCTGCACAGAGCACTACCTGCTCTGGGACAACAGCAAGGAGGGAAGAGGTCAGATAGGGACAATTTAGACAGGAACAAGGGCTGGGCATGGGCAGAGCGATGGCAGTGGGACAGGGCAGGAGGATCAAAGAAAGAACAGACCACATCCATCAAATGGACAAGATTATGTGCTAGTGGGCTGGATGCAGGTGGACCCAAGTGAAAGAGGCTCCAGCTTGCTCTCTGCTGAGCAGGGAGCTCCCTACTGCAGAATGACAGGATTTGCTTTCTTGCTTTGTTGGAAATAACAACTTCTTTTCCTGCCCCAGACATACTTCCTGTGGATCTCTGCCAAAGACTGCGTCCACGTACACCTGAATGTTACCAGGTGAGCACTGCTGCTCTTTGAATCCTGCTGGCCCAGAACATCTGGGCCACCGCAAACCCACTGCACTCTCTCACACAGCTAAAATGTGACAATGGGATAATCCCGTCTCCCATTGGCCAGCATTAGTGCTGGCCTAAACTAAACCTGCTCGGTCTCCAGCCAGCCCTAGATCCCAGCTCAAAGCAGCTGAGGTTCATGACCTGTGGATCTAGCAGGGTTGGGTTTCAGTTCAAGAATACAAGCATTACTCAAAGCAGATTAGTATTAAATAAATAATTAGCATTAAATAAAATGATTCATAGTTGACTTTTGCTTCCTTGAGGAAGACAACAATGCGGTGGGCAAGCCTCAGGCTAAAACAAGATCTTGTTCACTTTTGCAAGACTGGATCTGCTGGAGCCTATTAATCTAGTCACTACTGAGAAGCTCTTCCAAAACCAACAAGAGTAATCAGCCCTTGCTAATTCTCATGACCACGGACAAAAAATAGGAAGAGAGCGAAAGCAGCAAAGCAAGGGTCAGGATTTCTCGCCTCGACCACTAGAGTCCTCACACCACTTCAGGCAGCTCCCATGGTCTCTCTGAGCACATGCACATCTATACCACAGATCGGAGCAACACGGCCTAGAGCCATTGCTTTAATCTCATGAACTTTCTTCTTCTTCTGCAGGTGTGGCTTGATGCTAACACTGACTACAAACTTAGCGGTGTGGATGTCAGCAGTGACAGATGAGTCTGTCCACAAAGCGCATTCAAAGTTGAAGAAGAACACGACAGAGGACATCTTCAGATGGCTCTTGAAAGGTAACCTGCCCATTTGTGGAGACATCTGGTCCAGGGAGGGAGCCCAAGAGGCAGAAATTGTTCTGCAAGTCAGGTTTTAGTCCTCTTCAGAAGGCCTGTCTAGAGCTGAAGGTTCCTTTAACAGAGCTGGTATGTTAAAAACCAGGTCTTAATGTTCATTTCTTAGTCTGTATCACAGAGGAGTCAGAAAGGTGGAAGGGCCTGTACAAATGGGATGGGAATGAAGAAGGGAAGGAAAAAGAGAGATTTAACCTGCCACGTCTTCAGAAAGAACACGGGCGCCAGAAAGCTGAAGTTGAAGTGTCCTTGTTTTCAAAATGGTCACGTATTCTTCTGTCCTTAGTCTTGTTTTCCACTGAATAAGTATCCAGTTCTTCAAGGCTGCTAAGAAGTGCTGGCTCCTTGTTTTAATACCACTGCATCTATGTGTTTTTATCTTGTTTCAGCGGGAATGAGAAGTAGCTCAGCTGAAGAATGCAATTGCAATAGCCAAATCTGCCAGATCTTCAAGAACGGCTACTTTTGGCTGTACCCCTTCAACATCGAGTACAGTCTCTTTGCCTCTGCCATGGTCTATGTCATGTGGAAGAATGTTGGACGCTTCATAGACCATCACTCCCACCACGTTCAGCGCCTGAAGTTCAGGCTTTTCCGAAGGACCTTCTTTGTAGGCATCGTGTTGGGCCTCATCATTCTGGTGAGTGGTTTGGGAGTCCTTATTCTTTATGAGGTGCAGGTAAATTCCAGCACTGAACCCAGTAAGAAGAGCCAAGCACTCACCATGTACTACATCTTCAACATTGTTTGTCTGGGCCTGATGTCTCTTGTCTGTATTGGTGGTTCTGTCATCTACCGGTTTGACAAGAGAGACATGGATCGGCACAAGAACCCAACCAGGACCTTGGACGTGGCCCTGCTGATGGGTGCAGCCTTGGGGCAGTACGCTATTTCTTACTACTCCATTGTGGCCATTGTAGCCAGCACACCAAGGGACGCTATCAGCGCACTCAACCTCACCTATGCCCTCCTAATGATTGCCCAGCACACCTTCCAGAACATCTTCATTATCGAAGGCCTTCATCGGCAGCCCCCCAAGGAAGACCACAAGCATGATTCTCACCAGAAGGATCTCTATGGACTCACCTTTGTCAACATCAACGCAGTGTCCCTCCGTGTGCCCGATAGTGGCAGCACCCTGGCACCTAGCACTGCCGCTGAAGCCATCCATCCTTCTGACCTCGTGCGGTCCCTCACCGCCCCCAAGAAGATGAACTGGAGGAGGAAGTTCTTAAGGGAGATCTCCATGTTCCTCCTGCTGAGCAATATCATAGTGAGTACATGCAGAGAGCAGAGTTTGTCAGGGCGGGGGGAGAGGGAGGCAAGCACAAGGGAGAAGCGTCTGTGAAGGAAAGGACATGGCCCGTGCACAGCCAGTCCTTTCTGTGCTTCCAATATACAGGGAGCACGCTTATATTTGTGTGTGCTGATAGCTGCGGTTCCTTTGTCACTTGAAGGCAAGAGCAACTGCCCTGGAGTTAAGACGGTTTAGGCTATGCTGACAGAGGCTGTCACTTATCGCCAGAACGTCAGAGAATAAAATCAATGGGTAAAAGAAAAGAATCAGTTTCAGTATTTGTACTGGGTGTTAGCGGATACATAGAATAGCTTATTAAAAGCAATAAAACACATTAAGCCCTTCTCTTACACCCCCGAAGAAAGGGTGTAAAGTGACAAATACCTGGGGTGAATTCTGGGTTTTCTTGAGAAACAGCAGCATGACTCTTCTCAAAACCCACGGCCTTGGAGTCCAAACCCTGATCCCAGTTGCTGTGAGGAAAAAACGGGCACTGACAACTTCAGGGGGGGTTTCCACTTTCATGAGCAGCCAGGGGACTGCAGTTCCCTGCAAGGGAAATGTAGCTGCACCTCCAAAGAAGCGAAGCGCACGTTATGTCTCCAGAGACCCTCTAAATCTTCAGCTAGTCAGTCGCATCACGTCCTCGAAACGATTTTACACATAAGCTCACAAAGAATGGGCTGACAACCCCCACACAACCAGACACACACGCTGGCTGGGCTTCCGAGCTCAACGCACACCACCGAGCCTGGGGAGACCAAGCTGCTGCCAGCTCAGCGCTACCCATGCTTGCTCCATCCAAAGAGTTTGGACAGGCCAGGTTCATGCTGACACACAACACGCTCAAGTTCTTCCCGTGGTGGGTGCTTCACCCCTCGATTCAAGCCTGTCTTTGAGCACGAATCGAAACTAGGCCCGGGGTACAACACTAGATCATCACTGATCTTAATGTAAACACAGGCTCCTGGCAGTGGTCCCATGCTCAGAAGGTCGCTCTTTTCTCGCCTCTCGGTAGCTGTGATTGCAGGTGCTTACTGTACCGCACACCTTTCTCATGGCACTGTTATTCTCCCGTTTCCTCAAACAGCTCTGGATCATGCCAGCGTTTGGTGCCCGGCCCCAGTTCGACAACGATACAGAACTGAACTTCTATGGCGACTCCATGTGGCCGGCCATCGTGGACATTTGCCTGCCCTTTGGGATCTTCTACCGAATGCATGCAGTGGCCAGTTTGCTGGAGGTCTACATCATGTCCTAAAGAACTGTCTCGTGAGGAAGATGAGATCCTCCTCAACCAATCCACCTTCTTCCTACCCCAGGGCTGGGAGACTGCCCAGACGTCCTGAGGGGTCCCCAGCACTCCCTGAATCATGTCCCCTTGCAGTGTTGGGGCATTCATGAACTGTCAGTGAAGATCATCCAAACATAGTCCAGATTTTATTTTTGCTACTTGCGTGTGGATGTGCGTGTGTGTGCCTGAAGTTCTTAAAGCTTAAAGGAAAAAAAAAAAGGAAGGTGTCTAGAGTAGGATCATGGTAATTACCCTTGGTTCATGCAAAGAGACTCACCTTCCTTCTTAAAAGCCTGTTCACTCCGGGTGCTCGGCCCCCTCGGACAGTCAGTGCCTGCCCGCACGCAGAGAGCCGGTGGGTACGAGGGGCTAACGCAGGCGTGGAAGGCAGAGAAAGGGAAAAACCACTTCTGGTATGGCCAGTCGGAAACCACTCCCCTGCAGAGATGTGAAAAACAAACCAGTGACCACCAAAGGCTTTGGGGAACATTTTAATCTTTCCTCTCTGTATTGCCCATTTATACTCACCCCCTTGACCCTTCCCTGCACCAGACCCTGCTGTTTTCCTTCCTCTTCAGGGAGGCATCACTGCTGCCGAGTGGGTTTGGTCGCTGTAGCCTCCTCCTCCAGAGGGGCACATCGGCTCCACAGGAGAGCTATGCATGTCGTCCTGCGCTGGCCCTGACATGGGATTCCTCTAAGCACACTTTTTTTCCCCCAGTTTTCCTGAATCAGGGCTCAAGAGCCATAAAGATCACATGGGCAATACAGTCTGGGAAATGATGAAGAGATTTGCTTCTTGGGTTGGTTTTTTTTTTTGTTGTTGGGTTTTCTTTTTTAAATAATGATTTTTTTAAATATATAAACATTTTTTGTATGCAAAATTATTTATTGATTTTCACTGTAACACTGAACCCCCCCATGACGCAGAAATCAATCCAACGCCACGGCCAATTTGATGTCCCATGCCCTGAAGGGATGCTCATGCTGCGCCCTCAAGCCTGTGCGGGCTCTGAGGCTGTGAGCCCGGCCCCGGCGCCCAGACCGCCCCCGTCCACGCACCAGTGGGGCCCCGACACGGGGTTCTGGGTGCCCGCAGCTCTCCATGAACCACTGTGTGGTTGAGGGGGCTTTCAGAGCAGGACTCCTGGGCTGTAGGAGGTAGAAACGGGTCCTCTGCTGTACCCAGAGTCCAAGCAGAGCCTCAGAAAGCCCACGGCGCCAGGCTGGGAGAACGCATGCCGAAACGGCACAGCTGAGCTTTGTCTGTACCCTGAGACATCAGGGTTTATCCTTCCAATAAAGAGCACCGCAAAGGTGGCAGAAATCATCAAACCTTTTCCTGTGTGCATCCGCCAAAGAAAAAAAAGAACAAAACACAACAATAAATGCAAATCACGATACTTGAAATCGAGTGATGCGGTTTTCCACCCGATGCCCAGACTGCCAGCCCAGGCTCACGCCTTTCGAACCACCTTTCCCCCCCGGAAACCTACAGCACCAAACCAGAAGGGACCGGTGCCTCCGGCTGGTCCGACACCAGCCTGCCTGCCAGCAGCCTTTTTCCGAGGCGGGTAGAAGATGGGGTAAATCCCTATTTCCCCTGCCCCCGGAGGACTGCACTGAACCGGCATCTCTCAGGGGGGCCGATCCTTCCCTTCCCGAGCCTGGGAACGGCGTGGCAGCCTCTCCCAGCCCCACCGACCCAGCAAAGGTCTGGCTGTAGTTTTTCCATTGATCTGGTAAAGATACAATCTCTCCCTAGAAACGTTACCTTCCATGAAACAAAAGCCTTATTAATTTTAACTGCAGGAGCCACAGATTAAGTCAGAAAAAGAGACGTAAATGGTGCACAGACGTCAGTCTTACGTACACCCCCAGACATTCTTTTAGCCCAAGCTGCTGAGCTCGGACGGGGGCAGAAAACACTGTTAATCACCTACGGTGTTCCTGGGGGCCACACCGGGTTTTCCTCCTACGTATTCATGCTGGTGCCTGGTCCCAGGTTCCCGGGCTGGGCACACTGCGCCAGGTACGGCAGAGTTTGAACTGCTCTTCTGTTCCAGACAGAGACCATAGGGGCACTTCTGGGTCTAAGTAAACTCACCATGGGTGCAAGGAGAACCCCACAACCACCCGAGCAGCACTGATACAGGCAATCCCAAATTAACCGCCCCAGGGTGGCGGGTCAGCAGGAACCACAACATCCAACCACAAGCAATCATATCGGCATATACCAAAATGCTCTGGGGACAGCACAAGCTCCACAAGGGGCCCTTGCTAACCTGAAGCATCTCCAGGATGCAAACGCAGGGTCGGCAGGGGTTTCCAGCCGAGGGCTGCGTTCTTCTTCCGCCCTCCAGCCGCATACATGCATCTTGGGAGAGGCAGCAGATAGGGAAACGGCCATCAGTGAACCCTATCTATATACCCAAGAAAGGGGACAGAGGGAAAGTGAGCACCCACAGGTCCAAAAACCAAAAAAATAAACCCCAAACCCTAGGAAAACTCCACTGTAAACCATGGGTCCTGCTGCGTGCTCAAGGATTGCCTGCCTAGAACATAGCTCGTGATGAGTTAGCATGCAAAAGTATGACCTGCACGGCTGACGGAGATCAGCNAGCTCGTGGTGAGTTAGCGCGCAAAAGGATGACCTGCACGGCTGACGGAGATCAGCCAAACATCCCCGTGCGACTCCCTGTGCAGCCAGCATCCCAGGCACGTCACCCAGACCCGGGTGAGCCCCCAGAGCAGGCATTGCCACGTCCTAGACGCACGGAGCCAGGCACTTCCCCGGGACCTGCGCTGTTGGGTCATGGAGCCGACTGATGCTGGTGCCTCCATCACTGTGGACCCGCACCACACCTCCTCCCAAGCCAGTTAAACGGAGGGACATCTCTGTCTGACAGAGAGTTTTATGGGAGAGGAGAACAGCCCAAGCATGAGTACGGTGAAGGGGTCCTGCTAGTCAAGAGCCACTTGGTCCTTCATACACACATCCTCATGACAGATCCCTACAGCTCCATCTTCCACACCTGGAAGGAGGGAAACTGAGGCACGGGAGCTGGGGGAACAGAAAGCCTGTGTCAGTGCAGAGAATGAGGCTGGGCCCTGAGGCCACCGGCAGCATTCTGCTGACTGCTCCTGCCCTTGCATCAATTACGGAGCAGAGATCAGATCCGAATCAGGGGGAGGGAGACAGGGACAAGGATGCGCCTCAGGGTGACTGTTTAGATGGCAGCCATTGCAAAGGAAGAGCTACAGGAAAGCAAAGGTCTGCCCTGGGGCCCTCACGTCTTGCCAGGGGCTTCCAGGCTCGCTTGCTTTGGTATAAAAGCCGCCTTGGCCTTCCAGGGAGCTGAGGACTTGCTGTGCTGCGGGGGTCTGGCAGGAGCACGGAACCCCACCGATAAAGATCACTCCTCAAGGGATGCCTGGGGTAAGAGCCCAGCTCCGGTCGAGCTCAGGGAGCACCAGCCCCGCAGGTCCAGCTCCAGGACTGGAGCCACTGCATGAGTGGTGAAAAGGTCCTGATCCAGAGCCTGGCCTGAGGTGCTGGAGCCATCAAGGAAGAGCAGCAAGAAAGGGAAAAGACAAAGACCGGGAGATCAGATATCGCTGCTCAGAAAAAAGCAGGGAAGGCCATGGCCAAGGCCAGAACTGAGTCATCATCCCACCACTACCAGGGTTTCGTATCCCCTCCTCTGCTTCTTAATCATCTGTTATTTGAGGGCGAGTTTTGTTTTATTAGGAAAAAAAAAAAAAGCCTTTTATCTGGGTGATTTGCTCTGAGGTGTGTCAGGGACAGGGGAGGAATCCAAGTTAATTATTACCTGTCAATGCAGCAGCTGGAAAGCGGGCNCAAGCAGGCGCATTGAGGGGATCACAAGGCTGGAGATGAGGGATGGGTTCACAGCACAAGGCAAGATGCAGCCGGCGAGCAGGACCGGCTCCGGGGTGTGCTGGGAGCCAGGGCAGGAGGTGGCGGTGGAGGAGGCACTTCCCAGGGACCAAGGCAGTGGTCCTGGCCAGCAAGGAGCAACTCAACGCCAGCAGGAGGTCAAAGCACCGAGGGCCGGCGGGGCAAACACAGAGCCGTGCTTCACGAGTGGAGCCAGCACATACCCACAGAGCCCATCTGCTCCCGCAGCGAGGGACAGAGCTGGGGCGGCGCAGCATGGCTCACCCTCACCCACGCTGGATGAAGCTGCTCTTTGCAGTCACCCCGAAAGGCGATCACTCACCAGCCCTGCGGGAGACGTCACCGGTGCAGTTATCATCATCAGAGGAGGAAGGGCGTGGGCCGGCCGGGGAGTCGCGAGGCGCACGGTGTTGCTCAGGCGGCCTTTGGGCAAACACAGCGGCTGGGCACGAACCCCCGGGTCCTGTTTACAGATCCGCTTGGCCCAGACTGGGTGTTATTACTGCTAAGTGCACAGATAACGCCATTAAGCAGCGCACTGCTGATAGCAGAGGGGCAAACATCACTAACGTCTAGCAGCTTTCTCTCAGCCTCCGAGTAAAGGCAGCTTCTGCAGGGCAGAGCCGGGCAGTGATTTATGTGATCAGTTAATTCAACTCATCCTCACCCTTCCTGTCCCTCTCCCGCACGCTTGCTTACTTAATGCCTTGGTTACACTTGTGTCAATACGTTCAAGTTGAACAGCCGCTCTTCTTCAACATAAAGGCCAAATTAGGAGGATTAACCAGTTTCCCAGGGCTTCACCGCTCCTTTGGGTTCAATCTCAGCTCCAAAGCCAGGAGAGGGCAAGCCAGGCTAGGAAGGATGCCTCATCTTTTCAGCCAAGATACACAGTCCCCGTTGGCAAAACCACCGGGGCACAGCTGGCCCCAGCAGTTTATTTCAGGCCCACCTTTAAAGGAAAACCTCCAGTTTCACTCAAACTTATTTACCAAGCCTCCTTGCCTCCATTTCCCAGTTCTGCAGCCACCCCAGTTTAGGATCACGTGCACCAAAATCCAGCCAAGTTTGTCAGTGTCTCACATGCGAACCTCTGGCTTTGTTTGACAAAGAGCCCACCAAATAGCTCTTGGGAGATCCCAGATCCCTGCTAAGCTCTAGAATGGGGTCCGGAGAAGAGTCAGGCACCCAAAGGAGAGCCTGATTGCACTCAGGGGATCCCAGAGCATCGAAGCAAGAAGCAAGGACACAGTCCCGCGAGCAGGCTGGAGATGTTGATGCTTTGGGGGAAGGTAGAACAAATCTAGCCACAGGTATTTGTGAAGACCTGCCCAGATCAAAGCGTGTGGGCTCCCCCCCAGCAGTGCAAGGGTTTGGTCAGACATTAAACACGACCGTTTTGCTGGCAGACATTAAACGCAACGGCTGCACTGGCACACGCTGAGTGTTCTCGCCCGGGAGCAATGGGCCCCTTTCACTCTTGTTTTCCGTCCCTTTCGTCACATCCCCACGCATGATAACCCGTGCTCCCCCACCCACTCCTACCCCTAATCAGGTTCTTGGGAAGTGTTTCATGGCTCTGAACTCCCGACTCACGTGTTTGCCAGCTGCAAGAACCCCAGGGCTTGGGGGTTCATCCTGGGACACACAGAAAATTCCTCTCATTCCATGGAGAGGTCCAATCTCACCTGATGGACCCTCTGGGCTCACCAGCTCGGCCAGGAATGCCAAATCCCTATTGCCAGCCACAAAACTAGGGGGGTCAGCTCACCACAGAGTCCCAAGACAGAAATCGGTTTGCCCTGCAACAGGAAAGGGAACAGGGACAGCACAGCTTGGACCTAGAGCATCCCTGACCCCGCACGGCTGAGCCTGTGGGGTCTGCATGCGAGGGTCAGCTCTGAAGTCAGCATTAACACGTCATAGCTATCACCCCCAGAAGCAGCAACCTTTCTGCCAGAAGCACATCAAACTGGCATCATCCCTGCACCTGGGCTGCACTGCGAGTCTTGCCTTTGGGGTCAGTTTGGGTATCTATGCCCTGGGTAAAGGCACAAAGTAATGGCCCAATTGAGGAAAAAAAACCCCACCTTAGGATCTACCCAAAAACAAGGGAGTGGGGAACTCAAGTGGATTTTAGCCAAAGCAGTGTGGCTAAGCACTCCCAGCACAAGCCTGTGCCAGGAGATTAGCTCTATACTCGCCTGAGCTATGGCACAAATTAGTCACCGCAGCTTGTGGTTTTACCAGTTGGCACATCCCGCGCCGAGGCCGTTGACACGGGGCAACCCAGCGGGTGTATAAAGGAGCTGACAGCCATTGGCTGCCCTTGGCAGAGCTGAGAGCTTCTCACTGAGTAATTAATGTAATGACAATAATAAACCCAAAGTAAACAAGGAGGGAAAAAAAATAAATCAGTGGGCTGAGAGCAGAGGCCACATTCAGCAGGAAGCAGTCCTGACAGCTTCTGCCTGTGCCTCGGTCCCTTGGAAAGACTCACGTGCATCCTGGTGGCACTCCAGCAAGAGGTTTTAACATCGGCTGCAACGGAGGCAGCGCCGGCAACTGCGCCCACTTGGAAGCAGCAGGAGGCTGCGGGGAGGTAAGGGCTGGGGCTTGGCTGCTCTCAGCAGCACGCGGCGATGCGGCGAAGGGGTTGGGTCCACGGCAGCAGCTGCTGTGTGCAGCCTGGGCACCTCCTGCTGCAGCCGGGATGTGTTTCCATCCCATTCTTCCGATTTTACGGCCTCTCCCCTCCCTCCCCTGATCCCAAAAGCAGAGTAGTTATGGCCCTAAGGAACGGGAGGTCATGTGCGGAGTTTTGGAGCCAAATGGGGAAAAGTTTAGGATCAGTCTCCACTAACAGAAGAGCACTGAATCCCCAGAGAGCAAAGGGAGACAGAGCACCTCAGTGCACGTGCAAGGGAGGAGGGAAGCACTGAAATTTCAACCCCTTCTCAGACAACTTCTCTCCCAAAGCCTAAAGAAAACTACATATAATTCCACCCCCCGAACTCAAACACATCTCAGGGGTGTGCTTTCACTCCAGCCACCCCCACCGCAGCCAAAGTCACCCCCTGGAGTGAAAGCATTTCCATTTACGGAATCTATAGGAAGGCTGATCTTGCCCGATTGCTGCACACGAGCAAGGAGATTTCTCTCTCATGGGCAATACGGTCCTACCGAGATTTGTTCCCAAAGCTAGACAGAAAAGCCCCGAGGCTCTGGATATCTATCTGGGTCAATTCCTCAAACTCCTCTGTGTCAGTGTGCTCATGGCTCTGCGCTTTTTCCTCTGTGCTACAAGTAGGAAAAGAAAGAAAAGCAAATGTTAACTCTGTGCCATTCTCAGCCCTCCTGAGATCCAACCCAGCAGCTTGGATCAAAACTTACAGACCCTTTTTTTTTCTCTCCAGCTCTGCCACAATTTGTGTGACCGTACGAGGAGCGTGGTATAACTCTCACAGCCCGAAACCACAAGGGAGAGGTTGGACCCATCAACCAAAATCAAACAGCTCTGAATTTTAGAGCAGGTCTGAGCTTGCTCTGTATTTCCACCTAATCCTCACAGCAACAAAGGGAAAGGAGAAAACCTGAATCCAGCGCTGTACACAGAGGTGTGAAAGGTGAGGATGGGGACAATTTGGTCACCTCCGGTCCCAACAGCTCCAAGTAGCGGTGGGGTAGGACAGAGACATCAAAACTCCATTTTAACGCAGTTGTCTCTGGACAGCTTTTGGCAGAAAAGCTTTTTCCCAGTGCCCTGCAATGACTCTGTCCCATGGGGGAATTTAATGCCCAAACCGGGCTAAACACCGGTCTCTTTTCCCCTTCATCCAGCTTCTGGAGAGGGAAAGGGAAGCTGCGAAGCAAGCAAGGGAGGTCACCGCACAAGTAGCTTTTACAACCGAGCACATCTCAGCATGCCCCTCACCATCCTGTTTGATTCTAACCTCCCCTTTGTTCGCGTGGCAGGTGACCCGCAGGCAGATGAGCCATGTCGGGCAACAAAGCCTCAAAGCAAAAGCCCTGCCATCACTGCAAGAACAGGCCAGCCTCAGCCCCACCAGGCACCTCCATGATCCACTATGAGAAGTTCTGGCTGTACCGTCACTGCTCTTCAGTGCAGCAGAGGGACAGGCAAGCTCAGAAAGCTGGGCAGCTCTTCTCAGGGCTGCTGGCCATGAACGTGGTGTTTCTGGGCAGCGCCTTCATCAGCAGTATGATTTTCAACCACGTGGCCATCACACTGGCAGACCTCTGGATCCTACTTTCCATCCTAAAGGTCTTGTGCCTGTGCTGGATCATCTACTACCTGCTGGGCACCAGTCAGCAGCCGCACGCAGTCCTCTACCGGGATTCCCACGCTGGGCCGATCTGGATTCGGGGTAAGTTCTGCTTTTATTTATCATCTCATGCCTTTCCTTTCTTCTCAGTGCTTGATAGAGAAGATAAATAAGTTCTTCCCCCACTACTAAAAGAGGTGGAAGCCACAGGAGATGTAGTTAGCTTGTGGTGCAAGGCTGGGAGAAGACAGCAGCATAGTGGATGCCACAGAGAGGAACTAGAGTGGCCGGGAAAGCCTTGAACTTGGTTTCTTTTTGGCCTCCAACACAACCTCACTCTTCAGTGCCTTCCCAAAGCACAGCCCAGGCACCTCCCAGCAATGAAGCACAGTGGGAGAGATGTAGGGAAGGTTTTGGGCATGGCCACTTTGCAAAGTGAGAGGAGAACCATTTACCCTCCGAGGGCGTCAGCAGCGCCATGCCACCCTCGTCCTTGTTTAACATCACAGCAGTCCTGTTTCCAGAGGAAGATACCTAGCCAGTAAGTCACATCCCAGTGACAACCAAGCTTTCCTGGAGATTTCCCATCAGTAGCTGTCCCACTTTGTGAAATGACACTTCTCCAAGCATGCCTGCATCTGGTCTATTATGGAGTTTCTCATTAGTGCATGGTCTTGTTAACTAACCATGGAGAATTAAACAGAAGAAAGCTGCAAGGTACCTGAGTACCTAAAGCTGCAGAGAGATGTCCAAGGCAAAAGGGAGAAATAATTAAAGGGTCCTAACTTCTGCATACTCCCGCTGCCAAAAGCCTCAGCAGACCTGCGTTCATCTCAGGTTTTTTTTCCCCTCAAGGCAGAAACCATCAGCTGCAATTAGCTTCCCTCTGTCACTCCAGACTGCACAGAAAAGGTCAAAAACCCTGTTCCCACCTGGTACCCAAGCACCAGAAAATACCTTGCATTGTCTCAACACCTTAAACCAGCCGAAGCACGCAACCAGGCTCCTTTTTGTCCCCTTCTCTCAAAATCATGAGACTTCCAAAGGGAAAGGCCTCCAGCTCCACCCAAATCCAAGAGGCATGAGGTCTCCAGTCTCCATCCGGGCTCAGATGCTCCACAGACACGTCTTTGTTTATTTACTGGTGCTTTTGCTGTTTGCTCAGGGTCAGTGCTGCTGTTCGGCAGTTTCAGCATCCTCCTGAACGTGTTTCAGATCGGCTACAGCGCAATTCTCATCCAGTGCAAATCCAGGGTGGAAATTGTGTTCCCCAGCATTGAAATCATCTTTATTTTCACGCAGGTACTGCACATTACCCTTCTGAAAGCTCGCTTGTTCTCTCTGTCCCATTCCTGGGAGCCGAAGGGGTGGGAAGTGGGGAGACTTGGGAAAGGGGGTGCACGAGGCATTCTCATGAGCATTAAAGGCATTAAAGTACCGCACACCATCTCAAATGCCACCCACCCACATTCCTTATGTGCCAGATTGAGAGATAAAGTAGTAAGATTTAGAAAGAAATCCCTCTAGCAATACCTGACGTATTGCAGGATCTAAAAAAGTTTGGTTTTAAGCATCCAAGGAGGGAGAGAGGAGAGGAGATTTCAGGTTTTGCCAGCGAGATGTCCGAGACCCAGCCTCTATCTGCTAATGCATCCCCCCAACAAAATCCTTCCTGCACAAGAGCATCTCACACCATTTGCAACTTGTTACTCTGATACCAACCCTCCTCTTTCCAGACCCAAACCCATACTTGAAAAGTAAACCAGCTCCCATCTTAGCAGCAAATACCCACGTTTATACAAGGCAGAGAAAAGCACTAGGTGCAGGCACACGCGTGCTGCAGTCACCTAAGGATGCCAGCACATGCCCCAACACTGAAACGCAGGTACACGCATGCCCCTACACCACTGGCACAGGGGCAGGTTTGCTCCCGCTCGGACACGTGCCTTCTGGCCCGCCTGTCCCTTTCCACCGTGTGTGCGGCAAGCTGCCAGCTTCACCCTGCTCATGTCATAACTGTTATCCATTTGCAGGCTTTTTTCCTGTGGCATCACTCTAAGGACTGCATTCAAGTCCAGCACAACTTCACCAGGTACAAAAAGGGGAAGAACTGCCTTCTTCTCTAAAGAAACTCTCCCTTTCTGCTATGCTCTCCTTTATTCCAGCTAGAACTGTCTTCATCCGATCTTGCACGGACTCTCTATATTGTGCATCACACAAGAACGAAGCTATGACTTGACCAGACCCATCCTCCTCCCTCTCCCTCCATCCTCACCAGCTCTCTCTCGTTTTCACTTGTGCCTTGGACTGCTGCAAAGCTTGTTGCTTCCTCCTAACCCCAAATACCTCCTCGCTGCATGGCTCGGGGATCAATTCATGGACTGGAGGATGAGGTGGGGTGGTCTCCCCATTCCTGTCACGGGGAGATGTCTCAGCTTTCCCTCCCTCGACTGCACCCAGACTGAGGCCAGTGTCTCCCACGAGCCTGGCACTGCCCACCCTGCTCCTTTGCAAATGGCCAAACGGGAACGTATTCAGCCAGATTATCGTGTGCAAAGTCGCGCACCAATGCCCATATGCAGAAACACACTGTGTTTGCACCCATCTGTGCGTGGGTAAGCAAGAAGCAAAGGGCAGTGGCAGGTGGACACACAGTCAGCTCACAAACTGTCTCCACAGGCAACATGCTGTAGAAGTGCCTTTCTCTTCCCCCAGGTGTGGGCTGATGCTGACCATAGCCACTAACCTCCTCCTCTGGCTCTTGGCCGTGACCAACGACACCATTCACATGGAGATCGAGTCTCAGCTGCGTGAGGTGGAGCAGCGATTCGAAGGCAAGGCTCCTTTCTCACATCCCTGTTTGTATCAGGCTGACATAGGTGACTTCTAGGGAGACAACAGTTCTTGACATCAGTGACTCAGATATCACAACTAGTTCTCCTAAATGCTGCGACTTCCCAATTATTAGAGGTTGTTCCCGAGGAGGTCGGCTGCAAGGGGAGAACTTCTTTACCTGGAGGCGGGGGATCTGCTATGAAACCCTGGAACTGAGGGCTAGGAAAGGAAAAGCCCACCATAAATTAGCATTTTGGCTCACATTTACCTGTTAACTGTCAGCAAAACATTGCCAGGCTAGAAGAGACTCATGTAATCGCTGTGCTTTTCTTTCTGAGGATATGGGGGGGGGTGCAGGGAACCAATATTCTAAGGGTAGAGATAGCGAAGGCTTCACTGTGAGGGAAAGGATGTCTCCCTCATCCAGCACCTATGGTGTTGACCAGAAGGAGCACTACATATTTAGGAAAAGACATTTGCTAAACCCTGTTATTCTGAATCCTCGCAGCCTTGAGGACCGAGTGGTAATTACTTAACTTCCTACCGATCGCTGTTTCTGAAATACATAGAGACAGATGTTGTGCCTGCACACAAGAAACTCCCAAAGATAACCATGAAATCCAGGCCATCTCCCTCTTAATTGTTGCCTTCCTCTTCTCACGCTCCAGGCAACGAGACTGCCTCGTGCACATGTCCAAACACAACCATCTGCAAAGTATTCCAGAAGGGCTACATCCTGCTCTACCCCTTCAACACCGAGTACTGCCTCATCTGCTGCTCCGTGCTGTACGTCATGTGGAAGAACGTGGGGAGACGCATCAGCCACCACCATGACCCTCACATCAAGCCCAAGTTCAAGCTCCAGGGGGTGGTCTTTGGGCCACTCCTGGGCACCATTGCTGTAATCATCGGGATCTGTGTCTTTATGATGTACCAGATCCAGGCCACCGGCTCAGCCCCCAACCACCAGGTCTTCGTGATGTATTATTCCTACTACATTGTGCTCCTGCCCCTGATGAGCGTGGGCGCAGTGATCGGGACAATCATCCATGCCTTGGAAAAAAAGGAGCTGGACACGCTGAAGAACCCAACGCGCAGCCTAGATGTGATCCTGTTGATGGGGGCAGCCCTTGGCCAAATTGCCATGTCCTACTTCTCCATTGTTGCCATTGTGGCCACTGACCCCAGGGACCTGTTGAACAGTCTCATCCTGTCCCATTCTGTCCTCCTCATCTTTCAGAACATCACCCAAAATGTCTTCATCATTGATGGGCTTCACCGGCAGCCCTTTGCAGCAGCAACTGAGGCCAGACACACACAACACGCTGGGGAGCAAGCAGTGGCTTCAGAGCTACCTAGTGAAGAGGAAACCACGACAAGCAGCAACCAGGAGCACACACAGATGTCTCCCAGCACAGAGGAAGAAATGAAAGAAGAGCAGAATCATGAAGCCTATGACCAGAGAAGAGTGAACATGCTGGAGCTGGGAGAGGAGATCCGGAAAGTTTCTCTGTCCTATATCCATAGCTACTCTCACCTGAGTTGGAAGAGAAGAGCATTAAGGGAGATCTCGTTCTTCTTGGTTTTGTGCAACATCATAGTAAGTATTGCGCTCTCTGCCGCTTTGCAGCATGGCTAAGCCATCATGACCTGCGACACAGACATGCTCTCCCTGTCTTTCTCTTGGGCCACTATTCCAGACAAGAAACCTTTGCCCACCAAGTTTCAAACTACTGGCGAGGCAAGTCAAGACTGGTTTTGCTGTTAATACTCCACTTCCACAATTATAAGGTCTTTCTTTAAGAGTCAAATATGGGTAGGTTTCCTGGGTGGAGGAAGGAGACAGCTAATAAATACTTACATGCCAAAATTTTAGCCTCTGAAAAAGTTATCAAACTCCTTAAGGGTGTTTCATGAGATAGGTGGAGAAACATGAGGCAGCAGCAGTGAGTCTTTGTAAACATGAGTCTCCAGGATTGAAACTCACCCAATAAAGTACACTGTGCCCTGGGATCTTGAATCAGGATGGATCTTCACTGCAGCCTTAACCCAGTGAAAACAAATTGGCCAAGGAAACAGTGAAACCCTGCAGAAAGATGAAGCTGGCTGGGGCAGAATGAGGCTGTCATTAGGTTTCCAGGAATTCAACAGGTTTTGACTTACAGCAAGAAGTCAGCAGCATAACTAGGGGGTTTTCCTTCTCTTCCCTGGCAGGGAGACTCCTCTGACACTCTTGAAATATTCCTACAACCACTTGAGCCAGCACTGAGATTAGAGTGCAGGTAGGAGACAGTTTGTCATCCTCTGACTTCTGCTCTTTTTTTTCTTACACGTCTTTAGCTCTGGGTCATGCCCACATTTGGGGCTCACCCTGTCTTCGAGAATGGACTGGAAAAGTCATTTTACGGCTACTCCACCTGGTTTGCGATCGTGAACTTTGGCCTCCCACTGGGTGTGTTCTACCGAATGCACTCTGTTGGGGGACTCCTGGAGGTCTACATCACAGCCTGAACCAAGCTGACTCCCCACCCCAGAGGCTGGAGTGAAACAGTGATGCTGAACAAAGATGCAGTAAGCAGCAGACATGCACATGGAAGCTCTTAAGCTTTTTTCCTTCCAGATTCTGCTTCAATGACTTCTTGCACAACATCTCCCTGAGTTTCAGAAGAAAAGGAGGTTGGTTTATATCCCCGTTTTTTCTCCATAAAGATCACACTCAAAGCCCATAAACAGTCTTACTGCTCTAAGGAAGGATGCACGCTGGTACTTTTCAGTTGTCTGCCAGTGGATGCTGTATAGTAGCAAGTGGGACTTTACCAGCTCCTATTTAAATCCTCCAGATAAAAGAATGCAAGAACAGCCTTCAACAAAAGCAACAGACTGACCTACACTCCAGAGAACTTCAAAAATCCACAGTCAAGGACCACCAGCCCCACCACTGCTCACCAACCTGCCATTCTGCATTGCAGAAGAGACCTACCAGTACCAGCCACACTAGAAGCACATACACCCACAGTCATTCAGAAACAAACCAAACATGTGCTTTTTATGTGTAATGTTCAGGAGGGTCATTATGCTGGTAGCTGCTGTAACAGTCAGAATGGGGGCTATTTGTTTGTTCCTGGTTCTGACATCTGGCACACTAACCTGCACGAGTCCCGTAGGACCTGGCCCCACTGAAGTGCCAAGCTCTTGCAGTATTGAAGAGCAGGACAGGTCTTCAGACCTGCACCGGTTCAGTGCACCTCTTCCCATTATTGGTAACAAGCTACAGCATTATCTTGCCTTACTGAGAATAAACACTGTTTCTCCTTACAGGCACTCACAGAGCCTCAAGGGAGAAGCACTAGAGAAGTACTATGGCTGATCTTTACTTGATGCTACTTGTGCATGATGTTATCACCAGTGCGAACTAGCCAAGGTCCCACCCTTGCACGCAGAGCTAGGTCAAGAAAGAGCTACTGCCAGATCTACTGTGAATCCCTCCCTACCCCTACGCTTCGATCCTCACAGCCGCTTTGCACATCCACAAACATTTCGCAAGGTGCACTGTGCGTACAGGAATACAGTTGCACAGCGTGGTGCCTGATCAAAGACCCGTTAGTACTCGTTCCACAGGAGATGCTTGCTTTGAAAGGACATGGGAGAGCAAGGGGGCTTGAGACTATGGGTCCCAAACACAGTCTGATGAATGGAAATAAAGAGAGATTGAATTTTCACGTGTATCTTGTGAAATTTCTGGGTTTGCTCTACACTCACCGAAGACCAGACTCAAAAATCAACTGACATGGACTTACACCACTCTTGGGTTCAGAGGTTATATGAGATCTAAGGGCCCGCCTTGTTATACAACCAATCCATTTGTTGTTATCAAAATCTTTCATGACTCTTAACCAAGGCCAAAGTAACACAGTACAAAAGACATGGTACAAAATCTACGTTATTGCTTCTGTTCCTCTATAAATCAATCCCAGTAGCAGTGTGGGTTTAGGATCTAAGCCTATTTATGGGGGGTTTTTGTGATTCCCTTTAAAAGCAAACTCTCAAGACAGTCAGAGAGATGACAGCTAGAAACTCCTGACCACACACATCCCACTCTCCTAAGGATGCAGCATTCAGGCAATTATAGCACCTTTCTGTGAAACTAAAAGTGAGAACGATTGCATGAGCCTGAACTTTGCCCAATAAGTGTTTTTACTTAGGCCTGTGTCAACATAAATATGTCATGAGAAATAACAGCTAGATAAATTAGTCTCCAATACAGTTAGTTATTATTCTCATTTCACAGTTTATACCAAAGGATCTACAGGAGATACATGCGAAGGTTTGGCCTTTTCAAATGATGAACAGCATCTCAAACCTTCTTCCTGATTACCGACAGCCTGGAGACAAGCAATAATGTATTTCATGGGCAAAACTATAACCTGGATTTTACCCGCGGTGTAATGGATAAAACACTGTTTAAGTTACTGAGTGTTACTGAGTCTCCACTGAGCAGGTGACTTCGGAGGTCTCCCGCTGAAACATAAATACTGTCACATATGTACTACACCCAAGTATGGACTAAAGCAAAGTCAGCTTGTGATTTCTTGCTGGTAAACAGGAGGGACTACCTGAATACATGATTAGCACAAACAGGAACGAAGCCCACCACCTCCAACTCTTATACACAGCCACTGTAGGTCAGATAAGCGTTGAAGGCCCTCTGTGTTCTTTCCTAACAACACTCAGTTCTAACACTGCAGATGATGGTAAGAAATCCCACAACGGGCAACAGCAAAAGCACTCTTCCATGCCAGAGAAATGTGGGGTCCAAAGTTTCCGCCCTTTTACTTTGGAGGGTCCTAGGTTCTACATGATTCAAAGCTCCGCACTGATTTGTGTCTACCTGCAGGAGGTGTAAAACCACGAACACGCAGTTTGCGTGAAATTAAAACTGGCTTCAGCTGCTTCACAAGACTGACAGCAGGGCTGTGGACAGCACTCTGAAAGCCTAGTGAGAAGTGAGGGAGCCGTGACTCCTGGATCCGACACAGCCGGGACATGTCAGTGGCCCACCTGCTCCTTTTTCAACTGCCATCTGCTCCACCATCCTTTGTCAACTGCCATCCGTGAATGACTTCCAAAGCTCTCCCAGGGCCAGGGTGCCTGTTTTATGGGTCCCAACTGCACAAAGGTTTTAGTACACGGTTCACAAAGTCAGGAAACTTGATCCTGTTTGATCTAGTTCCTCTTCTGTACCCTTTGAGGCAGTTACCTTGGATGGTGTCTCATGCTGTAAGCACAGAAATGGCCAAAACCACACAGTTCAAACTCATTTTCCAGAGTTCAATCTTCATTTCTGATTACAAAAAAAATACAGAGGAAGTCAGCACACGGTCTCCTAGTAGCACAAATATTATAAACCTCTCTCTGGGGAAAGAAAAATAAGCAGCCAACTGCATGTTTCAGATAATCTTTATCTTTCTCTCTGTAAGTAAGCAAATAGTTTACAGTGCAAGTTGATTTCCACAGAACAAGGATTAGACTCCATACACCAAGAAACAAACAAAAAAGTTTCCAGAGGAATTCACAAAGAAACAAAGCAGAAAAGAGAGGACGGAAGAGATCATGAGAACCAGCAGATCCATGGGAGGGAAGAGGCAAGCGCATGGGACACAGGATGCCCCATTCCAGCTGTGAGGTGCAAGTGCCATACAATCAGAGGCTGGCCCCACCAAATCACATTCTTATATACGAGAGATTCCACGTAAAACACAGACCTCACCCTGTTTACATCTGAACAGAGATGGGGTCAGGATAGGAGTAGTGCTAGATGGCAAAGTGGGTTAGAGATGGGGGGTGTGTGGGGGGGAAATAAACCTCTCTTTATTTCACATATTTCTTGTCATTCAGAAAACCATTTAGGCTTTATTTCAGCCTTCAACTGGCCCGGGACTCCAGTCCCCTTTCAGTGCCCAAAGGAGGAAACCACCTGACTACAAGCCAGCAGTACACCAGAGCAACACTCTCTCTAGGAGAGGATGGTCACATTGCTATCACTCTAGCCTCAAAACTTAGGTAAGCATTACAAGACACAGAAGCGTGTGCCAAGCCTGTCCCCTTACTTTAATGTGTGAGACCAGTTTCCACAGAGTCATCTCACTAGTTCTAAACTGTGGCAAACAGCTCATGGCCAGTGATCCTCCTGAGAGCCTCAACACCACAGCACCAAGGACTAGGCTTTGGTGGAGAGGGAAGGGTCTTAGTTCATGACAGGACCCCTCACATTTCATTGTCTAAAGACCACGAGGTCTAAGACAGCAGCCTCTCCCAGCAGAACAAAATCCAACTCAAACCCCAGGATGTCTCCACCTATCAATGCGCAACTCCATGCAGCTGAACCAAGCCAGCAATGGCAGGTCTCCCACCAATTCTAATTCCAGCTTCCCAGACTTTGCATGCTTGGGACCCAATACATTCAAGATATGATAACTTGGTCACTAACAAAATGCCCTGAAGAATCGAACTTTGCCTCAGCACTCTCCACTCCCCAGTGACATGGAGATGCTTTTCCTCCTACAACTTCCAAATTCCTCCTACAACTTCCCTGAGTGCCTCCCCCAGTCCCCTGCCCTAGGCAGTAGTGTGCAAAAGACCCTTGTACTCCCTGCATTGCATCAGCCTGCCAGGCAAAGATGGAAGGATATGGTTCCTTTCAAACCCAAGTGACACTGTCCTTTCAGTCAACGGGAGAAGACTAAGGGAGTTTAACAGTCACATCTCTTCTCCTTGCTCTCACTGAGCCAGTCCCTTCCTCCCTGTACGCTCACATGGATTAAGCAGGGCTTTCCAAAGTGACACACACTCCGTTACAACAGCCCACCATGGAGGACACGCTGCTGGGCCTGGAAGCCAAGGAAAAACTTCTCATGCCACATCAAAGCACCGGCTACTACAAAAATTCTTAAGCAGCTTTCCAGGAAAGGAGTAGAGAGATTGAGAACTGAGACACAAAGTTTTCCTTCAGCAACTTCTCCTTTCATTTGGATGGGAAAGACTTCCCTACCAATATGCAACTGAGACACCAGGGAGACACCTGCAACCAGAAGGGATGCCCCGGAAACTTTATGGAGCCACATGAAAGTAACTGTAGTTTCCAAACCCCATCTCCTGCAGGAATAGCAGCTTCTCCCTTGCACCCAATTTACAGCTAGTCTTTTTCAACTAAATGCTGATTCTGACCAGGGCAAGGACAGGGTCAGGTTGGTTTCTAAACCACATCCAGAAGCAAAAGAGGAACAGAAGAGCTAAGAACGGTCTGATTTCTAGTGCAACCACAACAATGGACAATCCCTTAGACAACTTTCACTCAAGGTTCATGGTGAAGGGTGAGGGAAGAGAAGTGAGCTGGGGGTAGGGATGTCCAAGCAGGTCCCAATTAAAGCTTTAAATGGCAGGGAGGTAAATGAAGTGATTGTCCTTTTGGTCTCTCAGCTGGATGTGAAACGCAGGAATAGCTGTGACAAAGCAGCACACAGCAGTCCTTAGATCCAGTGTATTTCTCTTAGTAGAGGTAAGTGCTCTCTTAGACCCGTTGAATTTCAAACAGCTTCACATCTGTGTCATACCAGATAGGGGGATCCACATTCCTAGGAGAGAAAGACAAGATCCACTTTACTCTCTGTGGCCAGGTACATGGAATTCAAATCTCAGAGCCAAGATTACAGGAGCTGGCTACACAGAATGCCTTCAACTTTGCAAAAGAGGAAATCACTGGTTGAGAGACAGTAGGCCTTAAAGGAATGACAATATCTACAACATCTCACAAAGCCAGAGCTTTGCATGAAATCTCTGCACCATCCCCTCTAAGCAGCAGCAGGGAATAGAAAAGCTGCCAGTTCACAAACAAGCAGTACTCCCAGAACAACTCCCTTCATGTCTCCTGCTTAAACAAACTTTCGGAGCAGCTGATTCACCCTAGTCTCTTCCAAGGGAAGACCATCTTTCTATCCTGTAAATAAAAGACAATCCAGAGCTGGCCAAGTGCATGCAATTCTCTCTACAGGCCCCCTCCAAAAGTTTGGAAAAGACCAAGTTAGACTACACGTAGCTGGTTTACCTCAAATAAATAACTCCCCACATGTAGGTACGGAACCACATGGCAGTGCCCGAGTTAGCCTGGTACTTGCGAATGAGGATGGGGTGAGGGACAGGTAGCAGCCCCACCAGCGTGCCATGCTGCAAGAACTTGAGGATCTCAGATTCATCAGTAAGACCCCTGCAAAGAGACAGATCAGGAACATCCTTAGCATGTCCCATAGACACCCCCAAAACTGCTGCAGCACAAAGTATCAGTCTAAACACACACAGACACAGAGTCGGTGACCATGGCCGCCAAGAACTCACTCTCTCCACTGAAAAAAAAAAAGGGTTGAAAAGGGATCAGACAAACAAGAAGCTTGGCAAGCAAAATAACATCTCCTCTGCTGAGACTGTGATGCTTTCAATTATACTTTACAAGGTTTCCCCTAGAGGCCCTCCAAAGTCAAACTGCCAGCCTCACAGAGCTCTTTACGCACTGCACAGCCCTTTCTCGCCAAAAACATACTTACTTGTCAATGCAGATTTTCTCCACCTGAGGGACCAGCACCTGTAAGAGCCGCATGATTGTCTGCAGGGGAAGCTTTGACTTCCAAGACATGACCTGTAAGTAGGAAAGCCCACAGGGAAATCAGCATTAGTAATTTTTCTACGGTTATCTCCACTATCTCTACAAGAAATGAGGTTTACAAAACCCACGAACTGAGTGCACAACAGCAATACAATAAATCCCGAAGCACTAGAATTATGAGCCACTCAATGAAACTAGCAGGACATTGATTTAAAACAGGTAAAACAAAATACTTCTTTGTAGATGGTAGTAGCTTCTGGAGGTTTGATCACAAGTCAAAGGCATTCCCCATGGGGAAATCCTGCTCTGAAGGAATCTCTGCTTTGGGGTGGGGGGAGAAGGAAGGCATTTCTGCCACAGCTCTTTTCCTTGTTATTTATTTCCTCTGTCCAGATTCCCTTACCCAGTCAGGAGTTGGGGTCCACTGTCCGCTGGAGGATGCACTAGAGAGACGCCTTCGATCTCGTCGGGGATGTGATGCCTCCTATTAATAAACGTTATTTAAAAAAAACCAACAAAACAAAAATGCAAATCACACAACAGCAAGAAATAGAACCCATTTTCTGCTGATTTTCCCCCGAGCTTTTCCAGAGCACTGCTAGGAAAAAACATCTCAGCCTGTCCCTAGAACAGGTCAAACCCACCAGACCTTCATTCACTGAAACCACACGCTTTGACCCAGTGAGTGGCAATATTTGATGGTGTTAAGTTGTAAGACCCTGTGGCAATGTCATAACTCCAGTCACCACTGCTGACACTCTGTTGGAACAATCCACAGTGGGAGAGTTAAAACAGGACTGACAAAGGACTGTTCAGTCATGCTTCTTTCTTCTAGCATGGAGATTAAACAGCTAAAGGTTACAGCTTTTCAGAACTCTGCCTACTGAGTATCTCTGAGATTTTTGGTGCCCTCCTGGAATATTTTAAAGAGCGTTTTTCCAAGGGTGAGCTGTCAGCAGCTCCTACCTAAACAACCCCTGCCTCTTAAGGAAGCATACACTCATGCCCCCAAACACAAACGTCATCGCTAGTCACTTTTCAAAAAGCTCTGGTCCAAAGTCCAAGACCAAATTCTCTCATTATTTTTCTCACCATCACTCTGTTTTAAATTCTCTTATACTGAAGACATTACTACCACCCTGGCTTTCCTGGTCTGCCAAGGAGCACTCAAAATATTCACAGTGGGAAGGAAGGAAATAACCCTTTAAAATCACTATTAATCTCTACACGAGTTAAAAATGGAGAGGCTTTTTTCTTTTGCAGTGCACCCTGACCATTCATTAGTACAGCCTAGAGATGACTGAAACAAATGGGAACAGCACTTCCTTCCAACAGCCATCCTGCACCTCCGCATGCATGGACTCATTCACACATCACCTTTGCAACCAGAAACAGCAGGCTTGGGGCAGAGTTGCACCGCAATCCACTGGAAGCTGACAGTGCTGTACCAGTCCTTTTCTGACTGGGGAACAGCTCAAGCCAGCTGCTGGACACAGATGTAATGACCCATAATTATGTTTCATGGGCTGCTGGAAGGAAACCTTTCTTCTGCAAGTTCTCAGCAAAGATTCTCACTTAATAGCAACATACTTGTGTGCTTAAGACATTCTGCTGACCATTGGCCTTCATCTAGTATCAGGGAAGGCCAGGAAGGATAAGTAGAACTGGTCCTGGGATATTTGGGAATTCTGTTCGTTTCAATTTTTTCAAAGCCTAAACATCAATATTATTTGGCAATGTTTCCAGCTACAACCTTATCATTCAGTCTGTTCAACTTCAAAGAGTGTCCTCATCAAGCTTCTAAAAATAAAATTAATAAAAACATAAAAAACCTCTAATTTCCTTCAGCTGACCCCACCTTCTTCCTCTTTCTTCCTCACTCTCCCACAGCCCTCGCCCCCTCAACAGCTGCCATCCAAATGCTGGCAGCAAGCTGACACATTCAGGAGAGGTAAGATGGAATTACACTGAAATATGAAGGCTGTTGAACATTTCACTAGACACTTTTGAAATGGTTATGACTGACAACAGATAAAGGAAGGAAACTAAATCAGTCATAAGGGCGGCTATCCTAAAATTTATCCAGTACCTCTTATTAGTTTATCTTTACTCAGTAGGTTGGAATCAGCTTGGAACACAGAAAGATGACAATGTTCAGACAGTCTGAAACACCACAATCCCTGGAGACAGGTGTGTGCTACCTATAGCACCATGTGATAGCAGTGATGATTCTCCCCACAGCATATCCCACACCCACTGCTTTACTGCCCTTCACCTCCTGTCTACTTTTTGGCCCCCACCCATAAATATTCTGACACGCAAATAGCGTTGCTGGAGCCAGGTGGGGCACCTAATGGGCTACGGTCTGTCTGAAACCAAAGGCCCACGTGTGTGTGTATGTAAGCAGAGCAAGTGGAGAGGGTCAGGACATAAGGGTAGAATACCTTCAGCCTGCTCTGCTGGATTGCGATGCCTTTGCAAACATCCCCCGTTTGCACCCCGATTCTGCAGTACTGTCTCAGCCAAAAGCATGTCAAGAGCAAAACAGACTGAAAAGATTCTTGCAGCACCACCACAGTCCATAGCAGCCCGTGATAAAATGCATCGTCCCATCCCAACTCATCGCCTCCTGCCCAGTTTGTTCCTCACCTGGCAAGAGCTGATGTGTGAATCTGGCCATTCCAGAGAAAACTAAGAGAGGAAAATCTGGGAATGTTATGCCTTTCACCACGGGGCAGCCATGCCTCCCTGTGTGAATGGATGCAGTATTCTCACTGCAATGAAATGGCTCAGTGGACAGTAAATGCTCAGGCAGAGCATGAGGCAGCGCCAGGTGTACAAAAGTGGCCTGGCTGAAGGAGGAGAGGATGTGCAGGACAGCCCTCGTAATACACTTCCTACAAGACCACCTGGAGGTTTTTGATACTGGCCAGGAAAGGACACAGATTGAGGAGTTAGAGAGCAATAAAAGACTGCTGCTCCACTGAATTTGGAAGACAGCTGTTTTACAGCTCTTGATGGGGAAAAGTAGCAAATGCCAGAAGGCTGATGTTGCCACCAGAGCCTAGGAGGATAGCACAGCCTTCATTCGCAGACTGCAAACCCTCTGTCTCACCACTCTGAGGGCAGCATCTCAGCCAAGTCCTCATGGGAACACATTTTTCACAACACCAGCTAGCCAGAAGATTCTGGTAGAGCTCTCCACCCCAGAAAGGAGGGAGGGGAAAAAGTAGCAGCAGTCAGAACCTGAGTTGAAAGCCTCTGGATCAGGAATACATCCCTTTGCAATTACGCACTTGCTGCTCTATCAGTAGTTTTCAAGGTGGAGAAAGCTCACTCCTCTAGTGTCCTAACTCTTGTGTCACTAGCACAAACATGAAACACCCAAAATGATGCAACAGTACTTCTGAGCCACAGTGTTTTCCAGCACAGCACGCGTGTGCATATTGCCTCTAATATGATGCCTTTCTTCAGAGGGCCAGTCAGACCTCTCCTGAAGTCCCCAGTTTTAGTTCATTTCACACCAAGCTCTAGACCTTCCCTACACACCAGAATGTCCGGCCTTACCCCACTCCAGGGCTCCCCATCGCTCACAGCTGAGGGCGGGTTACCCTCTGGTGAAGGCTGCGAAGACTCGGGCTCCAGCGAACGCATGGTCCCATCCTCTGACACTTGCGACTTCTCTGTGAGCTTGTCAATTCCTGCATTTAAAAGAGAAAAAGCTCAGAAACATAACTGAATTAAATACACTTAAAAGCAGGGGGGTTCTTCTCTGCCCTACCGTGCACAGACCCTATGCATCTGCTGGTATCTGAAACGTTCTCCTTTTGCCAGGAGAAGCAAGATCTAGCCTTGATCTCATCTCAAAGGAGTTCATTTGTCTCTAGGAAAATGCTCGCTGATGTAAGAGGAACAAGTGTTATGAGGAACGACTGAGGGAACTGGGGCTGCTAAGCCTGGAGAAGA
>RSEF01000018.1:12622793-12639589 GCA_003993805.1 Himantopus leucocephalus | reverse complement strand
AGGTACCTTCCAACCTCAACAATTCTATGATTCTATGATTCTAACACAGGTTCACATGGATATAGTTAAACTGAGCCAAGAGGTCAAGATTAGGACAAAAGACTATGTGGACACTAAGTCTGAGAGGAGAGAAACTAAAGGCAGTTTACTTTGACTTGTTTGTGATCAGCTTGGACAAACTGATCTAAGACTGAGAGGCAGTAAGTTATTCACAGATGTAAACTCTTAATCTCTCCCACGCCCAGTGAAAGGGTGAGTCCACACCGTATCTGACGGAGAAAACAAACCTCTCTCCTGTTAAAACTAAAGCTGACCTGGAGTAGCCACCAAGCTTGTCTTTAGCGTCCCCGGTTCAGCAGGAGCAGCAGGACGTGATCCTTCCATGGAGACCCCGTCCTGGGAGTTGGTGCGAGAAATAGGCTCAGGAGTTTTCTTCTTGCGCTGCAGACCTTTCTGGATGGACTGTGAGTCCGTGGGTAAGTTGGCCAGCTGGTGAAATACATTCCGCTTGCGGATAACAGCATAAACCAAATTCGAATTCCCTGGGAACCACAGCAACAAAATGAGGAGAGAATGAAGACTTAAAGAGCTCTGCCAATACAGCACAGCTCACTGGGTACGTGAAGCATGATTGCAGAGACCCTGCAGGCTCAGAGAGCCATGCTTCCACCCACAAAGGCCACAGCACAAGGAAAAAAGTGCAGAGCTCAAGATCCTCTTATCCATTACAAAGCAGTACAGAAAATTCAGTGAAATCCTTCCTAGGCTGGAAGGCTGACAAGAAATGGCTTAGAAACTGACACTCAAACAACTGAGAAGGACAGTTTAAACCACATATTAGCACCTATTTTGGAGGAAAAGGTTGTTAGCTGAGATTCAACATTTCTCCTCCTTCAAAAAAGCTCACAAAACAAATCAGGGGCATTCCGTTTGAGGAGAAACAGGCTTGAAATAGGAAAGCCAAAAGGCCAGAATTCTTACTGTCTACAAGGTGCCAGAGAACAGAACGAAACCATCCCCTAAAATAACACACAAATCACAGCCACAAAGGCTGTTTTAGGACCCGGCAACCATCACTTGCTAGATTTTCATTAGGGAAGCAGAATGGCCACTCTTGATCTGCAGTTTTAAAGCAAAACATTAAATTTTGAGCAGGGAGAAATAAGAGCTCCTAGCAGGTTAAGGGACCTCACTCTATTATTTCCTTGAGATAAAAGACTCATGCTTTTAAGAATGAAAGGATAAGGCATTTCCTGGAAAGGCAGTAAGTGCTAGAACTTTGTTTGGATTGGGACTATTTGGTCTTCAGCTCCAGAGACCTGCCAGAGCAGAACCGAGAGGCACTTTTAACTGTTTAAGGAGATGGAAGTTGTTCTGTGCCCTCACCTACATTGCTGAGCAACATGGGCAGCTTCCCAGCAGCATCCAGCCAGTTGCAACTTCAGGGTTACACACTCACTTTCCCTTCTCCTTCCTCTATTCATTTCATCTTCTGGTCTGCAGGAGACTTATGTTACGCCGATAATTAGCTGCCATCTCGTTTTGCTCTAACCCAGCCTGTCTGGGTCAGGACCTAACACTGATTACCTACTAACCAACTTCTCCATCCTAGGCAAGTCTCCACGTAGCTAGTTTCCACACTTCTCCCCTTCTCTTATCTGTTTGGACTTTCTCTGAACTTCCACCTCATGTTCTCTTGGACTAAACTAGTGCAAACCCACTAAATACAGCAGTCAGGCTCTTACCATCAAACTGGTACTGAATGATGTTGTTGAAAACTTCCAGCAAGAAGAAAACAAGGTGGTGGTTCTGGACAGCGGAGAACAGGAACCAAGTGGTGGAAAAAGCCTCCAGGAGATGCAATAACTTGTTAGCAGCCACCATGGAGAGAGACTTCAGGTATGGAGACACTGTGGGAGGCAAACAAATAAAAACTGGAGAAAGAATGAAGGTGTATTTATTCACATAAATACACCACTAAAAATGTTGCTCTTAGCACCCTGCGCTTCTGGGAAAGCCTCATGGAATAGCTGAGCCCAACAGGGTTCCACAGAAACACTTCCAAAAATAAAAAGTTAAACAGAGATATTGCCTAGTAAAAGCACACATTTCTGGTCTTAGAGGGTCTTGCGTATTTTTACACTAGTAATATCGTCTCTGGCGTGCCTCCTGAAAAGCTTACACAGCTGGAGCCACCTGGACACACACTAAGCCCAAGGGGAGACACTGCCATCGCAGAGAGGTGGCACTCCCTGCTGGAGAGGGACAGCACTGCCACCACCCTCACCAGGCCTTCTGGCAAATGCCCTCCTGCCACCCCAGCGGGGCTCTCAGGACTCTGCTGTCCCACCCTCCACCCCATCTGACTGAGCCCAGGCAATAATCCTGCAGGCAGGTCTGATCTGCAGCTGGCACCTGCAGCACGGACTAGAAAGGATCAGTTTCCAGCAGCAATCACTGACACTGGTCAATGTTAAGGGGCACAGGAAGGAGCACAGGGAGTAGAGAGTGAGAGCAGCCCTATGGGCCCTCTATGGGCTGTGGTTTCACACCGCACACAGCACTTACCATTCACAACGATGGTGAGCAGGCAGTCAAAGAGAGGCTGCAACCGCTGATGCCCACTGGTTATGATCTTGTGAAAGACCTACGGTAAGGAAGGAGTTCTTGAGCAAGGTAGTACCTTACTGAAAGCACCCTCTCAACCAAAACCAGTGCCACCCCCACACTAATCGCTTCCTGACACCATTCCTTCCTAGGCAGGGCCCTGCACACTCCACAATTACACAGGTGGGGAAGGCTGCTCTCACTGCAGACTTGCGCTCCAGGAGTACAAGCTTTCATTTACAAGGAATCCTTTGGGGACCTGATTAGGGCTCTACAGCACTGCAAACAGAAACTGACTGTGAGCTGTTCCAAAATGCACAGGCAGCCTGAAACAAAAATAAACCACCAGGAAGTAAGAGACATCTTCACCTCCAATGGGTTTTGACTCTGAACCCTAATGATAGCTGCTTGAAATGCCATAGAACTAATCATTTCACATTTGATTTTAGCGCAAACTTCTAACTCAAATGTTTGTCCTATTTTTCTTAGCTATACCCTCAGACATGGAAAGATTCAACTGCCTCGCAACCAGTTCAGACATTCCCAGTCTTGGCCTTCCCACCTCTAGCTGGCATGCCTGTAGAGAAGACCTGCAGCATAATGAAAATACAGAGACGATCTAAGGTTAATGGAATGTAATAGCAAAACACATAGCATTAAGAACAGTTCTGGTGGGCACATTTCTTCGTACTCCTTCTAATGGGGATCTCCTTTTGGAAGTTTATCAGAAGCTGCCGAGAGACTCTTCTCCGGCAAACACACAGTAACGTGACAGGAGGGTACCACCTGAGCCTGGTACTGGAAAACACACAGCTGTCTGTAGGCAGTATTGTGGCCCCCAGCACTACAGACTGAAATATGAATGAAATCTTGCAGCAACCCAAAGCTGTAGGATTGAGCTTCATATCGCTGGTGTTCCCATTCTGACAGAGGTGCTCCACACAACTCCGGTTACTTGGGACAGAGCCAGCAATGCATTCAGTTCTCTTGCCTTCCCCACCTGCAATCAAGTCTGGTAGAGACCATGCATCCATCCCACTCATGCCAGTCCCAGAGTGTCCTTTAGACACCAGCCCAACGCCATCCAGGATCCCGTTCTTTGGGATCATCTCATGCAGACAGAATTGCGTCTCATGCATATGCACCCTGCCAGACACATCACCTCAGGTTAACAGCATGCAAAGATCCCACCAGTGCTTGGATGCATCCCACACACTTTCTAGCTACTCAGTGGGCTGGAAATCTAGGAAGGATGAGTATATTGAAGGAGGAAGGAGGACAATTATTTGTGGAGCTATGACACAAGAGTTAGGTGGGAGAGAAAAGAATTGCTGGAGCTATACTCACTATGATGAGCAGATCTGCATGTGTCCCAGTAAAGACAGGGATGTCCATAGGCACTCGTACAGAATACGGCTTGTTCAGTCGAACCCCAAAGTTACGCTCCCCACTGAGAAGCAGGAGGATAAAAACCCCAATNAAAAAAAAAACCAAAACCAAAAAAACACATCACAGTGAGGCCAGCAGACTCCTAAAGACGGAAGGGCAGTGAAGAGAGAGGAGAAACACTATGGGACTGAAAGAAAAACTGCACAGACCATACCATCATGATAACAGACATCCTACACAGAGCTTCCTCCGTTGTCAGTACCAGTGTCCTTCCCAAGCGCAGCTATGGGGCCAGTACAATGTTAAGTCTTGGACAGACCATGCTTTTCTCCACTAGGTTCTTGATGTAAACCCATCACCATAGTAGGAAAGATCTGACTACTTCTTTCCACTACCCGGTGATGGAGTTATGCCTGATTTACACCCAAGGCAAGATCAGATTGCTCATCTCTCCCTTTTCATGGGATCAGGGACACAGTTTTTGACATGAGGACCCAAAATGAGTTAACACATGCTAGGGATCTCCCTTCTGTGTGTTGTAGTATAGACCATGTCCTGCTTCTAGCCTGTTACAAATATTAACACCCAGCTAACTGAACCATTCTACTCCATGCCTGCAGAAGGCTAGGAACATGCACTCAAGATGCTATCACATCTCAGTGGTAGGCAGGAAGCATCTTAAAAACATTCTAGCTCAACTGTCAAGCACCGATCATCCTAAATATTGAAAATAACCAACTTACACTGGTCTGCTCTGGCATCATTGAGAAAATATAAGATTGGGACAAGGATGTCCAGAACATCGCTGCTCTTCAGCACAAAGAAGAGGAATTTCTGGAAGAAAGGGGAGGATTTCAGACAATCACAAGCATGTTTGGTTTTCT
Organism: Himantopus leucocephalus; assembly: GCA_003993805.1. NCBI lineage: Eukaryota > Metazoa > Chordata > Aves > Charadriiformes > Recurvirostridae > Himantopus > Himantopus leucocephalus. The sequence continues at coordinate 12,634,709 of RSEF01000018.1, read as the reverse complement.
GCACCATCTGCAGGACTCAGGCCAGGTAGCCTCAAGCTAGTTAGTCTCTCAAGAACCTTAGAAGAAGAGCTGGTGCATACACCAGCTCTTCAACTCCAGCGTTATTTGTAGAGTTACCATAACATCTGCTCCTGCATTTACCTCAAGCACTGACTTTCAGGAGCTACAACCTCTCTCACAAGCTCTCCCTGGAGCCAGACACCCCCCCCTCCCAACGCACCCAGCAGGGAGTAGTGCTGCTGACCAGAGTACCACAGTGTCACTGCTAACTACGGGCCCACAGCTCTTCACCAGGGCTCAGTCCAGCCAGAGCCACACCAGGCTCTGGGCAACACACAAGGTGTGGCAAAGCTCAACAAGAAGCAGATCCACACCTTGTTGAAGTCACAGAGTTTCCAGAAGAGGACAAGGAGTTCCTGATGGAATTGGATCTTCTTGGCAGAGTTTGGCAGGTAGGTCTGGACCAGTGGGTTTGATAACAAGCGGGCCACTCCTTTCAGGATGAACTGGAAATCCTGCCGACAGACCAGGAAAGAGACTGTGGTGGGCCCAGGGGCTAACGCAATCAACATGAAATCAGATGGGAAATAGTTCAGGATAAGAGCACATTACCTCCTCTCGGTGTATTCTTGAAAGGTAATTCACAAACAGATTGTCTGGCCCAGGAGGCTGTGTTCAAAAACAAGGAGTGAAATGCTTACTGGCAACAAGGTTTACTCAGGAAGTCAAAGCATAACCACTGGCTCTGAGGGCTACTGCCTCTCATTTCAGATTTCCTCTCTGAATGATCCGGTTTTAAATGCCAGGAGACAGAGCACCTCAGGGAACAGTAAAGTTGGGAGCTTTTCACTTACATGCTCCTGATTCAAGTCAGTGACCAAAACCTAAAAGTTTGGTCATCTATAGCTGTTTAGTGACCTACAAGAAAGAAGCAGGATGGGGCCAGAGATAGCAGACTGCAAGGAGAGGAGCGGTGCTGGGCCCTAGAGGTCAATATTCAACGCAAGCTGGCATAAGAGTACCACAGGGAGTTCAGGATAGCAGCAAATACAGATCCCAGTGTCACTCACATCCACATCATCCATGGCTGTGCCAGTGGTCGTGCCATCCACGGTGGGACTTGAACTGGTGGAGCTGTCATAGTCCAAAGTGACAATCAGCACCTGGGCTGCCTCCTCCACCAGGGGCTCACGGTAGTCAGAGAAAAGCAGGTGATTGTAAGGAATCCCATAACCCACTGGGTCATAGGCACAGACAACATTCAGGAGCGAGGTGAAGAGTGGGAGCGCATGTCTGGGGAAGAGAAAACATTCTCAGAAGGCAGAAGCAGGAAGCAAAAGGTGCTGCCTTGGAAAGGGACAGTCATCTCTTTCCTCAGGAGTACAGGGTCACAACAAAACACTCGTATCGTCTCTAACCTACAACAGTGGCCCATGACTGAGCTGCCCAGACACAAGAGCTGACACCCCAGCTCCCAGCTGGTGTCCTAGACTACAGCGGAGAGGGAAGGGGAGGTGAAAAAGGCCGTGTGGCCTCCCAGAGGAATCCTGTGCAGCAATGTGAAAAAGGGGACAGGGCCTCAAAGCTCTCTAGACTCTGGAAAGACAAAACTGTCTGCCTTCAGCCAGGACTGTGCTCCCTGCGATGAGCAACTGTCACCTGAGGAGCTGAAAGTCCCAGAGGAGACAATGTCACTAGAGGGCAGCATTCACCCACCACCAACACCACAAACCACCCACTGCAGTGCCACGCCACCATCCCCACCAGGGAACAGGGTCTACAGCAGGAAACAGGATCTGCCATTTCCCACAAGACAGGGATCAGTCCTGCATCAAATTCCAGTAAGCACCACGCTCAGTCTCTCCTTTTGCTGCTGAGAAACAATTCTCACTAAGCAGAGTTGCTAATAGGGTGTATGCAAGACAGGGACAAAGAAAAAGGACAACAGCCCCTAGATGTCGGAGGTAGCAAGTCCTGTGGTCCCCCCCTTACCAACACACTCCATGGAAGAGATCTGAAGGTATTTCTCTCACTGGCACCCAGTCCCCCACCTTTCACCCTCACCTGTTCTCCGTAGAGCAGAAGAACTGCACCCAGGGGTTGGCGTTGCTGCTGTCTGAGGAGGGAGGCAGATACATGGCCTCAGAGAAACAGGTCAGCAACAGCTTAAGCAGCTCTGTCCTGAAAGAAAGGAATAAGCAATGAAGGCCTGGAGCTATTCAGGAGCAAGAACTGGGCACAGGAGGCACAATCACTTACCACAACAACATATAAAGAAGGCTCAGTCCCATCTAAAAAGTCCTCCCCACAGAGAGCTAAGGCCATTTCATTTCATAAGCAATACTGCTGTCACTGGCACAAAGCTCAACAGCATTGCTGCCTTATGCAAAAGTATGGTATAGGGCTCCTAGACATTTTCAAAGCAGCAATGTTTTGCCAGTTCCTGTTGCAGACACTCTGACTCCCATACCACACTATAAAAAGCTATTCAACAGGTCAGCTGTTTGGGTTTTTTTCGTGTTGCCAGTCCTGTTAGCTCAGAAAGGAGCAAGTAGAAAGCGCCTTGGGAATCACAGATACCTGAGGAGGCAAGGAGAGCCCACCTCCCCCGGATTCCCCTCTCCTGAGCCCAGTTTCTTTCCATCCTGCCTTTGCAGATCCTCTTACCTATTCAAGTCATGGATGTAGTTAGGCTGTGGAGAATGAGCAAAGCCCACTCCTGCCTCCCAGATGTACTCACAGCTGTCGATGGAGTGGATATCTTCTGCTGTGTCCTGTGTGGAAAAATAAGAGGTTGGACCACAGAAGGCAAGAGCAAGAGTTGACAGCGCTAGCTATATCCAAGGCAGTTCAGCTGCTCTCTTTAGCAATAGCAAAGAAACCAGTAGAGAAGCATCCAAACACTCGGACTGTGCACACCAGCCCCACCCAGGGAGCACCCCTGACCAAGGGGCTCTCATCTTCAACAGGCTGCTGCTGCCAAGGGAGAAATCACAGATGCGGTGCACAGGGCTCTCCCAGGAAAAAATGTTGTCACCCCGACTTGTGCAATCCATCCCAAGTGACAACACAAGACAAGACCATCTCTTTCACTCCCACTTGCTTTAGCGCAAATGCATGTGGCTCTGATCCAGCCTCACCCCTTCATCCCCAGGTGACAGATTTTAACCCTGTTTCTACTACCCAGAAACTTCAAGCAAGCAACTTAGTGCTCAGGTTTGTCAGGGAATTTTGCAGCCATGAAATACACAATGGTTCAGCAAGTTCGTTTCCAATTTACTTCATAGCTATACAAAAAGCAGGGCTGCCCAACTTTTGTTTATAGACTGGACCTACAAGAAACACCACAGAGTCATTGGTGGGGAGAGAGAAAGAGAGAGGGAGGAAGGGAGGGAGATGCACGAGAATCTGTCCTTAGCACACCTGGTAGGAGATCCCTGCCTCAGGGAACTCCTCGGAAGTAAGGACAGTCACCATAAGGATCAGAACACATTTGTCTTTGCTGCAATGATACAAAGAGGGAGAGGAGGTGGAAAGACACAACAGAGACCATCTACTTATTCAGATCAGAGCACCTGCGATCAAGTAAACAGCTGCTTCCTGCCCCGGACTGCACCAAATGGCCAGTGAAATGAACAAGGTGCTAAAGGTCTCTGCTCCACTGGCAACAACAGAAGAGCGGTTGTTTGCCAGCACAATTTTCCTGAGGGGTGAGCTGTAATGTGGGTGTAAGTGCCAGCCACTCCAGCTGAGATTCACCCAGCTGCCTCAGAACGTGTTTTAGATGGCACAAACACCACACAGTGAACCCAAACTGTTGATCAATATTAGTCACTGTGGGTTCAAGCTCAGCGACTCAGTATTTTCCTGCCTGCAGGTTTGCAGGAAGCTGATGGGGTTTCCATGTTACCCCCCCACCATGCAGCTAATCTACCTCTATGCAGATAATCTCATGATTCAACTTACCACCGTGCTCCTCCGGTGGCTCTGCACAGTGAAATCGGGACAGAAGAGCAGATCTGCGACAGCAAGGAGCAACGACTCAGCCAGTGGCCGGGCATTTTCATCATCTTCATCTCCCTAAAAGTGAGAAATGTCAAACAGTATTGTAAGCCCAGGGTTAGCAAAGAGCACACAGTAACACTAGTATAACACAGCAAGAGAAGATACACTCCCCAAGAACACGCAAGGAGGCAAGAAGTTACAAAGGAACAAAAGGGAGAAACACACAAAATCCAGCCAGTCGAGGAAAGAAATTCCCTCCTGGAAGGTGACGACTAAATAGGAACAAGCTCTTTAATGACACCAAACTTAGCAGACAAAGGCCTATAGATGTTGGCAAAACAGAAGAGTAGCAGTGGACTTTGCCACGCAGAGATGCTTGACTTACTGAACACAAAAGGAAAGGGAACCATTTTCAGAGAAGAGGGTTTTGCAGTCATGAAGGAGGGTGATTTGGATGGTGCCCAGAGACAGCAACAGGAAGAAGCCAGCCAGCAGCAATAAGGTGTAAAATCTCTCAAATTCCTGCATGGGCTGCCCAGAACTGGAGAGGCTGCATGCATCACACAAGGGGCCACCTCAGCCTGCCATGGCAGGGCAAGCATGACAGCAGAGGGGATTTTGCTGTCTCCAGCGTTCAAAGAAATCACTCGAATCATGCATGGCTACTCCTCTGCAGCCGTTGCCACGGGAACCCTTGCTAGATCCTGCCTGTCAAAGAGCATCCTGGATGGGAGGCCTTCCCCACCACATACTGGTGCTGGAGGGAAAGGCAGAGAGCAGGAATGGCATGAGCTTATCTATCTCAGCCAGGCCTCTGTCAGCCTGTGCGCAACACACAGCTCTTAAATCAGAGCAACCAGCTAACAGAGATAATAGCCTGTATGGCTCTGACGTCCGTCTCAGCAACAGCAGGAAGATTAGCGTCAAACAGATCCCGGATGTAAGGAGAAGCCCAGAGAGGATGGATGGAGCTAGCACAGCAAAGATGCTTTTACTTGTGCTCGCAGTCAGAGATGAAATGACAAGCATTAGTGTCCAAGGGGATTTCTTTTCCAAGAATTATCTTTGCTAACATCACCTTGGCTGCCAGAAAAATATCCCTGCAGGCTCTGGGTACCACCACATCCAAAATGGGTGACACACAACAAACCAATAAATCTGTACGCAATACAGACTCCCTTACAGGAGGGAGATGCCCTTGCTCCAGGAGCTCTGCCATCCATCACTGCATCATGAAGCAGGCAAAGGACAGTCGCAGAGATATTTACTAATGGTCCAGGCATACCATCATCTTCCCCTTCAATTCCCAGAGAGAAATCAGCCTTCAGACAGCAAAGCCATTGCCCCTAGATTAGACATGACCCCAGCTTCCCTAACATCTCAGGGCTTTATTTGTTATCCCCTGCCAGACAGCTCAGCCAGCCTTACAGCTGCTTCTGCACATGGTTAAATGGTGGAGCACGCTGAACCACAACAGCTTCACTGACATTCAGCAGGCACAACGCAGCAGGAGGGCTCCCAAATCCAGCACACGTGCACTGGGCTGGATCACCTTGGGTTGACCCCACCACTCTAAGGCTGAGAAACTCTCTCTTCCAGGTGCTGAACAAGGTGGAAAACAGTAGTAACAGCAGCCTAGCTGGATCAGAGCACCAGGCACCCCACACCTTCTTTCCCAAAACAAGCTCCTCCATTGTTAAGGCTCTCCAGCACTCCCTGGCCCCTGCAGGGATGAAAGGATGCACAACCACCACCCTCCCAATCACACAGATCACATAACAGAGCAGGGCTAGCGAAGACTTCCCTTTCCACCACCCAGAATTTCCCCTTGAAGTGGCCTTGGGCACAACAGATTAGAGGTGACAGGCAGAGATGGTGCAAGGTTTGTACTATACCAAGCACTGCCAATCCTGTATCACCCTTCCCAAAAACACTGCAGTACACTTAACGTTCAGAGGAAACCACACTCTTCAGCACAGCCATGTTGACCTGCAGATTCAGAAACTCGTAAGAGAGTGCTCTCTATGCACAGAGCAGGCAGCTGTTCCTGGCCTAACTCAACTGTGCTTTCAACACTATTTCTCCTATTTGCAGGAAATCGTAAAGCACTTTCAGCTGTTCATCTGAGAGACGCAGAAGAGCACTATTGTGCCTGCTCTCCAGACAGAGAAAAGTAGGGAGGTTCAAAGACTCCCCTGAGGTTATACGCATCACTGACAGAGCCAGAAACAGTACCTAATTCTTCAACCACTCCTGCTCAGTTGTGGGCTTCACCTATCGGGCTAGGCCCCCGTTAAAACTGTATTGCTCAGCTCATAACCAGGGTATTGAGTCATGATGCCGAGAGCATTTATTTACTTTAAATGTGACATTGTAAAGTCAGTAGAAATGACACCCAATTTCAGTTTGACTTGAAACTTAAATCAACTTTAGTTAATGGAATAAGGTCATTTCAGTTTAAGAAAGTCACGCAGCTTTTAGTATCCCTCTTACGTTCATTTCGATTCACACCTTCAGTTATACTGGAGAAGCTTTCCCTCATATACCAGCTCTCTCCTACAGCTACACACCCAAGTGAAATATTCAGATGATGCAGCAACCTGTGCTAAACAAAGCAGCTGAGGGTGAGAGGAAGAGCAGCAAGAATAAAAGGAAGGACAAGAGCTTAGAATGTGCCACCTAATTTCTGACCAAATAGAAATAACTGGATTAAAGTTGCCCCCAAAAGTATATCGGATCTCCTCACTGCAGCCTCCCCTTCAACCCTCCAGAAAGAAGAATAAGTGCCAAGAGACAGACCCCTCCTCGGCCAGCCCCAGGGACAGTTGACCAGAAGAAACCTCTCCAGTCTGGGTCCTCAAAGATGTAAGGCAGGATACGTGTGAGAAGCCGGCAGCAGTTCAAGACGATTTGCCTCTCCTTCTCGGTGTGGCAGCCACTCTCTGCTCCCTGCACCAACTTCTCCACAGCCTAAAGGAAACAAAACCAAGGCAGGTAGCATTAGCCTGGACACAAGTTAGCAAGAGTTAGGGCAGGTCCATCCTGCAGGCAACACCCTCACATAAAGTTATAAGCAGTTTTTGGAGCCCATATTCTCCGAGTGGTACAGGCGCTCTTGCTGTTTGAAACACTGTAGAAATAGGGTTAATGACCTTAAGCAGGCCTTCTTGAATTCCTACTGTCCCACTGCAAGAGACTCACATGCCAGTGCTAATCCATGCAGCACACACGTTGTGCCACGTGGGACAGAGAGCCACAGCACCAGAAGGCTCCTTCCAGCTCTGCTCCATGACACCGCACACTGCAAAGAGCAGATCAGATTAATCAGCCACATCAGATACACAAGACGCAGGCAGAACCAAGGCAGCAGCGCTGTGTTGCATGGTGTCAGGCACTGGCAGGGGAAGATCGCACAGAAACACACAAAGTCTGACAGATCTATATGTGCTGTTGCGATTACAGCAGGGACCTTTCCTGACTCGGGAGGTGGGAGCTAAGCTGCTGCCTGTCACTATTAAGTGTATGGGTACAGCCTCCAGCAGAGCTTGTCAAGGTCCTGCTGCAGAGGAGGGTGGTAGCCAAGGTTTCCCCCACCCACCCTGTGAATAGGACTGCTGTTCTGGAAAGGGCTTCTGGGCTGAGTCTCTGCAGTCCACCCAATCACTACTGAAACAGTCACGCTGGGTTTTTCAGACTATGATGTGGGTCTTGCCAGGCAGCAACCATAGCCCCAGGAGACAGTGGCAGGAGGTTTTACCCACAGACAGAAAAGGGCAGCTCCTTCACCCAGGAGCTGCACCCACTTGCTCTTACTCCCCAATCCCAAGGGGAAACAGAGGGGGAATGAAAGACAAAACATTTACCAAGGAATCACCTTGCTGCTTTTTAATTCATGAGGTCATGTGTCCCTGCTTATTTTCACAGCAAACTGTCTGGGTCACTGACTCTGCCAGCCTGCGTCATTGCCTTAATGGGTATTTAAATGCTGTTTGTGTAGTCTGTCTGTCCACACGCTACTCTGTGACTGAGCTTAACTATGTTTTCAGGCACATTTATGACTGTACAGTCTGAGTCTGCAGCCATGACCACAAATGATGTTTCAGCCATGCTGTTCTGCTCTCCACAAACATGCAGCATTGCTAAGTCCAGTGGCACACTGCATCTGGCACAGGTCAGGGCCCTCAACCTGCAAAAGCGCTGCAGGAGTCTGCAGGCTCCTCTCACCCTGATATCCCAAGATCTAGGGCTCCTGGATAAACAGCCCTGCAATGACCATGTCTCCCAAGACGTCTGTTTCCAGCAGGGAGAACAGCCTATATTTTAAGTCTTGGTTTGGAGGGAAAGAGGACACAGAGACAAAGTGGTTTTGTGGTCAGTACAGGTCTCCTCGGCCCTTCTCGATTCCCAAGCTGCTGATTGCCAGAAGCCGGGAGACAGCACTAGGGAAGAACTATTGCATTCTTCCTCATTTTTCCTTTTCTTGGATTCTTTCTCAAGTATCCACTACAGACATTTGTCTGAGGCACGATTCCCAGTCAGAAGTACCTTCAGTATGATTCAGTAGGTCTTGTTCACATTTTGTAGAGCAGGAAAGAAAAACAGAATAGCAATAACCATTTAAAGCTGGGAAAATGCCATTCAAAATGTTTCCAATACTACAAATTCAAGGACACTCTTCGCATGGCTCAAATCAGGAGCATTATTAACACCTGCACTCTCCCAGGCAGAGTAAGTCTCAGGCTGTTCCCTGAGCAGCGTCAGCTGTTGCTCACCAGCTTGACATTTTGCCAAACCTGGCAGAGTAGGAAACGTGAGTCAGTGCCCCTTGTGCTGCACATAACGACATGGCAACACCAGAAGCTGCATCAGAGATGTTCTGATGTCACAGCAGAACAAAGAAGTCCCAAGATGTCCCTCAAATTTCATCCAGTCTCTTACAGTGAAAAATTCCACATCCCTCTGGGATCTATGAGCTTGAGGCCAGACTGATGCACAGTGAGGGGCAATTAGATGCAGCCAGGGAATCTGATGTATGATTGGTATGAAGTCACCTAAACAGGAAGCAGTTTACATAGCAGGCAAGACCCAAGAGGGCAGGGTGAAACACAGGAGGGGGACAAGAGGAAAGAGGCTCCAAAGTGAGCAAATGCCAGCTGTGGTCAGTGTTAAACCAAGAGAGGATGGCTGAGAGTTACCACCAGGAGGAGACAGGGATAAGCAAGCACTTCACATGATACAAGGAAATAATACGGTACCTGTCTCCACTTTGGAGCCATAGGACTATTGATCCAGGGACCTCCCCCTACTAGCACAGCACCAAAGATAACGACAGCACCAACCTTACCTTGTAACACAAAGTTGCCAAGTTTGAAGGCGATTCTTCTCTCACTGCCCGGATCTCTGCAGCTGGTACAAGGGCAAAGACATCCTGCACTGAAGTGGCTGTGTCTGCCCAGAACTGGTCCCAAAAGGCATCATCTGTTGCCTCCACAGGCTGTGGAGAGACAAACACAGTTACAGATGCAGAACTACCATTCTGTGAGGTCCAAACATCAGAGATTATGCCTGACCTGCGGACAGGACCAGGCACAGAAGAGGTTCAATAAAACATACTGGGACTGGTTTTGTACCTCAACCTGTTTGTTACCAGGGCTTTGGCTGATTTGATGTCCCAAACAGAGCATTCCCTCAGCAATGGGGTGAGCAGCAAGACGTTTATGTGACCAACTCTATCAGACTGAGACTCTCCGAGTCTTTCATGTAGTCACAACACATGAGGCCTCCTGCTAGTCTGCAACCTAGGGCATATATTACAAGATCTTTACCAATCCGTGCAGGCCAGGCTGCTGTCATGCACTCTGTCACCTTCAGAGCAAGCCAAGGATGCCCTGAGCGTGCACGCTTCTATTGTAACCAAAGTCTTGAGGAAGCAATCAGGGACATTTCACATTAGGGCATGAACAGACCCACGGAACTGACAGACCCACCCCAAAGCACTTACGGATGCAACGGAATTGATCTTTCTGAATCAAATATTTATGGGGAACTGGACTCAGTGCAGCTGGTTGCTGCCAAGGCTTTGTTCTTAAAAAGCACTAAGTGTGCAATTCAAAGAGGAAGATGGAAGGAGGAGACTGAGATGCCAAAAAAAGCAATCCATTTCAGACCTATGGTCTGAGAAGGCCACATGCCTGGGAACACGTCTCCCAATTATCTTTTCTGTTTCTGCAGGTGCAGACAACCCCCTCTTTTACCAGCACTGTTGTTCCCTTTTCACAGTGAGAGAAGGAGGATTCTCCTCACGCCCAACCTGAAGCCCCAGTGTCAGGGATGCTTGCCACGAGAAGGGTCTGTTTGCCAGACTGCAGCTGGAAAGACAGCTCTGTACAGCTGGCTGCAGTGCCCCAATGTTATTTCCCTCAGCTTCTTCCTAACAGCGTGGCATCAACTTAGAAATCAAAACAACAACAATCACAATCTGGGTGTCAGCTTATATGTGGCTGAACAAAGCAGACTGGACCTTGCTTTGCCCTTTATGCCTTTGCAGAGCCATAGAGCAGTGCTGGCCATTCAAGGTGAAGCAGAGGCTCAGACACACTGGGCCAGGGTTGCCTCCAGCCCTGAGGAAGCCTGGTGATGACCTGCCCCTCCCCAGAAGGTGAAAATGCCAGCATTGTTTGCTGAACAAGAAGGCATCTCCATTACACGACTCTCAGGCATCCAAAGCCTTCGAGCCCTGAACAGTCAGGAAAGACTTACCTTTTCAGCCAGCCTGAAAAAGAGCACAGCTTTTCCCATCTAAATGCTGATACTTGCCAAGAGATAGGCATTGCCTAAACAAGACTGGGAGTGCTGATCCAGCCCAAGGGTCCTGCTACAGGGCTGGGATAAATACATGTGTATTTATGCCGAGCAGCGTGAAAGAGATAGATCCATAATTTCAGTCAGAAGAGGAAAATGGAAGCTTTTCCAGAGGAGCTTCTCCAGCCGTGCTGATGTGCGGTGGCACGCTCAGCAGGTGAGAAGAGCCGTCCGCCTGAGCACTCCCAGCCCTCGGCTTGGGGTGAGGGGGAGCCTCCTGCCTGCAACGTGCAACGGCTCTAAAGCAAACAGCAGCTCTCGCCAACTGTGATAATCAGCACTGTGGGCGGGTCTACCATGTCAGATGGGAAAGGGGCAAAAATATGAATGCGTGTTTAACTTAAACAATTCCTGCCCACTCCCAGCTCTGATGTAGTAGGCAGAAAACTTGCCCAGCTCTAGGCTGTTGCTAAATGCAGCCAAGGCGTGACTCCGGGGAGAACATCTCATTCACAGCTCTGACACCAAGAAGCGCTGCATTTCCCCCTTTGCAGCGCTTCTTGAATTAACAGCCACAGTCTTCCAGCAGATGGTATGTCACTACCACCCAAAGGCCAAAAAGTGACAGGGGCAGGCAGGCAGTCCACCCCCAAACTGGTATAGCAGGTTACTGCCCTGCAGCTCTCTGCCTTAACGCTCCAGTGCCATAGAGGTTGCGTATTGCTTGTCCTGGTCCTTCCAGCCATGCAATGAATCAGCCCAAGCGATTCCCCAAGCCTTTAGAAACAAAACCAGAAAAAACCCACATGCGTTTAGGCACCTTCTTAAACTCTGCTCTAGTGCTGAAACAGTCATCATTTTATCACCTGGCCACCAAAGCAAGTTTCTAAACTCCTTTCCAAGGGAAGAGCAACCTTTTTTTTTTTCCAAAGAGTTGGAGACCACAGCTCCTCAGAGGGGATCTGTAGGAACAGCCAAGTGTTTACAGCCTGACTTTCAGCTTCCAGAGCGTGCAAAGGAGCTGTGCTCTTTGTAACCTGGGCATAAAATGCTTAATTGGAAGCAAAGCTATTTTACAAGTCTCATCTCTAATAACACTCCTCAAAAAAA
>RSEF01000018.1:12600831-12614493 GCA_003993805.1 Himantopus leucocephalus | reverse complement strand
TTTTCCCACCTGGGAAGGCTCCCCGCGTGCCCAGGAGCCAGTCCCAGCTGGAGGGACTTGCAGGTTAAGGATAAGGGGGAAAACAAATCCCCTGTGGGATTGCCTCAGCTTGCCCTGCCCCGTGGGGGACTGTGTGGAGGAGCGTTGCCCTGNGGGGGCCTGTGTGGAGGAGCGTTGCCCTGTGCCCGGCTCTGCAGGGGTTTTGCTGTTTAAGAGCTTTTTTTTGCTATTTCAGAGCTTCTGAGACTCCAATGGCTTGCTCTCTGAGCTGTGGTCGGTGAGCGTAGTGCAGCTGTGTGGGGAGGCTGTGTGTCTGTGCTTGCAGCTGGAGTAGGAAACTTTCCAGGAATTTGTTCGTCTCCCGGCATGAAGCACAGGTGTATTTATCTCATCCGTTGTCTCCTCTCTAGAATAAAGTGTGACACAGCTGAGTCTTAGTGACCCACTTTGGTCCTTGTAGCTTCTCAGAGTTTTCTGATTGTAAGAGATGCTGAATTTAATTGTTCTGTGCAACCTTAAAAAAACCCCCAACACAACACAAAACACAGTTCAGCTGGAAATGAATGACTAGGCTGAAAGGGGAAGATGGGGTTTCCTTGGGAGACTGAAGAGGAGGTCTCTTTGTCTGTTTTTCAGGCAAGAAGGAAAAAACAAACAAACTGTCTTCCTCAACAATTGCAGAAGAGCCTCTGCCTGCTTCATGTGTTCTGCAAGGAGATGACATCCAAGCACTTGCAATTAAGGTGGAGGACCTCGAGAAAGTATGTATTTTTACTGCTAGAAACAGCTACCTTAACTGACACTCTCCTCTTACTTTGTGTTTAACGGAGTGTGCTGTCCATTTTCATTTACTTAAACCAAACCCCACTCTTGGAGTTCTGTTCTCATTCCATTTTGTCTGTCCTGCTTTTTGTGACTTGTCAGATCATCAGGCTCAGTTGCTAAAAGTAAAGGATTATGGATCCTTACACAGCCTTTTTAAATGGAAGGATAAGTCATCCTCCTCTTCAAAATTACGTTTCCAACTTTCTGGTCTAGTAAGCCTTACAAATTGTTTAGTAACTGTCACAGTGTTCCTTCTAAAACTCGGGTCAACTGTGGGAGTGGAAATATTTGACATGAAGTGACACAGCAGAAAACTATTGGGAAAGTGATTTAAAACTCTCTTTTCCCTGCCCCAGTTATAAAGCAGAATCCAGAATAGCAAGACAGTAACTAAGCTGGTATCTCCACAGTCATGTAAAATGCCTCTTAGGGGAGGAACAGCCTATGCTGATATGACTTCTCTGCCTATCCTAGAAGGCTCAGAAGGAATGAAGGTGAGTCAGTATGTACCTAATTGCATTGTGACTGTTTGTTTTCTGAAGCTCCATGCTCCACACCCTCCCCATGATGCTGGGAGAATTCCAGTTAGGAAGGAATACCTCGTTCGAAAATATCGACCCAAAGAGGCAAAGAAGGCAGCAGATCTCCTTGTAGCATATCCTGCTTTCCCAAAGGCACCCAGGGAACCACTGACTTTTTCTGGTAGGGTTAAACTTCACACCTTATCTTTGGGTTTTGGTTTTGCTAAGCCTAGCTTTAGTGACCTGGCTCTGCCGTTGGGTTTTTTGTGTGTGTGTTATAGGACCAGGACTGTTTGGTGATGACTGTGAAAAGATTCTCCCCCATCACATTTTGGGAAGTCTCCAGGAGTTCAGGGAGGAAGCCTTGGCCAGAGGAAACACTCAGGTTGGTTTGTAAAGTTACAAAAATGTTGCTGTGCGGCACTTTTCTAGAGGTGGAGTGTGGTGCCTGCACTACCTTTCAATGATTTTCAGCACCTATCAGGAACAGGTCAAGCCTGAGGTGTGGTTTTCCCAGCCTTTCATGCTCTGTGGGGAGGGCTTGCCTTCAGAGAAACTGCACCAGCAGGTTTTGAAGTCCTGTGTGCAACAGGAGGTCATGGAGGGAAGAATTACAGAGGCTTCCTCTTCCGTATGTGCGTCTGCTGATGGCGTCAGGCTGGCAAGGGAAGAGCTGGTGTTGCAGCAACGCCTGAGTCTAATTACTCAGATAAATCTTTCCATTGTTTCTGAGTGTGTTCTTGGTGCCCTGTTCTTGTTCCTCAGAGTTATCAGGTAAAAGTATTGTCAATCTGAAGAATTTTTTTCTCCTCCCCTCTCCCATTCTTGTGGTGACAGTGTGTGCATAGAGAGGTTAATTTAATGTTTCCTCTCTCTTCAGATAGCAGATCTTACTGAGGTTTCTCGTCAAGATGTTACTACAGCACCTTTAAAGGAGGAACATGGAGCAGAGAAGAATATTCATCAGCCCCCACCAGCAGAGCACAAAGCTCTCCAGAACTGGCACCATCACATGATAACCAGGAAAAAGCAGGAGAAATATCTAGGAGGTGAGAAAAGCTGAGGCCTCGATCTGTGGGCAGGTAGGGGAGTTTGGTGGCATTACAACAAACTGTAATGGTCGTAGCTGAGCGGGGTTAATCCTGTTGCCGTTGCATGTTCGGAGAGCTCCCCACGCTGCTAGTGCTAGTGGCCATGGATGCTGTGGGGAGGTGAGCTGGGGGGTCTGGCTGGGGGAAGGACAGTAGATTTGGTGAGGGACAGTGTAAGGGGGTTACACGTGAACAATAGGTAAAGTGTGTGCCCAGAAGTGCAGCACCAATGATTTGATGTTCCTTCTTTATAGAAATTCTTCAGAGGCCAGAGAATGAATTGCTGATGAACACCTCAGAGGATTACAGGCAAATCCAGGAAGAACGTGACCTCATTGACCGGTGTCTCCCTGCCCTGCTTCCTGGAAAGGTGAGAGACCCACTTCCTCTGTGTCCTGATTGCTTTGTTTTTGTGAAAGAGCTAAGACACTGGTGTTACGAGTAACATCTCTGAAGACCTGTCGTTAGCTATTTATGAAAGCCACTCTTAAGACCTTCAGCCTAGTGTGCAAGCAGAGCTTTCAGTGACTTTAAAAATAAAAACACGAACTGTGCTGTCCGTACTAGTCAGAGGAAAGTGGTGGTGTGCTTTGGCTCCTTGCTAATGAACTGCAGTACATGGGGCAAGTGCCATTTCTTGATTATCACCAAAGGCTGTCATGCACTGTGAAGTGGGATGTGCCGCAATTGCTGTTCTAGGGACAGAAAGATCTGATAGCTTCAGGCTTGAATTTTAGTGATTGCCATGGAAAAAGGGGCATGGGTAAGGCAGGAGGACTATGTGAGTATCTTATGTTAAAATTAATTTTTTACATTTATAGCACTATCAGAGAATTTGCATTTGTGTGAGGCACTATTTTAATATCACTCAACCTTCATGTAGCACTAGGTAGAAGAAAGTTCTTCTTTTGTCTTTGACAGCAGCCTGATAGAAATTTTGGCTTGCTCTGCAGAAAGTGATAATTTGTAGACTTTTAAAATATCCATATAAGCAGAGTTAGACCCCTTTTTCCTTTTAGCTTCTAGTCCCTGTGAAAATAGCAGGCAGCCGTGTGCCTCTGAAAGCGTCAGTGGGAACCTTGTTTTCCACCCTAGGGCTACCGAAGAGGAAGTGAGTTCTGGAGTCAGCCCGAGCATATTGGAGATGAAGTCACTGGCCTGACGATGACACTGACTCAGAGAGAACGTGGCTACCCAGAGCCAGTCACTCACGTGGGGAAACCCCGTGGTGTCAGGATGGAAATGGGTGAGGAAACATTGCAGAGAGGTGATTCCACAGAAATGGGGTACAAGTGTGGAGGGAGCAGCAGAAAGAAACAGTGACTCCTGTGAGTATGGCCGCTCACGTTGTGCTGCAGCTGTCAGAAGGGACAGCTATAAGTTACTTCCCAGTCATCTGTTGGACCTTCTCTTTAAAACACCATGAGACCAAAGTTTGGCAGAGAGTGAAATTAATAGGCATGTGGGTATGTAGACAGTGAGCTCTTGTATGGGTATTTCCACAGGTCTGAAGCCTCCAAAGAGGATCCCTTTCCATCTAACCTGGCATAAGAGTCTCTTCCTGAAAGAGCGACGGCATGAGCTAAAATCTATCCTAGAGGAGCTAGATTTTTATAAGCCGGTAAGACTAGAGGAGCGAGGATGTTCTTTGCATCTCTCGTCTCTTGTCAGATGCTGTAGAGTAACATAAAATTGCCAAGAACTGGATCTGAAAAAGCGTTAGGAACTAAAACTTAGCCCCACACTACTTATCTTGGAAATTCCCACGTTTCCAAAGGGCCACAGCTATAAAAGAGTTGTCTAGGCTCCCTGAGTGTTGCATGGAGTGGTCTGGGAGCCTTAGAATAGGACCCCAAACCGGGAGAATGCAGCTGCTAAGACCTAGGCAATAAAAAAACCTGCTGAATACTGATGTAGGACTTAGATTTAGTGCCTCAGGGCAGAGGGAAGACACCTTTACCCATGTGGAAGACACACATCTGAAATAATCTCCTGAAGGCAGGTAGCCCCACCTCTTAAAAACTGAACAAACCTCACCTTTTCCTTTCTGAAACCTGGCTCTGGGGATGAGAAGTGTGTGTGAAAGAGACTTTTCCCATGCATGCATCATTTGTAGTGGGGAATGCAGTCATCTAGGATTCTCGGAAGACCCAGAATGGGTTGCTTCCTGTGTCTCTTGAACATTCATTGAGTATCTCTAAAAACCATCGTAGGAGCAAGATATCTCAACTTCACTTTACTTGACACAGTTGCTACATTTGTCTGGTATTTTAACTTCCTTTCTATATAAGAAATCATGAGTTGGTCCTTTTTCTGTGTGTCCAGGATCTGGATGGACTGGAGGTGATTGGTAAAGGGCAGCCTTTCACATCTGTCTCAACAGAGACTCCTCCATGTTCCACCCCCTCTGAAGAGTCTGAGACCCTGTAAGTTTTACTTCATGGCAGAAGATTTTTGGGTATGTACCATCAGTCCGTAAGGGTATCGTTAACCATCCTTAGCCAGAACTCAGAGGAGTCGCCTCTGGGGCACAATAAAAGGCATATTCTAATATTGAAGTCACCAGGTTTAGGAATCAAGCAGTTCCCTTGTGCCTTGGGGCCTCGTGCCTAAGGAGCAAAAATCAGAGAAGAGGTTTTTTTTGACGCTCCTCCACCAGTCTTCCCTCTGCATGGCTCCAGAGCTTACATTAGGCAGGGTGGAGATTCTGCTCCAAATTACCTCCATCTGGTTGTCTTTTTTCCAGCCTTCCACTTCCATCATCAATTTGCCTTTTTCCCTGCCTGGTCCTTTCTATCTGTAATGGATAAAACCCGAAGGCCTCTTCTCATTCAATCTTGTACCCTCAGCCTTCCTTAGGCAGGTATCATTCTTTAATATTCTGGCTGTCCTGTCCTCCTTGATGGTGACAAGTAGCTGGAGTTTACCACATCTGCAGGACTCTGTCCCTAAAGAGATAACTCTGTGGAAAAGCATTAGTTGGGATTATTTCTTCTAGGGTCTTGTAAATCACCCCTGGTTCTTCCCTCTCTGAAAGTGAATTTCACTCCATGAAAATGCTGGCTCTTGTTTTCTTTAGCAGTGACCCTTTAAGGGACTACCCCAATGCAGTTCCAGAAGCAGTAGTGGGTCCATCTCTAGATTTCTGTGGCCAGCCTGCTCGTTGGATCGACGGCACCGCTTCTCACAGGGTAATTGTGCGCTTTTTATTGTTTAGTCAAGCTAAGCCTGCTTGAGTTCCCGAGTCACAGCTGTACAATGAGTGTCACTCCCAGACCAGAGAATGGGGGGTTTATTCTGAGCGTAATACATTATGCCTACGTTTGCTCCAGAGAGATCTAGAAACAGAAGGGGTTGCTCTGTCTGTGGTGTGAACTCAGATTCCCTGTCTCTCTCTGGCCACTTCATTGGACCTGCCTTACAAGTTCTCCTACCAAGGCTCAACCCTTTCTCTGTAGTATGCCTTCAGGCGAGGTAAATCCTGCCAGATAGACTAGAAATTGTTATCTTTGTCTTTTTCCTTTTCCTTGTAGGATGAAATTGGTATTGCTGCCCGGCTCACCTTTGAGACTTTGGTTGGTGAGAAAGCTGAAAGATCCCTGATGGTGAGCAATGACGGCACAACTGCCATCTGGTATGATTGGATGAGGCTTCCCCAGAAGATTCCCTCCAGAGAAACTAAGGGAATAAGAATGCCGTGTTTTTACTTTGATACCAGATCAGGTATGACAGCTGCTGATCTCTGAGACTTTTGTACATGGAGCAGAGAACACTTATTCAGGAGTTCTCTGAGATGCTGAGTCTGAGTAATGTCAGAGCAAGCCTGTTGGGTGATTCTCCTTAGGAAGCCACCCTGGGTGTCAGAGCTGACTCACACCAAAAGAGGTGTGCGAGGCAGATCCCTTTCGTGGGACTTAAAGGAGGAGTGTGCTCCTATTCTGAGTGCAAATGGGTGGAATACTGAGAAGTGAATCATTGTCTGATGGCAAACTGGGCAGAATCTGCCAGAGAGAGTACTGAGCTTGCTGTAAAAGGAGCATGCAGTGGAAATAACACCAGTTCAGTAACATGGTGGCTGGGAGTAAATCTGGCAGGAGAAACATAGCTGGGTGAAGTGTGATAACCAGCAAAGCTATGGGAAAAGTCTCATGCAGAGATAAGGATGCTCGGGGTGGGGTTGGAAAAGAACGGTCAAGTTAGCCAGGTGATTTCTTGCAGACTGATGCATTTTCTCTTATTTCAGGTGTAACGTTGCCTGGGGAAACAAGGAAGTTTTCCTTTATTTTCAAGTCAGAAAGCGCAGGCATTTTCAGCGAGTCCTGGGAATTTAGGACACATCCTCTGTTATTAGGAGGAGCTCTGCTGCAGGTGACCCTTTGGGGAATTGCTGTGTATGAGGATATATTTGCTGACCTCAGTGAGAAACTGGAGGTAACCAAGCATTTAACTGGGTAACTGTGAGCTTTGAACTTAATATGCAAATAGAGGATAAGGGTGGGAATGGATGACATGGTATTTTTATTGCTATGCAATTAGGGCTGAGAGTGAGATGACGGTTTATTTACAGAGTATCTGTACATACTTGAGCAGGTTTGCTAAATAAAATGGAAGAACTCTGCAGTCTATTGTAATGTTGTTAATAAAGACATGTCTCCTAAACTGCTTGCACTGGTCCTTTAAGGAATGAATTTTATGTTGGTGATGAATTTCATTACTTAGTGGGGATGGGATTATGTGTCGTACACTATGATGTCAGTTCAGGTATAAATTGGAAATTACGCTACACTTTGAAAAGTATAGTTTGGGGGAGGGTTTGTAGGGTTTATTTGAAAAGCTGTTGTAATTATTGCTCTGCTTAGCGGGGTTTGCAGTTATTCTTGTCCTTGTAACCCTATGTAAAGTATACGTGTGGTTACTAGCGTGGGTGTGAATTTGCTTGTATGTCTGTATATGGAATGGGAACTCATACGTGTGCTTGTTGTGGTGCCTCAGACTGACCTGGCTGCTCGAGAAGGTGCTGCTATAGTAGAAGAGTATCTGGAGAAACATCTTGTCAGACGACGTCCTGTTCGGACCCCAGAGCGCCCCCCATCTCCTGCCTGTGTCACAGAGGAAGAGCTGTTCCACTGGAAGAATCCCGAGGTGATGTTCGCTATTTGATGGGCTACACAACTGAAATAGCAGGGAGGGAAGACCCGTGGGGCTGGTGCATCCCTGGGGCTCTGGAGGCTGGCGTAGTCTGCCATGGTGACTTTAGCAATTAGGTTTGTAGAGGAAAGGAAGAGCTCATTTCACTATTTACCTTTTCCCTGTTACCACAGTTCCATTATCAGCATCAAGTGGTAAAGCAGCTGCATGAACTATGGAGACGGTACATGACTGTTCCTTCAGCCTCTGAGGAGAAAGTGCCCTCAGGTCAGAAGAGCACTGCGGAGGACAGTCAGCACCAGGAGAGTACCTCGGAGGCTCTCCCTGCTCGGAGCAGCACCACAGAGGTCCCAGGCGTGAAGAACGCTCTCGAGGAGGCATCCTCAGGATGGAACCTCTCCTTGGATGACTTTAAGCAGGTGTTCACCCCTGTTCCCTCTAGTGCTCTGATAAGCTGATGGTGTTTTCATTTTCCCTACAAATAGCCTGGCCTACCCCAGTGTGAGCCCACCCAAAGGTCTGCTTCCAGTGTGCTGCGAGTTAGAGATGATTTACGATGTGTGTCGCAGAAAAGCACTTCAGCTCTGCTGACCACACCCTCAGTGCTCTTGTAAAGAGAATCCCAAGAGAGACTTTGAGGGCTGTTGTGTGAAGAAGAAAAGAGAACCACACAATGTAATAGATATTTTAAGCTCTTCCCCCATTAGCTTTCTGTCATCCCACGACTGAATGCGGGGGGCAGGCTAATCCTGCAGCCTCCTGTGGCTTCCCCAAGGCCTCCTCTCCTTGAGAGTCCTTCCTATTCATCAGAGCACTAAGGGGCCACTCGTGACAGGCTGTGGATGAAGTACAGACCTCCCTAGATTAAAGCGAGAGTTGGTTTGGATTCTGTCAGCACAGTTTTTCTGTAGTGCTGTCTTGGAAATCTCTCTGCTGCTTTCATAACTAATCTTTATGGGGCCTTCTAGCTCGCTAGAACCCCTGTTCCCCAGCACACCTGTGAAGTTGCAAAGGGGCTTACTGTCAAACTAACTGGGGTGTCTGGGACTGCTCCCCAGATCCTGGGTCGTGTGTGCACCTTGGTCAAATTCCAGCTGTATAGGAAGCCACATCTGGGTGTGTAAGTGCCCAGTGCAACCTGGTTTCAGTGCAGGGGGAGAGCCGTGGTGTGCTCCGTTGAGCTCAGGGTCCACGGACTGGGAATGAAGACTGAGAAGAAGCAGTCTTCGGACCCTGTGCTTTCTCTCACATCAGGCTATAAAGTCGATCCCCAAGGAGGAGCAGCGAGAAGAAGCGCTGGCCCAGCTCAGTAAGGCAGCACTGGAGCTGCGTCTTAAACAGAGGCCATCTCAGACAGACCTTTTGTATCAAATCTGGTGCGTTACCTTTGCAAGATAAAGTTTGTAAATGCATCGTGGGATCAACAGCCTTAGCAGGCTCTGTTGCAAGCTTTGTGATTCAGAGTGTGTATAATTTTATGAGGTCTAGAAGTCATCTTTACACTCTGGTTTTTTTATAGCTTAATTGTAGCAGCTGTCTAGGACCCAAATGCTTTTTTTTTTTTTCTCTTTTTTTCTGGAGATAAGTTTAGCATATGAAATTCATGTAATTTTGGGGAGTATACAAGATTACTTCTGGCAAGATTATTCTAGTCTATATTTGTGAAACCTTTGGGTAATTTTCTGTACCCTTTTACTCAGATAACTGTATCCTCCCTCATATAGTCTCTCTGTTCTTTGCTCAGGCTCTCAGACTGTAAACATATCAACAGCTTCTAAGTTGCTTCTAAATTAGAAGGATGCGGGTTCCTCTTGGTAAACACAGAGAGCAAGCTGATGCTGATTTACCAACGTGTGTCATGTTGAAGAGCAGGAGATCTAGTTTCACTGTAATATTTATGGGCCCATATGAGCCCATTGATTTGCAAACCGTTG
Source organism: Himantopus leucocephalus (assembly GCA_003993805.1). Taxonomy (NCBI): domain Eukaryota; kingdom Metazoa; phylum Chordata; class Aves; order Charadriiformes; family Recurvirostridae; genus Himantopus; species Himantopus leucocephalus. The sequence continues at coordinate 12,604,974 of RSEF01000018.1, read as the reverse complement.
AGACTTCAGAGGGTTCAAACATGAGGAAAGTAATTTAGCTTCCCTCTGCACAGATTTTTTTAGACGGCGCGTGCTATTTTATTGGTTTAGTTGGACAGAGCAGCTCTTAGCTGCTCACTCCTGGGCACAGGGTAAAACAAGATGGCAATTGCTGCACTCTCTCCCTTCTGATTCTGATACTTTTCTCAGTCTCCAGCTGTGGCGTGAAACAATTGATGGTCTGGTGAGTCACTCTGTGAGGCTGAGATCTCTGCTTGGCTTGCCTGAGAAGAACACCGTCTATGTAGATGTTGTTCCAGAGGAAACAGGTAAATAGTAGTTTTAGCACAGCAACCGGTTTCTGCAGACTGTTGGAAATCCAGAAAACGTGCTGAATTTTAACTGAAATGGCAATTTCAGCCGTTCACCCTCAAGCCTTTTATAAGAAAATGCATGAGAAAAAATGGCAGATTGTGTGATGCTAATTGTGATCTGTGGTTTTATGTTGTTAAAAAAACACCGCACAAATAAGCCTTTTAATTTACCTAGAGGTAGCCATGGTTTTCTCCCAGACTAACCCAGAAAACCGTAGCTCACTAGGGTCTCACAGGCTTGTTCTGATACACATCTGAGACCCATTCATTCCTAATTTAAACAAAGTACTCTTGAAGGTATTGTTTTTCAGTGCAGTGCAGCTCAGATTAATAAAAAGAGGAAAATACATTGCAAAAGCAATGTGCTTCCACTGCGTGAGTGCAGTGGGCTTGTCTTTCTGGATGTGAAAACATTGCTTTTGAGTAATTGAAATTCTTTCTTTTTGTAGTGGAAGTAAAGCAACCTATAAAAGGAGGAAAGGAAGACAGAATAACCGCTAGGAAAGAAGACAGAAGGTCATTTGGTAGTAAGGATAAAGAAGGCAAAAAAAGAACAACAAAGACAGCAGGGAAAGAGAAAGAGGTATGTGTTAGGATGCCTGTTGAAAATGAAGTGCTGGGGACAGTGTGATCCATTCTGAGGGTGTGTATCCTGAATTTGTGCTGATTTCCAACCCAGTGAAAGCGGTGCTGCTTTCTGGGAGATGCATCTTGTGGCAATCTGAAAGGTGTTCTGACCTGTGTCACTTTTATTTATTTTTTCTTTCTCCTTTTTTCCCCTCCCTCTGTCCCTGAATAGGAACGTCCAAGCAGCAGAAAGTTAAAAGATGAGACAAAGCTGAAATCTTCCACATCACTGCAGGAGGTGAAAGAGGGAGCACAGCCCCTGGAAGCTCTAACTACAGAGGGAGTAGAACCTCCTCAGGAGCAGGTGGACCCTGTTTTGTTTCGGACATACCAGGAAAAAATTTATGTTGAAGTGAGTCTAACCAGAGCTTATATCTTTGTTTCTTGGTTTTATTCTTTGTCTGTAAGCTTATGTTGAAGTTNTTGTTTCGGACATACCAGGAAAAAATTTATGTTGAAGTGAGTCTGACCAGAGCTTATATCTTTGTTTCTTGGTTTTATTCTTTGTAAGCTTACGTTGAAGTGTAGGTGGAGAAGTAAGCATTTTGTTAAACTCGGAAAACTGACAAACTTATGTCTGTAGTGAGGTAAGTGTGAGATACAAGGAAGGTAAGATGTCCTTTATTCAGTCTGGAATCTGTTAGCATCAATCCAGCCATCACAGAGCCACATGCGGGATTTCTATCTGGGATGTCTTTAGCATGCTTGTGGACTCTTGAGGGATCAGCAGAATTAATTGTATCTCAGATAATGTTAAACACACTTCATAGGCAGAAAAGTTATTACTAGAGCTAAGCTGTGTTAGCAGGCAGCCACTTTGATGCGGTTTTGTGCGTGCCCATACGTTAATGTGCTCCTGCGCGAGAAACCATTTCTCTGTCTGTCAGTCTCATCATCGGGATTTCTTCCTGTGTTTTCACTGCGACTGTCTTCTGTTAATTTCTGCTGCAGGTTTATGGGCTGCTGAATTCAATGGTGAGCAAAATGGTTTCTTTATTTGAAGACCTAGAGAAAGAAGATGCTCTAAAATGGGAGAGTAAAGCCCTTTGTGACTAGAAATAGCCTTACTTTAAAAAAAATAAATAAATAACCATATTTACACAGATCAAGTGGAGATTCTTCTTTCTGAAGTGATGCAGTGATTAGAAATACTGGCCTGCCTCTTTTCTGACATGCTGTGATGCGAGGCTATTGCTAGATCATCTGTTACTTCTACAGACGATCGCTTGCCAAGAAGAGACAAGGCAGGAAATATCACAGCCTCAGAAACTGTTAAAACTAGAAAATACTGGCATTTCTGCTAAGGAAGAATAATTGAAAAGTGCCAGTCAACATGAGATATGTCTTTATTCTTTGTTTCTTGATCTTGCTTGGCTAGCAGGCGAGTGAGCCGAGAATGTCCCTTACCAGGACAGTAGCTTAGAAAAATCCATCCCATTTTTGATTGCACCCCTGATTGCTTGTCCAGTCTCCTCTCGGGACTTCCTGACAGAAGGTTTTTCTGAGGCATTCACGGATCCCAGTGAAAACGCACTATCCCAAGGGGTGTGCCACCCTGCCTGGTTTTGCACCCGTGAGTTTACTTATCTTGCCATCTCTTTCCATCCAGCTCAAGGTACCCGTGCCCCGTTCTGAGCCAGCCCTTAGTTGCTTCCTTCCAAGACTAATCCCTCGTGAATTAAAATGAGTGAAATCATGCCGTAAATACTGTGAGCATGGTAAGGCCTTGTGGTAGAGTCACCCCTCCTGTCTCTGTCAGCCTGTGTGTGTGTCTGGGCTTATCACCGCTTTCTGTCTGGGTTTCCTTGTGCATCACAGCTGGAATGGAGCTTTTTGTGGAAACATCCCGTGTCTGAGCGTTGCACACTCTGCTTGGGTCGGAGCAGGTTTCCGAGGCAGAGCGAGCTGGGTGCAGGGTCTCTCCTGACCTGGCGTATGGCAGCAAGTGCTGCCTTCCTGCTAAAGCAGCTGGACGGCGTTTCCTGAGAAATGACATCAGTGTGGGTTATTAACTGAGGTTCGTGACACCTTTGGGGTTCTTAGGCAGCAGATGCGTATCCGCGCTGAGCGTTGCTGTTACAAATTCTGTACGTGGCTGTGCAGTTGCACCAGGCGCGTGTGCCTCAGGCACGTGCTCTTTTACATTGGCAGCCACACTGACACGCGTCTCGGAGCCGCACGTAGTGTAAAATAACTGTTCCTTCTGCAGAACTGTTTTCTTTTGCTTTCTCATTTTAACCCTCATTTATCCTATCTGGGGAGAGGATGTATTCTTCCCCTCGGATCCCGGCAGTACCACAGCAAGGAGCAGCTTGGGGTTTTTTTGCTGGCCAGGTGAGGCCCCTCGTGTTTCGAGGTGCTTTCTCTTAGTGGGGTGAGGGGAAGCACTTTGGCTTCTGTGGAAGCCAGGAGCTTCTTCTGGCTCAGCGGGCACGAACCCACAAAGGGAATGTCTCTGCTCAGCATTCCTGTAGTGAGCATTTCAGCAACATTTTGAGAATTAGAAGGAAAAAGGCCTGAAGTTGGGGTGTGTCTCACAGGCTCTGACAATAGCTCCTGCTTCCCTGGAGATGATTATCAGCTTGTGAATCTGCCCAACTCAAACAGCTCGAGCCATCTGTTTCTAGACAAGAGGGAGTCTGCACATTATAGAGTCAACGTGATTGTCTGAAAGGCAGGAATACTCTTATTTGATAGCTTTACCTTCAAAGATGGCAAAGGCCATTCGCACGATCCATGCCTCTAGAAAGCAGGCTCCGTGGGGACCTCCGCTCACAGGAAAACTTGTTAATATGAAAACAGGTAGATGGGAGTTTCGTGTTAGTCACGTACCATGGAAGAATGTCCTACCCTGGTCTCCCCTTCCCTTCCAAGGGAGGAGCCTGGTTGCCCAGGGCAGGCGGGTGGCATAAGGACTTCTGCAAAGGAGAACAAACCTGAATGCTGTGAATAGTCTNTTTTTTTTTTTTTTTTTTTGTCATAAATATCGCCGGTGCCTCTTACAGCCTTGGACAAGAGTGTCCTCAAGGGACGAAGTGCAAGCAGCGCACAGGGAGGGATGTGCTGGGCCAACAAGTGCAAGACTCTGCTGTCTGGCTGCTGCAGCTTTTTCTGAGCCAGCAGCTGCCTTTTTTTTTTTTTTTTTTTTTTTTTTTTTTTTTTT
>RSEF01000018.1:12543730-12585598 GCA_003993805.1 Himantopus leucocephalus | reverse complement strand
CCTCCACCACCATGAAGTGCTAAGTGTCCCCTGTCAGGGCAGACTCCCGGCCACTGTTGGGCCCTGAGGGAACTTGGCACTGATACAGCCCTGCCCTGGGTTGGGGGGAGCAGGGGGGACGCGGGAAGGTTGCTGTGTGAGGGATTGGTATGAGCTGGGGCCTGTCCGAACAGTGAGAGCGGCCATCGCTGGCTCCCAGAGGGCTCCTGGGGGTGCTGTCACATCCCTTGGCCTCGCTGGAGAGTGGAGTGGGGTGTTGGGTCTCTCTCTCAGTGCAGAGGCCATGAAGATTAACCAGAACACTGTGCTGCAAGGACAGAGGGTGACCCTGGTGCCATACACTTCTGCACACGTGCCCCGGTACGTGGCTCATGTCCTCCTCTGGTACTCTACATTGTCTGATTCACTTCTGTTTTTAAAGGGAGTGTGGTGTTCAGAAAGGGTGCTGGCTTGAGAGCTGCAGGGCCCTCTTCTCCCTGGGAACCACACATCAGAAAGAGCACTTGTAGAAAGGCAATCAGTTTTGCCCTCTGTGCCCTGCCGCAGACATCCCTGGCAGGTCTGTCGTCTTTGCCAGGTCTGCGGACAAAGAGAACTTAATCTGTGCCACTGTGTAGCCACAGAAAGGGAAATGCCTGTCTGTGAGTGAACCGACAACAGTTCTCTTGTTCATTGATGTCTTTCCTTAATGACAGTGGAAGAGCAAAACTTCGATGTGTAAAGCCAGATGGATGTTTGATAAATTAGAAGCAGGCGTGCAGGCAGTTTGTAACATGCTGGCCTGGGCAGCTGCAGCCTCAGCACAAAGATGTCAGTATTAGTCGCTTTGTCAGTGTCTGGGAGATGTTTTATCAGTCTCAGTTGGGATGAAATGCCCCAGAACTCAATGCCCAGTACTTTTAAAAACATCATTTGCAGCAGGCACTCTTCAAACAAAGCTACAGGATGGACAAGCTTGCTAAATTTTGATGGAGAACACCAATTCCTGTGTTAGATAAAGGGGAGAGGCTTATGGATACTTTTGAAGTTGCCATGAATGCCAGGCTAGTGTTTCTAGAACAGGTTTACAACAGCCTGATCCTTTGAGGGCTTGTGGAAATCAGACTGATGCTGTAGCTCAGACAGTGATCTGGTTCTGGGTCCCGTTGTCAGGTACCATGAGTGGATGCAGTCCGAGGAGCTGCAGCGCCTGACCGCCTCTGAACCACTCAGCCTGGAGCAGGAGTATGAGATGCAGCGTAGCTGGCGGGACGATGCAGACAGTAAGGATCTTAAACATTTTCTAAGGGTGGGTGGGAGTGGTGAGCAGGTCCCTTCTGTCCCGTAAAGGGCCCACAGTGGGCTGAGAGTGCCCAGTGAGTGGGCTCTGCTTGCTGAAGCAGAGGGGACGTGACACCTTCTACAAGAGTAGCTTTGAACTGGCTTTCTGTTTATAGCTGCTATATGCTCAGAGAAGTAGAGAATGACCGGGGCTGTTGGTGTCCTTTTTATGTATGCAGTTTTTCAAAGATTACAGTGATTTACTTCCCACAGCATTATCTGCTGAGCTGCTGCTGCATGGTCAACACTCCCCAGGTCTGATCATCGTAAAAAGGTGGAAGGGGGTTGTATTTTTCTATGAGAAATCGAATGACTTTATAATTACCTGGTTGAGGTGTGCTGACTGAATTGGTTCCCTGGCTCTCCTACAGGTAATGAATCACTGCCCATAAAAGCCTAGTAGAAATATAGCAAGCTGCAAAATACTGAGGCTGGCAAGGACCTCAGTCTGGAATATTTGTCTTAGCTGGCATTAAAAGCCTTACTAAAAGCAAAAATATTATGGACTAGGTGAATCACTAGGTCTCAGTCTCTTGTGCACCAAACAATTATTTGCCCAAACTTGCTGCAGAGTGAGACAATGCAGGGAGACCTCAATCATGGGATGAAAGTTTTCATGCTTCTTAAATAGGCTCTTTCTAGTCTTGGTGTCTACGTCACCCTCACAATATGTTTTTCAGAATATTTCTTATATTTCTAGCGATAGGAGCAGGTACACTTGTCATGGGAGGCCGAATTATTGGCTCTTCCTCACTGTTAACATGTGGAAACTGTTGTTCCTCTGTCCATTGCATGCTTTTAATTTCATCCTTCAGTAATTTATGAATAATTCTTAGCATGCCCTGAAAATGCTGCTACATTTTTGTTTTCTCCAGAGTGCACCTTCATTGTGTTGGACATGGAGCGGTGGTCTGGGCAGGCGTGTGCGGATGAGGACTGCATGGTGGGGGACGTGAATCTCTTCCTCACTGACCCTGAGGATCCAACTTTGGGCGAGATTGAAATTATGATTGCAGGTCAAGTTCTGCTTCATAGCTTGGACCTTTGTCGCCATGGCTAAAGCCAGCTGCAGGCAGATGTTATGTACAGCAGCTTTTACTCTGGCTGTTCAGCCCTGATCAGCATGCTTTGCTGGTCCAGGTCACAGTCTCTTCTGAAAAGTGTCCGGCATGGTTGATTTGTCTCTCGTAACTAGGTGCTGACTTCTGTGGCTCTCTCTTTCAGAGCCCAGCTACCGAGGCAGAGGGTTTGGCAAGGAGGCAACTCTGATGATGATGGCCTATGGTAAGGGTGACTCAGTGCACGGGAATGGGAGTACAGTCGGGATGTGATCTAGAAGGTCATATTCCCAGTGGTACAGAGAGGGCAGTAAGGGATGCATCTGCCCCAGAAATCGGAGCCCTGTGCTTTCATAGGTGTGGCAGCCGAGCAGGTAATAGAAATGCTTCTCTTTCTGGTTTCTTTTGCAGGTGTGAGAAACCTGGGGATCACCAAATTTGAGGCTAAGATTGGTCAGGAAAATGAAGCCAGTATCTGCATGTTCAAAAAGCTTCATTTTAAGGAGGTGCGGTAACAGCCTGTTTTCTACCCAGAGAACATGAGCGGCATTTGCCCTGTGACCGGGATTGAGCTGCTTTTCCTCTGTATGATACAGGTTGCTGTGAACAGCATTTTCCAAGAGGTGACGCTGAGGCTGGATGTCAGTGACCAGGAGAGACGGTGGCTCCTGGAACAGACAAATCATGTGGAGGAGAAGAGCTATGTTGAACTGAAGCTGCCCGCTGGGGTGCTGGAGACCTGACAGACACATCCAGACACAGGCCTGGTTTCCAGGGAACAGTTGGAGGCTGTTGTGACGTCTGGGTGTGGAGGACACTAGTGAGCCAATGCTGCACTTAACTGTTTTCATCTGTCTCCTTCGGTTACTTTGTCATCATGTCAACTTTGCACCTTGTTGCACCAGCAAAGAATACTGCCTGAAGTTTGGACCTGGAGAACAGCCACTAATTCACAGGCTTGATCAGGAATGACTGTAACCTTAACATGCTGTTCCAGCAGAGCCTAAAATCACCAGCAGTTAATTGATTCCTGGTGCGACCAGTTTCTGGACAAGCAGCACCCGCTGTTCCTTCTTCAGTGCCCTTAGAGCAGGATTCATCAGTTTGACAGAGGCAGTCTCAGTGCGCTGGTAGCTCAGTCTGTTTTCTCTTGAATAAAAAAACTGACAAAAATCTGAGGTTTCTCCAGAGCTATCTGGGAGCAGTGTGGTTTGGCTGCTCGCTTTGGCTGCTGAAAGGGTGGTTAGAAGTTGTAAAGGACAGCAGAGACTCTTTGAACCCTGTTTTCTGGGGTGTGGTGGGTTGCAGGGGGGCACTGCTGGGTCCTGGAAGCAAGCACCTCAGGTGAAGGTGAGCACAACCAAAGAGCAAGTAGTGTTAATGTGATGAAAATTACTGATATCAGCTGACCAAGAGTAGAGCACAGCCGAACCTCGCCACGATCGCTGCGTAACAGGGGGAACTGGCAGCCACAGGAGGCTGCTGAGACAAACCCCCTTGCTGAGTTTCAGGGCTGTACTTTGGCACGCTGCTGCCTGTTAAAGAGTGTGGACCTGGAAACCTCAGGCCATCAGTAAAGGGATATTGCACTTCATTTTACCAGGCTGCTTTTATGAAAGGGAGGAGGAGGAGAACACAACTGAAAGATCCAGTAGTGACCTCTTTCTTCAAGGAGCTCAGGACTTGCTCTGCTGAGCCTGGAGGCTGCGTTCAGCTGCTCTCCAGTAAGATGAGTGGCAGGGAAAAACATATCTCTTCCTGGGAACAGATACATTTAGGGCAGGAGTTAGCCAGCCGGCCTCCGCTGTGATACAGACGAGTTGNTATACGATGTGTATTGCTGAAGAAGAGGTACTTGCCTGACTCCCACTGGACAGACTTTTTAATGCAGTTGTTAAGCCTGACCTTTACTGCCCTACTCAGCAGGAGAGCTTGCTGAGAGGAGAGGACAGAAGGTAGGGAGGATAACTGACGCTTCTGCATGTTTTGCCACTGTAACAGCAGCCGTAAGGGCTAATTCTAGACCAGAAAGTATTTGTTCCAATTACAAAGCATCAGGTAATAGTTTTCAGATATCCCCAGGGGTGTTTTTATTGGAGATTGGTAGACTGTGGAATTTTTAGTGTTGCTGTGCCTGTATTTTTAGGACCTGAGGGGGTTAGTTTTCCAATTTTAGTTCATTTAAATACAATTATTCCTGTGACTAATATTAAAACTAAGTGTGGGAACAGTGTATCATGGTATTTTAAACCACAAGTATTTACCATGGATTTCGTTGTAGCAAAGCTTTGTGCGATAATAAAGTGAAGAGCGGCTCTACTTCCAGCTGGGATTACCATGACGAGGGCTACTAATCCTTGTGCTCTTCGTCACCTGCTGCAGGCAGGAATGGATTCTGTCCCCCAGGACAAGATTTGCAGAACCTGCCCGGTGAACTGCTGCTGGCTCTGTGCTCCTTCCGTGGAGTGTTTCACCCCTCTGCCAGAGGAGCAAGGTCAGACTGGCAGGAGAGATGAAGCTGGGGTGGGATTTGCTCCCCTAAAAAGTGACCAAGGTGGGAAAAATAATTTCTTTTAACTTCTGCTGCCAGGGCCGAGGGTGCACAGTGAAACCGTGCAACCCTCTCTGGCCCTGCAGTGGCTCCCTGTGCCCAGCCGGTTGCTCTGGCGCCGGCGAGCTCCCCGCTTGGCATCCCCAGTCCCCCAGCAACGCTGGCGCACAGCGGGGAAAAGCTGCAGCCCAGGCAACCCGAAACAAAGTTGGGTCTGTCCCGGGGCCACCGCCCTCCCTCCGGCTGGGGGGAAAACCACGGTGGGGCTCAACCAAGGTTCCCACAGGGAACCAGTCCCCAGGTTGCTCTGACCAGGCAAAGAGGCAAAAGGTGTTCCTGGGACTGGCCGGGCAGCCCTAAGGTTCAGCATGGCACTGTGTCCCAGGCAGGGACATCCTGCTTGCTCCAAGGCGGGGAGGGTGGGAAAGAAGGGGACAGGGGCTCACCTCCACTCAGCAGTGCCGTCGCAGAGGACATGACGTTGGAGGATGAGGCAGGTTGAAACAGGCTCCCCCAGCTTCCAGCGGGGAGTGACAGCCTGCACATCCCCTGCAGATCTGGTGGCACTTTGTCACTTGGGTGTCATTTGAACTGCAGACCTCTGTGACCATTCATCCGCTCAGGTAGAGGGGCTTGTCTGGAGGCTTGGAGCGCAAAACTAAAGCATGCAGACGGGGAGGAAGCAAAGATGCTGGGCAGATGCCACTGCTGAGAGCGCAGCCCTGCCTCGGCCCCGAGAAGCCACCGTGCCACCATCCCAGCTGAGCGCCCCAGGCACGCATGCCCCCGCACTCGCCCGCTGTGGCAGCAGGGCTTAGCTTGGCCACGTATAAGCTGCCCCGCACCGGCTTAAAAATAGCCCTGGGAAGCAGGCAGGGTGGCAGAGCCCTGGGGGCATCCCGGTCCCACCGTGCTGGGTCCTCAACCCCTTCCAGACACGGCACCGTCACCAACCCCACGCTGAAACACCTCTCTGCCCTGCTGTCCCCTGCTTCGCTCCCCAGCCAGGGCCAAGATCCATCAGTTCAGAGGGACAAGCAGCCCTCTCCCCACCGATCCCCCCTGCATTCCCCCAGCCCAGGATGCAGCCCTGGGGCTCGGGCTCACCCCAACCCTCCCCAGAGGGGCTGGGGGCAGACTTTGGCTGCCCCAGCAGAGCTGCCGCCCTCCAACCAGGCCAACAGACACAGCTTAGAGCCTCACATCACACACACACACCCCCCTCGGGGATTAGAGCCCTTTAATCACCCCAAGGCATTAACCCTCCCCAGCCTGGCCCCGCTGGGTGCTGAAGGGGCACCCAAACCAGCCCCAGTGTCCCCCACCACTGGGACCATTACCTGCCTCTTCCCCCAGCCCCGGCAGCACGGTGAGCCCCCAACGAGCCCCCACTCCCTCCGGCTTCAGATGGATTTAGCCCTTAAACCGGACACGTGAAGTCAGGAAGGTTTATTCCAGTAAACAGAATTTCTCTTGAGCTGGACAGTATGACAACACCCGATCGCGAAACACAGAAACAAAACATCCACAGGAAAAATTTCCACAAAATACATTTAAAAAAAATAAACAGTGTGATTGGAAAACTCTTATTTTGGAAAAAAAACCCCAGAGTCTATTGAGAAGCCTTTAAATTAAACAGTGTCGGATTCAAACCCTGATCGGCTCTGTCTCCAGGAGTGAGCAGGAGGAAAGGAGATAATTATTGCTTGCTGCGCTGGCTCCAGACACCCTCTCCTCTCCCAAAGTAGCCCCAGGGGCAGGGTGCTGGGGGCTCCCCCGCTATGTCGGGCACCCGTGTCCCTCCTCGCACCCGCTGGGACCCGGGGGGCTGAAGGGACAGGGTCATCCTGGACGGAGCTTTCCAGGCGGGGCTCACACACCCTGGGGAGGAATCGCTGTGTTCGGTGGCCGGGCGGGTGGGGGTTGCTAAAATTCACTAAAATGGGTTTTGCAGTTAAAGGGAAATTTGGGGGGGGAAGGGGAGGGGGCTCAAATGGAGATGGGGTTTGGGGTAGGGGAAGAACCAGGGACCAGCAGGGATCAGAAGTGTTGGGCATTGGGCCACCCCAAATCTCCCACACACCCCCCCGAACCCCTGCTTGTGCCTACGGGGGTGTGCAGGGCTTCAAGGCAGGGCTGGAAGAGCACCCCGGGGATGGGCTCACGAGATGGGGCAGCCCCCCAGCACCCCCCCGGCTCCCTGTACCCTGAAACCACTGCCCAGGACCCCGCTGCGGGGACGCTCGCTGGCCACCGAGCCCCATCCCTCAGGTCAGGGTGGCGGGGAACAGCCCCGCATCCCCACCGGGAACCTGTGGCGGGGAGGAGGAGGGGAAGCAGGAGAGGTGGGTGCGAAGCTGTGGGGGGCAGCGGACCTTCGCCCCCGCCCCAGGGCCCTCACAGGTTGCTGAACAGTTCGTTTTTCTTGCTCCAGTCCATCTGGGGCGCCCGCTTGCTGCTGCGCTTCTGGTGCGCCCGCTCCTTGGCCACTGCCAGCGGGATGTTGAGGTCCAGGAGGGAGCCGGATGCTGAATGGCGCTTGTCACCCTCCTGCGTGTTGGGCTGGGGGGCGAGAGGCTGCGTCAGCCCCACCGTGCCCCCCCAGGACAGCCCCACCGTGGGGGCTCAGCCCGGACCCTGCTTTCCAGCCACCGCCTCCCCCCGGCAGCTCCAGCCCTACCTCGCTGTGGGTCTCGCCGGAGTCAGGGGACACGGCCAGCGGCTCGGGACTGGACAGGCTCTCAGACACTGAGTTGGACCGCGGCTCTCCTCCGTTTTCCTGGCGGGGGAAGCAGAGAGCGAGCATGAGCAGGGCAGTTCCAGCCCTGAAGTTTGGGAACAGCCCCCAGAGCCGCGAGTCCCAGCCAGGGGGCCGCAAAATCCATCCTCCCCACACATAATCCCCTGCGAGCTCTGGTGCTCGTAAATACCTCCAGCACTGCCCATCCAGGGAGGGCAGGGATTAAGCCCCGGGCTGACTGCCCCAGGGAGAAGGAGGGTGGCTGCAGGGCTGGATGCTGCTTCCCTGCAGCATCATGAGGATGGAGAAGGAAGGGAGGCACTGCAGCCTCCTCCATGACACTCGGCCCCACAGGCAACCCCCTTCCTGGGGTGGCCACCAGCTCCCGGTCCCCTTCCCAGTGGCACCTGCTCTTGCGTGGCAGCCTGGGAGCACTGCAGTCCCTGGTGGCATCACCCACCCATGGGCAGAGGGGACACCTAAATAGGCAAGGTCCCTGCCTGGAGACTGGGATAGATGGGATTAAAAGCAAGATGAGGCTCTCTTACCTTCTCTATATCACCATTGGCAACTGGTTCTGGCAAGGGACCTGCAGGGTGAGGACACGGATGCTGGGTGAGGATGCATTTGCTCTGTCCCCTCCTTCCAGTCCCCCCTCACCGGCAGGCACAGCAGCGCCCAGCAAAGGCTGCAACGTGGCCAGTGCTCACCCAACACTGCCCAGATCTCAAATTTTTTAACCCACCCCCCAGAGCCAGCCCCGCAGCACGGGGGGATGCTGCCGGGCACCAGCCACATCCCTGCGATGACAGCCATGACACAGAGCCCAGGGAGATCCCCCTCTCCGTTCTCTTGGGGACCACTGTGACAGCAGGGAGGGGGCCACAGCTGAACCAAGGCTGCGGAGGAGAGCGAAGGGCGGCTGCTGCCTGTTCGCTCCCCGAGCCATAAACCCTGCCAAAGTGCAGTCCGGGGCCATAAACCTGCCTTCCTGCAGAGCCCACGTCAGCCCCACCGCCCCGGCACGGGGCCCTCAGCTGGGCAGGGAGATGCCAAAGCTGGGTGACCCTGCTTGGCCCCAGGGTGACGAGACCTTCACCTCCTAGGGCTCAGGGACTCCCCCAGCACCCCTAGGTTTGGTGACAAGGTGACGCAGAGGTGGCAGGGGTGACACAACCCCCCCTCCCACCTGTCAGGTGCTGCTCCGTGGGAACCACTTTGCACTTCTTGAAGAACTCATCCGTGAGGACATCCACCACCAGCAGCCTGGTCTCGTCGCCGCCCGCTTTGATGGCTGCCACCACGTCGGCGTGCTGCTTGCCCTCCACGCACACCCCATTCACCTGCGGGCATGGCACCACATCACTGCTGGGGCCAGGGGACATCTGTCCCTCGGGAGCTCCACGGAGGGGCCGGGTACCAGCCCTGGTACCAGTCACAGCCCCAGCACGGCCACCCAACGGCCCCCACAGGTATCCGCAGCCTAGCACGGATTAGCGGTGAAGCCAGCAAAACCTCATTAAAAGCAGATTTTCCTTTGAGTGATTAGCACAGGATCGTACGGGCAAAGCTGGCAGGGAACGCCCAGCAGGGCACGGACCCAGGGCTGGTGCAGGAGATGGGCAGCACGGGCAAGGCAAAAAGCCCTCGTGCCACGGCACGGTCCCCAAAGACCCCAAAGCTTCACCCCCAAAGAGGCAGCAGCCCCACGCCCTGGAGAGCGGCGGGGTCGGAGCTCAGCCGGTCCTTGCCCTCATGGGTCACCATCCCTCTTGGCACAAACCCTGTCCCTGTCCCCACCCCGGTCATGGCCAGCAGCAGGCCTTGGGGCCATCGTGCACCTTGCCCCCAGCCTGCCTCACCCCAGGGACACTCCTGCTCGGGGCAGGGGACAGCGCTACCGCTGATTAACCCACAGCCAGCTAATTAGCGCTCAGCCCCAGCCCTCTGTGGTGCTGCTCCCACCGCCCGCCCGCACGCACCCCTGGGTGGGGACCGGCAGGCTGATGCGGGTCGGGCGGCTGCACCGTGAGTCACTGCCGGTGCCGGGGACACCACGCACTGTCCTGGCAAAGGGCAGCTCCCTCCTGGGCACAGGGATGCGAGAGAGCACCGAGCTTTATGGGGAGATGCCCCCCCTTCCCAGCCCACCAGCAGCCCCCTCTGCCCCGGCGTACCTCGATGATGCGGTCCTGGGGGGCCAGCCCGGCCGCCTCAGCCGGCGAGTCGGGGTCGATGGCACGCACATATTGCCCAGGGCGGCTCTTGTCGCTGTGCAGGTTGAAGCCATAGCCATTGGGGCCCTTCTTTATGTGGCACAGCCGAGGCCGCAGCTCCTCCTGCAACGGGGACAGCCCGTGGGAAAGATGCTCCCGGAACCCCCAACACCCAAGGACAGCACCAGGACCACCAGACATCCGCTTGGGTGGCAGAGACACCATCCTCGAGTTGCCATCTGCACCCACAGACACCTCAAGTTGCAACACAGGGTGGCAAAACACCCGATGAACCCAGGCTCTACTTAATTAATTAGGTGCAGGGCACACTAATTGCAGCAAAACGTTAAAGAAACATGTTATTATGTCTGTCCTCAGATCACGCTCTTCCTTTTGAGATCAGGATTGCAACTGCCACGTGAAGGTGGAGGAGGAAACACAGCCCAGGCTGCTGGGAAGCATCCCACCCCACCCGGGAAGCCTTTGGTACTGGAGAAGTCTCAGCTGCCAGTGCAGGTCCCCTCCATCACCCCCTTGCAAGCTGCAGCCCCCCCTCCACAGCAAACCCAGCCACGGGACCCCCCACCCCAAAGCACCGCGCAGCCGTTGCCGGCAGGGAAGGGGCACACAGGGCTTGGGCAGGCAGCTGGGATCCGGATGGAGCAGCCCTGATGCTGAAGCACAGCCCAATGCTCCGGCACGACCCTCCATGATTGCAAAACAGAGAAACCAGCTCGACCGGGGCAGCGGGACGTGGGATGTTCACCTCGCCAGGAGGCGAGACCCAGCTTGTCTGCGCCTGGTTTCACCCTGACCTGTGGATCCACCAGCATCCGGAGCTGGGGAACCCGACTGGGATGTCTACAGCACCCCACGAGCCCATGAACAGTGTAATTCCCCACACTGCAGGAGTTGGGGAAGCAGGAGCATCTCCAGGAGTCTGGCAAAGAGGAACTGCCTTCAGACGGCCCAGTGGGCAGCGGGATGCCCGGGAAGCATCAGAGGAACCGGGTGATGTGAACCAGCCGCCCGCCCGCAGCGCTGTCAGAACTGCTCTGACCCCAGCACCCAAACACCACTTCTGCACATTTATATATATAAAATGGTTTGATACTGCCTTGGCCACCAGCTCCTGGGCTTTGGTAGGGCTCTTCCAGCAGCCAAGCCACGCTTGAGCTCCTGAAATATTCCTAACCAGGGAGTTTAATATCTATTCTTTCTTCTGAGATTGATTGTTCTCCTTTGGTACCCATAGCATCACTGGGGGCATGCACTGCAGGAATTTCCCCTACCGTACCCGCACCGTGCCGTTCTTCACCCCCTGTCCAGCGCGCTCCTTTCTCTCCATGAAATCCCCTTTACCCCCCTGCCAGGAAAGCCTGGTCCCCGTGGTGCTGTCACAGGGTCCCACACAGGCCAGGGTGCCGCATTTGCAATCGCTGAGCCCGACGCTACGATAAAACCCCGTCCTCTTGCACAACGCCTTCCTCTAGGGTCAAGGCTGGCTGCCGCCCCGGCACCGCTCGCCAACGCCCCGGGGAGGGAGGCGCACGCACGCACCCAGCTGGGTCTGCCGGGGAGCGAAGGTGAGCCCGGGGCACCGCGGCGCTGGCAGTCACCCAGGACCCGGCTCTACCCGCGGCTCGGCCGGGCGATGCCTGGTGAACAAGCCCAGGGCTGCGCCCCGAGGAGCCGGTGGCGTCTCCTCCGCAGACCGGCAGCAGGTTCCCCGGCTGAGCAGAGGACTGCGATACCTCCACTTCGCCCCGGCCACCCCTCGGTCCCCCCCGTGCCAGGGGGCCGGGCTGTGGGCTCTGCCCTGGTCCCCGTGCCTGGGTGGCAGCAGGTTCACGGGGTGCCCAGGCTGCTGCGACTGCAGCCCCCACCCAGGCAGCAATCCCTAGCCAGGGTGGGGACAGGGAAACGAGGCCAAAAAGCAGGAGCTGGTGGAGCCTGGAGGAAGGCAGAACCTCGCCGGGTCCCTGCCCTGGCCCTGGGAAGGAGGGGGGGGGTTCGGGCTCTGCGAGCACCCACGCTCCCGGTGCCCTTGGCAGCACCACGGGGTTGCTCCACGCCGATAGCTCGGGACAAAGCCGGAGGGAGCACCCGGCAAGCGGCGCTGGCAGCGTTCCCGGGTGAGGAGGAGGAGGGGGGACGACTTCTCTCCCACCCGTACCAACAAAGCCCCGCCAGCCCGGGCTCCCCGAGACACTGGGAGCGTGAATTTGCGGGGATTGGGAGCCCTGCAGGATGGACAGATGCCTCGGGGCAGGGGGACAGGTCATGGCAGCGAGGAAGGCACCAAGCCCTCGAAGGCAGCCGGCGAAAGCAGGAGCACCCAGTGCGAGGGCAGCCCGGCTGAGCCGTGGCCTGACCCCCCCCAGCATCTGGCAGCTCCTCCATCCCAGCGTGCCAGGCCGCCTTCACCCTCCCCAAATCCCTTGTGCCAGCAGAAACCCTGAGGGCAGCCACCGTTCTGCCTCTCTGAGGCAAAAATATAAATGCATCCGATCCTCCGGCAGCCGTATCCTGCCCGTCCACAGGGCGAGCACCCCGCGGCAGGGCATCCCTCCAGCCCCAAAGGTCCCCTGCCAGAAGGGACCCGAGGTGGAAGGGTGTGGGATCGACACCCGGGATGCGGAGAAGCCCACAGCTGCGGGGCTGGGAGCTGGATGGCAGAACGGAAATGTCCCCAGTTTCTATAAGCTTTTGCATCCTCTCCTCCAACGCCAGCAGCCCTCCCACCATGCTGGGGCATGGATTAGCCGGCAGAGCCTCGTTAGGAGCAATTATAGCCTCCGGTGGGGAGGGCAGCAGGGGAAGCCAGACTCAGCCCCCAGCACGGGCATCCCATACCACCTCTCTCCGCACCCGGGGGTGGCAGAGGGACACCTCCTGCCTGCAGAGATGCCCCACTTGGGATGGGGAGCTCAGCATCCCTATTCCTGCCCTGAAACAGAACTGGGGGCTCCTTCAGGAGCATGCCAGACCATCCCTCCCCAGCACCTTTGGCCACCCAGCAGGACCAGCGGCCCCAGGGACACAGGGACCCCAACTGCATGGTGTGCCAGCACACGTTCCCCAGTTCCCAGCCCCCCAACAGCAATTTCAGGACCTCTTTTGAAGCCCCAAGTCCCAGGAAACACCCCACAGCCCTACAAGCAGCAACAAGCCCATCAGCAGCATTCCCGGTTACTCAAAGAGAAACACAACGGCTCCGAGGACGCCCAGGCCAGCAAATTCACACGGATCCTGAAATCTGGCGCACGCATTCGGGCTTTATACAAAGGGGATGCAAAGCAGCCTCCTCGCAGCATCCCCGTCACGTCCCGTTTGACTGGAGCTGCTTTTCATGCAGCTGCCTGGAGAGGAAATTTAATTCATTTCCTAATTAGACACCAGCTACCCCCAGTGCAATGCTCCCAAATGGGGTGGGGGGTGGGATCTGCTCCCTGTTATACCCCCAAAACCCAGCTTTGGGAGGCTCACCCGGCTTTTACAAGGAGGGATGAGCTTTGCTGGCAGGGAGGGCTCTAATTTAGCACTAAATTTGCAAGAGGGAAGCCCGGGGCCGGTAGCAAAAGCCTTGCCCTGGTAAAAGCAGCCCCAGCCCGCGCCAGGCTGGCAGCTGCCGGTGCTCCTCCAGCGCCCTGCGGTTTGCATGAAACTTTCTCAAGACGGTCCCGAGCAACTGAAGCCTCCGGAAACGCAGGTGGGGGGAGGAGGAGCTGTCACAGCTCCCCAGCCGAGCGCTGGGGATGGTTCCCCACAGCACAGGGCCCCCAGAAGCGGGGTTGGCCCCGGGGGTGTAAAACCGTCACCTCGCTGGCCCAGTGCCACAGAAGAAGGGTGCACGGATCGGCTCCCCGGGTGCCTCCAGGGAGGCTCAAAACCTCCACCATCAGGGGGGCTTGCAAGCCCAGGGTTCTACAGGAATGAGAAGGGAATCCATGATAACCCCCCCGAAACCTCCTCAGCCCATGCCCAGCCCTGGGAGCCGCAGGGGTGTCCGAGTCCCCTGGCACCGTGGGGTCCCGACCGTGCAGGACCCAGCAGGGTTTGGAGAGAGGTTGGATCCTGCTCGAAGGTGGGAGACGTTAAACCCTCGCTCGGCCCTCGGCAGGGTGCGGGTGCCACTGGCCAGCTCTCCCGGCAGCGAGTGTCTCCAGGCTCATTAAGCAAATAAAGGCAAGTCCAGCCCGGTAAAGCAAACAGAACTCTGACACATGCAAACGTCCCGCTCCCCACCACAGGGACCCCGGGGGAATCCCACCAACCCGTGGAGCTGGGACGGGGCTGTCGGGGGCTGCAGGGAAATGGGGCGGCAGGGACCGGCTGCCCGCCAGCGGCCGGAGAACAGGCACGCCAGTGTGTTCCTGGCTCGCTGGAGAGAAATCCCTTTCTGCCCGCTCCAGCTTGGCTCGGCATCTCGCCCGGCATCTTCCCATCCCACTTGGTGGGCGCCCGGCTGGGGCGATGTCTCCAAACCCGCTCGCTTTTGTTCTCCTGCCCTGAGCACCAGGCCCTGGCCCCAGCCACAAGATTTCCTGCTACCTGTTGAGAAACCGTCCGGGGACGTGCAGCTATGTCACCCCATGTCACCCACTTCCTGCTACCGCACAGAGAAAAAACACCCACAGTAACTCTGCACAGGCTGTACCCCGAGACTGGCATCTCCAGCTTCCCAGGCTCTACATCACTCCAGCCAGCACAGCCCCTACCAGCCTGCAGCCACCCTGCAGCACGTTGGGGCCCCCGTCCCCCTTGGGGACCGCACGTCCTCAGCCCTCCAAGCCTGGCAGGGGACTCACCCGAGCTGCATTAACTATGTCCCTTTTATTTTTTCCAGCCCATGGAGAGATCTGGAAGTGGAAAGCACAGCACAGACGGTGTCGCTGGCCCGAGGGAGCGCTGGCACCATGACATACGGGAGGGCAGGCACGCTCCCCCCGCACGGGGCAGCGCTGCAGTCCAGCACCGGGCCAGACCCAAGGGACCCGGGATGCCACAGGGGACAGCGAGCAAGCAGGGCAGGGACAGGGGCAGAGTCTGGTTGCTCCCACCTGAACAACCCCATCAGGGAGGTGCCGGAGCCGTGCTTTAGCTGGGCAGGGATGAGACCAGTGCCCTACGGTGGATCAGCCCAACCGGGGGCAACGGGCTAAGTCCAACACGAGACAACTAATAAAAACACCCGATCCTCAGCAAAACCCTGCATGACAACAGCTCAGCAAGGCACCAAAGTCCACCTGGGGCTCAGCATCAGCACTGGGAAGGCCCCACAGCACCAACCCTTCACCAGCACCAGGAGCTGGGGCTCAGCCCATCCCACCAGTCATCACAACACTGGTCTCTAGGAACGTATCATACAAGCTCACAGAAGGTCCCCCACCCTGGGGACACGAGGAGCCTGCTTCCCAGGAAGACCATCCTCATCTCTGTTGCAACAACAAACACGTTTTTGCTGGGTAAATAAAAAGCAGTATTATCTCCGTGAGCTCAGAGCGTCTCTTAGGAACTGCTCCAGGCAGGAAAGGTCAGCTATTTCTCAGTACCTCACCTTTCTACATCACTTTGTTTGTGCAACCACTAACTCCCACACGCAGCTTAAGGCCGACATTCCTGAATGAGTAAGTGTCTGTACACGGGGTGGGGGGGGGACCGACCGACGGATGGGATGGGTCTCCCCGGCCCAGGAAGGACTCCGTCACCTCCGCCCCGCAGCAAAGACCAGACACGCTCAGGGCACGAGTGACTGCCACCAACACCTGCAGTCATAACCCCCCCAAAAATACACCACCACCAACAAAAAAAAGCAGCGGCAGAGGGTATTTTGGAGCAGGTTAATGCCGGCCACCCTCAGCCCAGCCGCGGGCAGCTCACCTGCACGTCGCAGCTCACCATCCCCTTCACCCCCCGTTGCTTTTCTCACCCTGTTTTACCGGCCCTGCAGCACACGGAGGGGCCGGAGGGCTCTGGGACACGACGGGCCGCTCGGTTACAAGTCCAGACAGCCCCGTGCGCCCGCCTGCTCCTGCTCGCCACCCAGCACGGCCGGTAGAGAAAAACGTTAAGAAGAAGAAAACAAGAAATTCAAACAAAAAAGGAAAGTGCTCCTGGGGAGCTGTGTTTAGAGCAAAGCAAAAAAAGAAAGAACCAAGAGCAAAACCGCACGGGGCGCCCGTGGGAGGAGGGGGAAGACGCGGTGGTTGCCGCTCCCGCTCGCTCGGCTGGAAGGCGACGAACGACCGGGGCCGTTCCCGGGAGGTTCCACCCCCCCACACCCCCCGGACACCCCTCTCTCCCCCCGAAAACTCTTCATCGCCCGAGCCGCCCCCCGCTCGCCCACTTACACGCTGGCCGCCGCCGCTGGGCTCCCGCGCCGTGGGCTCCGCCGGCTCCGGGGCCGCCTGCCCGCCGCCCACGGGGGGCTCGGTAGCCGGCCCGCCCCGCTTCTGCAGCTGCTCGTCGGCCACCGGGTCCACGACGAGGAGGCTGACGGCGCCGGCGGCGGCGCGGATGCGCTCCACCACCTGCTGGTGGCTCTCCCGCTCCACGTTCTCGCCGTTCACCTCCAGCAGCCGGTCCCCGGCCCGCAGCCCCGAGCGCTCGGCCGGTGAGCCCGCCTCCACCAGCCGGATGAACTGGCCCGGCTTGCCCTTCTCGCCGTGCAGGTGGAAGCCGTAGCCGTCCGGCCCCCGCTCCAGGCGGCACAGCCGCGCCGCGGAGCCCGCGCTGCTGCTCATGGCGGGAGGGGGCGGCCGCGGCTCCGCCGCCCTTTCCCGCCGCCCGCGCCGAGCGCCTCTGCGCTCCCGCCCCCCCAGCCCGCCGTTCTTATATCCGTGGGCGGGGCGCGGGGCGGGCGGTGGCCAATCGGAGAGAGGGGCGGGGCGAGACAGGCCAAAAAAGGAGATCGGGGGTGTGGCTATGGAAATGTAGAGGCGTGGTTATGCAAATCTGTCAGGGGGCGGGGGGTATGCAAATGTCGTCTCCCCCCGCCGGGGCGTCCCGGGCGCGGTGCCGCGGGGGGTCGGGGTCCGGCCCGGACCGTTCCCCCGGGCCACCTCCGTCTCTTCCCGTTGAGCCACCCCCACACACACCCCGTGAGCCGGCTCTGCCGCCCCCCCCGGGGTCACCGCAGGCAGCCCCGACACCGTCTGGAGACCGGCGGGGCGCTCCCCGTTCCGCCCGGGGCGCGTCCCGGTTGGCACACCTCGGCCTCTGGGGGCCCGTCCTCCCCGTCCCCTCTCTCGGTCCTCGAATGCCGCCTCCGCTGCCGGCCCCAGCGCTGCTCCGAGGGTTGGAGGGGTGCTCGGAGCTTCAAAAGTGAAATAAAAACCCCAAACTGAAACTGCGTGGGAAAGCGGCACGGGAGGCCGCGCTCGCCGGTAACCCGCTGTGCGGCGGAAATGAGACAGCAGCCCCGCTCTCCCGAGCAACTCCCGGTGCCCACTCAGCACCCTGGAGCTGGGGGACACGGGGGTGGGGAGACGGGGTAAAACCCCGGGGAGATTTGCTCTGGGAGATTTGCCTGGCCCTGGTGCACTCTGCTCACGGCCTGGGAGGCAGAAGTGGCCACAGGGGGTTATGAGAGCGTGAGATCTGGGGGTTCGGATCAGCCAGGGCAGAGCAAGACAACAAGCCTGAGCTGCTCCCGCACCGCAGCCGGGCTGCTGGTGCCAGGCAAAGCTGGCCCCTGGCTCCCGGGATCGTCCCAGGGAGGGTGGCACGGAGTTACTGTTGGTGTCTCTCACTGCCAGGCTTCAGGGCTTGGCTGAAGTTCGGGCTGGCCAAAGGTCCTCAGGGCAGCCAGGATCACGTTTAATCATGCTGTAGCCGGGCAAGTGAGGAGGTGACATGCCACGGGACACATCCCTCCCGGGCGGCTCTGCACCAAACCCCTGCTGCAGGGACCCCAGTGGCCGGGAAACCCGCCGCGTGCTGAGGGGTGGCCGTGCTCCAGCTCCACGGGGCCGAGCTGGGAGCGGAGGGTGGGCTCATTTGTTTCCTCCACTCGGCTGAGCATTCGCCCGCGGCTGCTCGGCCCTGAGAAAGGCGGCGGAGAGGAATCCCACGGCGGCCGGCAGCAGATGCCTGCGGAGAGGAAAACCAGGGCATGCGTGTTGCGGTACAGCCCCGGGACGGGGGGGGTCCATTGCCTGCAGCATCAACGTGGCACAGCCTTCCCCTTGGCAAGGGGGACACAGCCCCGCGGGCGCGCGTGATCGGGAGGGAGACGGAGGGGAACACTCTTGGGGAACACTTTTGGGGAACGCTGCCCTAAGTCAGGAAACAAAACCCAGCGCCAAGAGGGCTGGTTTGAGCACGGGACCGCGATAAGAGAAAGGCAGCAGCGAAGGAAACAGCTGGAGCTGCTTTTGGGTCCGGCAGATCCCGGCAGTGCCTGAGGGATGGCAGGGTGCATGCAGCACCGTTGCAGGCAGCACCGGCGCACCCCAGCTGCCTCCTCCTGCCAGGGCCCTTTGCGCCTCGCCGTGACGTTAAGGGAGCTCAAGCTGGAGGGGGGAAAGCAGAAAAGAGCCAACGTCTGTTTGTGTTGAAGCCATCCAGCATTTTTTGCAGACATCAGCCAAGCGGCAGCAGCAATGCCATTGGTGGGAAGACAGAGTTATTTGGGGAATGCTGGACTCCGCACCATGAGAACAGCAGGGGAGGAGGTTGGTTTTAATTTAACAGGCCATGTTTACTCTTCTCCTCTCACCTTTGGACTGTCTGAAATGTGCAACGAAAGCCCCGGCGGGGAGGAAGGGGCTGCGGGTGCTTCCCCCTCCCCACAGCTGCTCCCAGGGCCCCCCCCGGCCCCGCCGCTCTGCAGCGCCCGGGCGCAGCAGCCTCCCACGTCGCAGACCCAGGGCAGGGTTTTCTCACGCAATAAAAAACCAGGCAGATGCAAAGCCTCGAAAATACCCAGCTTTAATGTGTAAACTTGCAAAGAGATGCCTGGGAGCAGAGCAGAGGTGAAGGAGGCACTGGGGCCGGTGAGAGACGAGCAGCTCGGGCGCAGGGCCAGGGAAGATGCTGGCAGGGACGGATGTGCCGGACAGTCCCCAACTCCTACGTGCAGCAGTGCCATGCCCTCCGTATCAGCTCTTCAGATGCGTAACCAAATATTCACCACCTCACCGCCCTAGGTAGTGCTCAGGGGTGCCGGCAGCGTGGTGGAGGGGTCGGCGGGGCCAGGCTGAGCACTGGGGGTGTACAGCAACGTGTGGCTCAATCCTTGCACCCCCGCATCCCACCGGTGCCCAACGTAGCAGCGTTTGCTGGCTGAAGCATCTCAGGCATCTGCTCTCCAGAGAGTGGGTTTCAGCTGCTATTTGCCAGCGGCAGGAAGAAATAGTTGTATTACATGTGCAGTGAAGGGAGAGAAACCCATCCCACCCTGGCACCCGGCACGCACAGCAGCCCCAGCTACCGTGGGCACCTCCACCCCACCAGCTCCAGCCTGCGTGAAGCCGGAGATGGTTTTGTCTGGAGGGATTGAAAAGAAAAAGGCTTTTCTAGTTAAAAAATAAAGTCTCCAATTCCTGTGGCTACAACAGGGGAGAAATAAAGGTTTTTCCAAATTGCCCTGTGTACTAGAAGTGCCCTAGCATCGCTCAGGCACTCCAAGGGGAGCTTTGTTTCTCACGCCAGCTGCAGGGGCAGGGAGCAGGCTTGGCCAAATGCTTCCCCATCCCGGCCCTTCCCTCCAGCAGAACCGGGACACAACAGGGATGTCGCTGCCCTCGTGGCACCAGGAGGATAAAAGCGAACAGGAGCAACCGCAGCAGCGAGGAGCCACGGCCGAGCGTGGGCACCAGCTGCACCCGGGCATGGGGCAGCTCGGGGGCAGAGCTGAGGGTCCCTGGAGGGAAACCAGAGCCCAGCAGCTCCAGGAATGCGGGGGGCTGGATCAGGCCCTTCCAGCCAGACAAGAGCAGCGCTGAGAGCAGGGATGGCTGCAGAGGAGGAGAGGGCCGGAGGCTGCACGGGGGCTCATCCATGGCACACACACGCCCCTCCAGCCACTCCAAGGGGCCCTCAGCTAGGTGTGAGGCTGCATCCTGCATCCTGCATGCTGCTTGGACGATGGAGGCATCACCGTGGCTTGCTGGCCAGGCTGGCAGTCATCACACCACAGTTATTCCTCCGGTGGCACACAGTAAGCTCCAGGCATTGCCCCGCGGGGCAGCAGGATCCGGCCCCTGGGTCCTGGCGTGGGGGTGATGGCTCTCCTCCTGCACATATTGTCCTGTCCATGCTTGGCTTGTCAGAGCCTGGTTCCTCGGGCACTCAAGGGCAGGATTGGGCCCCCGCTCTGCCTCCCGCCTGCCTGTGCCCCCAGGGCTGCTGGCTCCTCCCCGCCACCCTCAGGCAAAGGCACAGCAGCTGGATTTCTTCTTCTGTGACTCGATGTAGTCGTGGATCTGGAAGCGGGGCTCATCCGACGGCTGCACTGCACGCTGCTTCAGCTCCCTGGGGTGGTGGTGCTCTGTTATCCCCCCCCGCCCTCTCCAGTGTCAGTGCAGGAGGTGGTGGGGCTGCAGGGGACACCTCCCTTGCCCGGGTCCCCTAGGTACTCACTTGGCAATGGCCAGGAAGGCCAGCTCTACGTTCATGCCCGTCTTGGCGCTTGTCTCCATGAAAGGCACCCCATACTCCTGCAAGGGAAGCACGGCCCCATCAGCGGCCAGCCCCGAAATGCCCTCCTGCCCTTCCAAATTGTCCCTGTCACCTGGCTGAGGCTTGGGGACAAGGTGCGGTCCCCTCCCCACCTTGCCCCAGGTTTTGTGTGCAAGTGGCTGCCATGCTGCCACTGCTAGAGCCAGGCGCGTCTGGGCACCCATCAGAGGGGATGGCATGGCTGCACGGGGACGCTGAGTGACGTGCAATTGTTGGGGGGGGCTGCAGCCCGCCACAGCTCACCCTGGCCAACGATGCTCCGTCCTCTGTCCTCACAGCCCTCTCGCTGCTCACATCGGCCTGCCAAGGGAAGGAAAATGTCACCACGTACCACGGGTAGCTGGCACCCTGGGGGCATCTGGCAAGCGGGCAGTGTGGGGTGCGCAGGGGGCTACCAGGAACTGGGGGTGTCAGGGACCCGGGAACATCCAGTGCCCAGAGGAGAATCCAGGAACTGTTGAGCATCTGGGACCTGGTGGCATCAAGGATGCAGGGGGGGGCATCCAGGACCTGGGGACCTGGGGCAGCATCCAGTACCTGGGGGCATCCAGGACCCAGGAGGGCTTCTGGTTCCTTGCTGGGCATCATGTACCCAGCACCATCCAGGACCCAGGGGGCATCCAGTCCCCCTGGAAAATCCGGTACCCAGTTGGGCATTGGGCACCTGGAAGCATCTGGGATCCCCAGAGAGAATCTGGGATCTGGCTGATCATCTGGGACTTGGGGCTACGTGGGATCTGGGGGTGCATCCATGACTGGGTGGGCATCCCGTATCCAGCAGCATCCCGTACCCGCAGCATCCTGTACCAGGAGCCTCGGCCTCGTGCTGCCCCCCACTGGCTGCCGGGGACACTGGTCCCCCCGGCCACCCCAAACCTCTGGGGTCATCTCTGGGCCTGGCTGAGCCCAGAAAGCAGCAGAGCCCGGTGGAGGGTGCAGGCAGGGTGCTCCAGCAGGCAGAGCGCCCACTGAGCCCCATCCCTCCACAGCCATGGGGATGGCAAGGGCAGGGCAGGCATGGCACGGCACGGCACGGCACAGCAAACCACGGGGTGAAGGGGGACCCTGCACGCACCTTATTGCCCAGCAGCATGATGACCACGTCCTTTTGGGCGTACTCGTGGATCTCTGTCAGCCAAGCCTGTGGGGCAGCGGGGCGGTGTCGGGTGAGTGGTACCCTTGTCCCTCCCCTCTCAGCCCTCGCACCTCTCCACAAGGATGGGGAAAACACCTTTTTTTTGGCATGGGAACCATTCCAGCATCACAGCTGAACAGTCCCGAAAACGCCCCGTCTCCTGGCTACAGCTCAAGCCTACACATAGTTCACGTCCATCCCAAACCACGTTTTCTCCCTGCAGCCATTTACCATGTCCCTAAACAAAACTCACCCAGCCGTGCAGCGCCCAGCCAGGCGCCCTGGGGACGAGCTCCCAGCTGGCTGCGTCTGGCCGAAACAGCCGGTGCTTATGTGTAAAACAGGCTTCAAACTGCCCCAAACACCCAGCAAACCGCGCAGGGCACCCACAACCCCGATCCCCAGGGAGAAAGACGCTCCTGACCCACGGCAGGGACTCACGCGGATGTTGTCGAAGGACATCTTGCTGGTGATATCGTAGAGCAGGAGCAGGGCTGGAAGGGAAGAGGCGGAGGCATTGCTCCACTGCAGCGATGCGCTCCAGCCGGTCTCCACCGTCCCTGCCAAACCCCGAACCCACCTTGGGCATCCCTGTAGTAGGCATGGGTGACGCTGCGGAAACGCTCCTGTCCTGCTGTGTCCCAGATCTGCCGAGAAGCCGCCCCGGTGAGAGCGGGGAGGGGAAACCCCCCGGCTGGGGATGCCCCTGCGGCTCCCAGCCCCACCGGACCACCATGCTCAGCCTGGGGAGGGTTTCCAGCAATCTGGCTGGGAATTGCTCACCCCCTCCCAAAGCTCACCTGCAACTTCACCTTCACACCGTCCACAGCCACCACTTTGTTCTGCAGAAGAGAAGGAGAGCACGTTCATCAGCCCAAAGCGCGCTTTGGCGTGGGTGCCGGCCAGCCCCGACGTGGAGCCGGCTGTGTCCCGGCCCCCTCGGCTGCTCTCCCCTGACCGGTGGGATAAAGCCAAGCTGGAGGTCGAAGCCTCATTGCTACAAACCCTGGTGCTGCTGTGGGGTTGCGATGCTGCATTGTGGCTACAGGGACATCCCAGAGCGGCATCCCCTCGTGCCAGGGTGGAAAAGGGCAGAATCAGGCCCTGACAGAGACAGGACAGCAAGATCCCAGCCTGCTGTGGAGCTCGCGCTCCTCTGGCTCCCAAGTCCCCTAATGAGCCACNATCTCCTGCAGCCAGCACCCCTGTCCCCTGGCTCCCAAGTCCCCTAATGAGCCACCTCATGATGCGGGCTGCCCCGTGAAGACCGGGGACACCGACACGCTCTGGCTCCTGCTGGGCAACCCCAGGCTTGCAGCAGCCCCTGCCCGCGCAGGCAGGGCAAGTTCGGCAGAGCTGGGGAAGCATGAACTACATGCAAATGTGCATCTATTAATAACTTCTTAGTCTGCTTTTATGTTTGCCCACCGTAAAAGCCCTGACCCTTCTGCCAGGCTTCCTCTGCTCCATGTGCTGAAGGAACCACTGCTGCACTAAAAATTTGGGCTATTTGCAGCAATTTAAGGCCTTTGGAGGCTGCGAGCTGCCTGGGGACGCTCAGTGGGCGATGCTGGGTGTCCAGCTCAGGTTTCCTTGCTGGTAGGAGCCTGGCTTGGCCCTTAAAGGTGGTTGCACGCACTGAGCTTGGGGGTTGCAGGTAGCCATAGCTTTATGCAGCGTGGCAGGAGGAGATCTCCCGGGTTTGGGTGGTTTGCAGCCAGGCAGCCGGGCTGGGACTGGGGAAGGGAAGAGGCATTTACAAGTGAGCAGGGAAGGCACTTATCGGGGCGTAAGCAATTGCTGTACCCAACTCAGAAGCGCAGGGACTTCTCTCCAGAGACCAGAAGAAAAAAAAAAAAGCAGGAGTTACCGAAGGGCTATTTTAAGACTATTAAAGAATCGTACTTGGAGGGATGAGTCCGGAAAGAGAAGACCCCGACAAATAATTTGGTTGCCCGGAATTGTTTGAAATGGAAATTCAGCCCGCGTGGAGATGACAACATTTGAGAAAATGGGCTGAATAAAACAAAAACATGCCCTAGGAGACTGGAAATTACCTACCAGCAGCAAGCCATGAGCTGCTGGAGGGGACACTTGCATAAGGCAGAGCAGGTACGTAGGAGGTCGCAACACCCCTGGGGCCACCAGTGCTGAGCCCAGCAGTGGGACGCGGCAGATTTTCCTTCTTTCATTACTTCATTGGAAAGACAGGCCACAGACCCCTCCAAAGCAAACCCACAGCGCCCACCCCTGCTGACCAATTCCCCCTTGCAAGCCAAGAGCAGCCCGGGCAGCAAAGGCGGCAGAAAAGAGAGCAGCAGCAGCTGCGGGGGCAGAGGAAGCGCCGACCGCACTCGACACGTGTCGGCAGCCATGGGCAGAGCCCTGCCTGGGGACACCCCCCGTGACTTCCAGCCTGCCGAAACACCGCTCTGCCCTGTGCTGCAAACAGCTCTGCCTGCCCGTGCATCCCCAGAGAGACCCTGCAGCTGAAATTTGGTAAACAGAGAGCAGCGGGAGGGTTTAAATGGGATCCAATGACCTTAACAACTCCTCAGCAGCCAACTTCAGCCCTTTCGAGGCACAAAATTACAGCAACCAGTGTTTGTCCCCACCAGCCATTGGTCTCAGCCCACACACCTAGCTGGGATGGGCTAAACTGAGGATTTTTGCTGATTTAAAGGCAAGAGTTGACATTCCCAGCAGGTCTTCCATCTGTTACCGCTCTCCCAGGGAGAGGTGGAAGGGTTTCAGCAAGCGCCTGCAGCTGGTTGGGAGATTATTTGGGGTGCAGAGGCTGGAAACCCCCATCACCCCTTCCCAGCACCCCGTCCGGGCCAAGGTGCGGGTTAGGGGAGGCGAGGGGCTGGCAGCCATGGTGGTCTCACCCGGAAATCTATGCCCACGGTGGCTATGAACGTCCCGGAGAGAAAGGCCCCGTCTTTGAACTGGAGCAGGAAGCAGGTTTTCCCCACGCCCGAGTCTCCAAGTAACATCACCTGCAAGATGGGCGCAGGGAGAGGTGTCAGCAGGACAGGGAGGGGG
This sequence comes from Himantopus leucocephalus, assembly GCA_003993805.1. NCBI lineage: Eukaryota > Metazoa > Chordata > Aves > Charadriiformes > Recurvirostridae > Himantopus > Himantopus leucocephalus. The sequence goes on along the minus strand of RSEF01000018.1, from coordinate 12,560,847 downwards.
CAGCATCCCTGGGTGGTGCTGAGCCTCCCCCCGGGTCCCTTGAGTCCCTCTGTTTCTTTCCCCAGCACTGGTCCTGCCGGGTCTGGGGAGCCCCGTGAGCGGTGGGAGTGGGATGGGACCCCCGAGGGTGCAGCCAAGCGGTGCCCCAGGGCAGCGGAGCAGCCCCCGGCCACCGGAGAGGGGGAGAGCAGAAGAGGAGAGCTGGTGGGAAGGCAAGTACTGCAGCAAGAAGAGATATCTCCTGGCCGTCTCCCAGCCCAGGAGGCTCCTGGGGAACCGGCCACAGCTCCCGGACATGTGGAGCCACCTCCACCCACGCTTTGCCCCTGGCCCGGGTGTGCCCAGCCCAAGGGCTGAGGCATGGCTTGGGCAAACCCCACCGTGTCCGGGACTCTTGTCCTGCTGGTGCCCAGGGCCCTGCCTGCCACAGACACCAAAGCAAACACGGTGCCTTTTCCCCTCCTGCTAAGCAAACAGGCTCAGCCCGGGCTCCCCGGCCACGCCGGCACCGCTGGACCTGGGCAGGCAGCAGCCAGGACCGATGCTGGTCTCTGTAAGCACAGCCATACCTGACGCCCCGACGCTGACGCCACACTCTCCTCCCTGCTCACCAGCAGCAGCCCTTTCCTGCCCGGCAATAATTAACCTGACGCTGACTGCATCTATCCCTTGTGTAAAAATGGCAGCGAGCAGGACTCCAGCAAGAAGGTGCATCCCCGCAAGCACAGCCTGCAGGGATGCTGGAGCCCGCAAAGCAAACCCACACGGCCCCGCTGCCCCCGCGCCGGGTGAACGCAGTGTACCGTGGCCACCCTTCACAGGGATGGCACAGCAAACGCTCCGCGGGCCAGCACAGCCAGAGCTGGGGGCTGGAAGTGCTCTGCCTCCTGCCAGTTCACTTTGCTGGTCAAATCCTTCCCCGGGACACCCCTGCCCAGCCCAGGCTGGGAACACCACCCAGTTCTGCCTCCACCTCGATCCAGATCAAGCTGGCAACTCATTTTCTCCCTCTAACACAAAAATCTCCCTCCAGCATCAGCCCATGAAAGGAGTCGGAGCAGAGAGGATAAAGGCAAAGGAATAAAAGCGGTTTAGGGAAGGTGACAGCACGCAGGACCGCTTTGTGAGCCGGCTCAGCGAGGCAGGGGGAGGTCTCGGGGCTGGCACCGTTGGCGCTGAGCTCAGCCTGGCGCTGAGTATTAAATTTTTCGGGTAAAAAGTTCATCCACCCCGTGCATGCCCTACACCACCAGAAAAAGGAGGGTGCTTCGCCAGAGCGATCTTTGGCTGAGCTGGGCTGGGGAAGAGGGGCGCACTCCAGGGAGGAGGGTTCCCACCCCGATAGCTGGCAGGGGCGCGGGGGCGTTTGCAGCGCGGGGGGCTGAGGGATGGATGCGGGGCCCTGGGCTCGCTCGGCTCTGCGGCACACACGCTGCCGCCCTCCCCGGTGCCCTTGGGATGCAGCGATGGGCTGGATGGGGTCCTGCTTCCCCTGCCCTGTACCAGGGCGGGCACCGCTCCCCCAGCTGGCAGGAGCCCCCCCTTGCCTGGAGAAGGGCAGGACGGACTTTCAGAGGGCAGAGCTCGGCCGTGCCCCCCCGCCCCCCCCCAGGGACTCCCACTGCCCACCAAGCCGAGAGCCCCGAAAGCCCTATTCTTGCAGCTGGGCCACCGGGGCCGGGACCCCCATCGCCACCTCGGGGCAGGGACACAATCGGGGCAAAGACCTCCCCCAGCCCCGGGGCAGGGACGGGCAGGGCTGGGGGGGGCTCCCCTGGGGCCATCGCCTCCTTCCCCTTCCCCGGCCCGCAGCCGCTTCCTGGGCGCGATCGCGGCAGCGGAGGGAATCAGTGGCCCCCGGGCCCCCGCCGGACCGACCCCTCCCGGTTGCCCCCGGGGCCGGGGGGCGACCCCAACCTCCACCTGCGGCGGGGCGGGGGTGTGTGTGTGTGTGTGTGTCCATCCCTGCTCCACCACCCGCCACCCCGCGCCGCCTCCCACCTTGCCGGCCAGCTCGTAGTCCCGGGGCAGTGCCGGGGTGTCCCCGCTCCCCGCCGGGGGGGTCCCGCTCCCCGCCGCCCCGCCGGGGCCGCTCATGATGCGCCGGAGCGGAGCCGCCGAGAACCGGCACCGCGGGGCCAGCGGGAACCGCGGCCCCACCCGGCCCGCCTTCCTCCTCCTCTTCCTCCTCCTCCTCCTCCTCCTCCTCGGCCAATGCCACCCCCAAGGCTGTGCCCCGGCCGCCTCCCTGCCCAGCCTCGCCCCGAGATGAGGAAGAGGAAGCTCAAGGCTGGAAACCTGTCCCCCCCACACCGGGGACCCCGGGTGCTTGTGTTCACCGGGGGCTCGGTGGCACCAGACAGAGGGCAGAGCGCTGGCACGTCCCTCTGGGCACATTGATGGGGAGAGGAGGAACTGCTCACCCCACAAATGAACAGCCCACCATCCACCATGGGGTGCAGGGATGGAGATCCTGGTGCTGCCCAATCAACCCTGCCACGCCGGGTTGGTGGGGATGACGGGGACAGTAGGGACAGCAGCTCCCGCTCCCACCCCACCAGCCCACCCAATGGTGGGGGATTTGCCCCATCCACTGCAGCCCCAACGGCTGCCGAGCTGGGCCCCGGGTTAGCACCAAGGCGCAGCAAAGCCGGGAAGAAACCAGAAGCAGCGGCCGTTAGCCGGAAGCCACGCGCTGCGGTGAGCCGGTTCAGCGGCGCCTGCGTCTCGGCTGGGATGGCTGCCAGGGCTCCGGCTCCTCCGGCTGCTCACAGCCCCCACCATCCTCTGCCAGCTGTTGGGACCCAACTCATAGCACACTTCATTTGGGAAAAGCCCAGGCATGGGGATACAGGAGAAGTCCCAGGAGAGAGCCAGTTTTTTGTGTTACCCAAAAACTCACTCCACAAAATCCCATCCAAGTCCGTGCGCTACAGCTGCCCAGGGTCTTCAGGCTTACAGGCACCATTCCACAGACAGGAGACTTCACCCACCTCTGATTTATCTTCCCTGGGATACCCAGCCCATCTCCCCCATGTCGGGGCTAATCCCAGTGCAAACCCCCCAGCCCTGCTCACGCCACTGGGATTCAAGTGTGCGGGGCTCCAGCACAGAGCCGTGCCCCTCGCCGCTCTCTGGGTACGGCCACGCATGGCCATGGGAGGTCTGATGGCAGAGATGCCCTCTGCTATGGCACCCGCCTACGCGCCTTCCCCGGCTGCCGGCTCCCGCTCCAGCCAAGCCTTCCTTTGCCCCTCCGGAAAGGGAACCTGTATTTCCAGTCCCGTAACTGCGCTCAGATCCAGCCAGGGGATTTATAGTTTATATATGCTCTGTGGCCAGGAAAGTGCCCAGAGCTGGAGGCACTCGGAGCTCCTGGAAGTGGCTGAACTCCCCTGCAGCTTGGTGGGGAGGGGGGCTGGAACGACATGGCAAACTGTGCGGGAAAAACGCCTGGCTGAGCATCACCTCCGCCTGCTGTCATTTGCTGCAGGGAGAAAAGAGGCAGCCGGGAGCCAGCAAAGGTCAGGAGCACGGCTGGGTCTCCTCTGCCTGCCCAGGGCTCAGCACTCCTGCGATGTCGGCTCTGGGCTGCTTGGCCCCAGACTCCTCATGCAGGTACCATGTGTTTCCCTGCTTCCTTGGCCCGGACTAGAGAGAAAATCCCCGTGGGTAATAGCGTCTCGCTGAGCCCCAGCTTTGCCACAGCTGCTGGAGGGATGCTGGTCTTGCTGTGCGGTGAGGTCCCAAGTGCTGTCTCTGTCCCAGGCTCCCCCGGGAGAAGGGACACACGTGCCAGAGCCACTCGCCGGCCCCACGGCAGCTCTGCAAATAGCACTGGATGGCGGCCGAGTGCTTTTCCCAGGAGCTGAGACCATCTGCTTGACTTTTTGCGAGGGCCCCGGGCTGCACAGGCAGGACACAGGCTGGCATCTCCCGGGCAGAGAGGGCAGCTCCAAAGGCAGGTGCAATGCAAAGGGCTTTGCATGGGCATGGCCCCACCATGGGTTTTGAGAAATGAAACTTCATCCATCCTCCATCCCCCCCCAGCAGCCCGAAGCGTGCCTGCCCCCGGCTCGCCGGCAAGCACACAGCCAAACCGGGCCCCTCATCCAGCAGCACCGAAGCAAATTCTCCCAATTCTTTGTGCTTAGCACCGCTTAGAATCATAGATTATGATTACCCAAATAAAACTGCTCCCACAAGGGTGAGCGAGGTTGCACAGCCCAGGGAGATGGGACTGGGCTCTTACCGTAAACCCAATGCCCACAGTGGCGGAGAAGGAGCCAGGAATGAACTTGCCCTGGTCAAACTGGACCAGCAGAGACGTCTTCCCCACGCCGCTGTCTCCGACCAGGATCGTCTGCAAAGGACCAGGTAAAGAGGCATCAGTACGCAGGAGCAGGCGATACTTGAGCCGGCAGGCACGGCGGGCTGCCGGGGGCCGGGCGCTTGGGGAGGGGATGCCAGGGCTTGCAGCAGTGAACGTGGCAGGATCAGGAGGGACCAGCCCGGCCCCAGCCCGTGGCAGAACCGTGAGCCCCGTGGCAGCCCCATGGCACAACTCCACTGCACAGCCCCGCCTGGCAGCAGATTGTCCCCACGGGCTGCCAGCACTGTGGCCAGATGGCTTGTCCCGCTGCGCCCTGTCCTTCGCTGTCACCTTTGGTCCTGTCGCCTGCTCAGGGAGGAATTTCCACCCCTCTGACCATCTCTGTAGTAAATGAAAAATGTCCTGGGCTGAGTTCTGGGCCTGAGCCCTGCTGTGCCCTCTGAGAGAGCAGAGGTGGAAGAGAAAGCAGAGCACAGCCCATCACGGAGAGTGAGCAGGAGGGATGCTCCTGCCCCAGCTCAGGAAGCTGCCAGGAAGAGGCAGCCTTAGCTCACACAGCCCTGGCAGAAAACCTCTTTGGGAGGACTCTGGCTGTGCTGGATTAGGTCCAAAACCGTTTAATAAAGCGACCGTCTCCCGCAGCTGCTGCACACCACCATTGCCAGAGCCATGCAGCCTCTCTGGGGCACTGGGCTGTCTTCAAGCTGCGTTAATGCCATCAACCCACAGTGTTCACCCCCCAGCAGGGCACTGGGTTTGAAGTTGTGGAGCCCCTCTGCCTCTCCAGCACTTTGTGGGAAGCCCCAGGGCTCTCCCACAGGGAGCAAAGCTTGCTTGTCCCCCAGCAGAAGGGACGAGGGAGCTGTGTAGGTGTTGGAGCTGGGGCATTGCCATCGCCTCCCAAGCAGCTCCCAAGCTGCCAGGCCCATGGTCCTCGTATCCCACACCACATCCCTGGGGAGCCCATCCTCCCTTCTGCTCCCGCCCATGTTCCTCCAAATCCTCAGCCTAAGGGAGACCAACAGTGCAAATGCAAACCCCTCCCTCCCCTCTCTGCTGCTATTTGAGTTTTGTTGGCAGAGCCGCCGGCACAAACATTCCCATCCTTTCAGGAAACCAAGGCACTTTCAACCCTTTCGCAGGGACACAAGTTAAAATAAACACTCTGCTAACCGGCTTCTTGCTCAGAAGTGGGTTTGGCTCTGCCTTTCAGGACACGGTTGTTCCTGTAGCTGCAGCCCTGGTGAGCGCTGAACCAACCCCAGGGCGGTGTCCCCTCTGTCACTGGTCCCCCTGCCACCCCTGAGCCGATGAGGTGCTGGGACTGAACCTCCCCACCCTCTGCATCCACCTGTGCCGCGCTTCGCTGCATTATTTTTTCCCCCTTTATTTGTGTTTAGCCCAGTGCAGCTCCAGCAGTCCTGCTCCACCCCAGGGCACCACAGCCCTTCATTCCCACCCCAGGTGACATCACGAAGGTCACTCTTCACTTGCCAAGTGGGAGCTGTTGCTTCGCCATCTTCCCAACAGCCAGGGGAGCCTACACGCGTGGCCGGTCCTGTCTCTCCATCACCTCCCCTTCACCGGGGTGAAACCCAGCCTGGCACCACTTCAGGCGCTTCGCGTACCCCCTGGTGAAGTGCAGAGCAGGTGAGCGTGGAGAAATATGTTTAATCAAGTGCCTGAACAGCCCTGGTAGATCAAGACCTGATTTCGTGCCCCGGGAGGCCATGGGGAAACCAGCCACCCGGCACGTGTCACGGCACCTGGCACTGTGGTTCCCGCCACCCCACGGACCCTGAAGGAGCGGGCTGAAATCAAAAGCCGAGGAGCTTGAGGTCCGCAAACAGAGCAGGAACACGGACTGGCAGGAGACCAGCATCCTGCCTCGCATAAATCACCGCACCACGACCTGCCTGGAGCCTGTTAACGCCGATACGCTTCAGTGAAACGCTCGCTTCGGTGAATCAGCTTTTTTCCCTCGGAAAAAACATCCCAAACCCCAAATGTCTCCTGGGAAAAGCCTGATCTGCTGAGCGGAGCTGTTGGCAGGAAGGAGCCCTGCATCTTCGCAGGGCTGAGAGGCAGCAACCTGCGGCCAGATCCACAGCCAGAGATTTCTGTGCCCTCCCTAACTAGACGTCGGGCTGTTTGCGGGTCACTGGCACATTCAGAGCAGCCTCATGGGCTGGGAGCCTGCGCGGGAGCTGGGGGGATGTTGGAAGGCCAAAATTTCTGGGTGAAACCCTTGCACACGGGTTAGAGGAGGTGGGTCACACCTTTTCTGGGGGGAATTTCCCCACCCAAGCTCCCCTTGGCTTTGCCCTGGGGCCCAGGCACATTCCCCACGCAGAGAGCAGGATCTGCCCCGGAGCAGCCACATGAGAAAACACCCCCAGAGTTCATTACCGTGGGGCTCCTGCACCCCAGCGCTGCACTTTTTGGAGCTACACACTAATCCCAGGTGAAATACTGTTTCTGGAAGGTACAAGAGGACCAGCTGCCCCCTGTGTTTGGGAGCAGTCAATGCAGAGAGCGGCATTAATTGTGGAGGCAGGAGAGCTAGCTGGAATGAGCACCAGAAAGCCTCCAGAGCCCAGGATTTACAGAGAACACATATAAAAGGCAGACTCCCCTATCAATAATTTAATTGGGATTTATAATAGAGACAACTCATGAATTGCTTCATGACTTAATAATAATAATAGTAAAAGCAGGCCTGAATCAGCCAAGAGACTTTCCTAATGACTTTAGGAAAAGCTCACGGGCTCTGTGGAGGTACAGCACAGTGGAAACTATCATGGCCTTCCTGGCTACGAAATAAACATAAAAGGAGAACAAAACCCCACTGTGGAATGGATGTGGCTAGCCAGCTGTTGAAACCTCAGGCTGGACATGTCTGAGTGATGACAGCATGAAGCCTGCCAGCGATGAAGCTCCGTACCTGCCCTGCCTCTTGCCAGCACCCTTGGCCACAGCCCGGCCTCCCCAGCACCCCAGGTTTTCCAGGGGTTTTTCCTTTGCCTGGAAAACTTTGTCAAAAAAGTTCAGGGATTCCTTTTGGTGCTGCAGTTCCTCTCTGCACAGCGGCGTTGGGGATGGTGCGGTGCTTTGCTGGGGTGCATGCACAGTCGGGCTGGCCAAAGCCCAGAGGGAAACATAGCCAAGACCAGGAGACCCGCTAGGTGACAGTCCCAAAGCACTGTTCCTGAGCCTCAGCACAGTCAGAACAATTCTTGTTTCCAGCTAAAGGAAATTATTTCCACCGGATGGGCAGAGGTAACCTCACTTCCCCACCACCCCACAGCTCACCTGGTCCACAGCCCCAGCAGAAAAGTGGGCACAGCTTGTAACACACCCCCGAGCAGACCTGTCTGCCAGCTCTGCCTTGGGGGAAGAGCAAATACTCCTCCCCACACCTCAAATTAGGGGCTTTGGACTTTAAAACCTAGATGAATCATGTCCCTTCAAAATCACTGCTGGCTTGGTGTAGGTTGCAGAGACAAGGCAGAACGATGGGACAACAAAGGCAAATCCACCTAGATCTCCCCTACCCATACTGGCAGCCAGCAAGCAAAGGAGATATTTTGGTCTAACGTGCCTAGGGAAGAGAAGTTTTGCACGGCTGTCAAGGCAGCATAGGGAGGCGATTGCTGCATTTCCAGTGCCAGCCAAGCGGGAGGAGATCTGGGATAGCGCGTGTGGGCTGAGGTTATCTTCCCAGTTTGTTTTTGAGCTTTAGCATGCGGTTGCTGGACCTGAGCTAAATGTAGCTAGTAGGAGCTGCACAGGGTAAAACCCCAGACCTCAGGAGGGAGGGGAGATGTGCCCTCCATGGGCTCTGCTGCTGCTCTCGGAGAGTTGCTGAAGACCCAAACCCAAAGGTTTGCCCCAGGTCAGCAGTATTTGTCGCAACAAATTGTGGCAATTGTGTACGTGCACCCCAGCACAGCTGCCTGCAGAGCTCAGCCAGGACACGGCAGTGGGAGAGGTCTGAGAGTGAAGCTGCAGCTGCTTTCGGCCCCTCGCCACCCCGCTCTCACAGTCTCTCAGGGATGCATTACCGAGACCTATTTTTACCTGCTCTATATACAAAATTGCACTGCATCTCCTCTGCTCCGGGCAGTGCTCCAGGGCAACTTGGATGCTGCTGGATGCTGCCTCGAGCTGTCCTGTGCCACAGGGACACCTCAGAGCTGTCCCCACCCTGCCCAGGTGCTGTTTTACCATGGCCGAGCCCCTTACACTGGCTTCAGCCAGAGCCTGGGGTCCTTTGCCAGCCCCGCTGGGCCCTTGCCCTGACAGAGGCTGTATTTCAGCCCTGTAGACATGAGTTCTAGGGCTGCATGTCAAACAAAAGCTGGCTTAGATCGTGCAGGGGATCCCTGTTTGCAAACCCCCTGCTAAGACCTTGGATCAACCACAGTGCAGGGCGACATCCCTCTCTCCCTGGGGCTTGTTCCAGCTAAATGGATCCAAACATCCAATGGGAGGAAGAATGATTTGGCAGTGGGTTAAATCACCTGAAAGCAGAATCTGTCATTTTGTGCCAAGTGAAACTTCTCTGGAACAGCCCAGAATAAACCTCTGTTGTTCCTGCTTTGATTTGCTCCTAGCCTGTTTCCTCCCCAGGCCTGCGTTTAACCACCAACCAGAAATCACTTAACCTTTGCCTCCAGAGTGCAAAGCTCTCTCAGGATTTCTCAGCACATCTGAAATGTGATTCCTTGCTCAGAAACAAGATCTAGCAAGGTATTTGCTGCCTCACGTCCCTGGAGCAAGAGCAGGCTTGTTTCTGCAAGACAAGCAACCCAGCCAGGAGTGGCAGCAAAATACCAAGGGAAACAGCAGAGAAGACAGGACTGGGATGGTTATTTGCCCAGGCAGCTCTTCTGTCCAGAGATTCATTTCCACCAATGCTGTTCCTTTAGTGCAGCAGCTCATTGCTGGAGATGAGAGAGTTAAGGCTTTGCAAAGAATCAAAGTTTCTTGAGTCATCCCTGGAGGCATGTCCTACGTACTCAGTGTACAACAGAAATGAGAGTTGGTAGTAATTGATATTTTCCTGCTAATCAAGGGCTGGGCACATTGCCCTGAGTAGAGCAGGATGTAAAATAGACTGGGATTTGTGAAGAGCCAGCCCCAGCCCTTTCCCCTGCCCTGCTCTACCCCTGCTTTGCCCCTGCTCCCCAGGGGTGTCTATTCATGCACTGTCACCGGGGACTGCAGCAAAGCAGCGTGAGGACAGCAAGAAGGAGTGATGGGTGGATCTGGCAGAGATCAGCATCTCCTCCATGTCTCCTGGACTTGCAGGGCAGCATCTGACTGCAGGGAGCAAAAGCTCTGCTCCAGCAGAGCCTGCAGCAGAGCCTGAGGCACCCGAGCCTTGCGGGCACAGAAGCAGCCCCGGCCACTCTCCGTGCAACGTGGAATTACAAAACACAGTCCCAGAGACTCCACAGAAGAGGATTTTAAAACAAGGAGGGCAGGGATGGACGCCTCTTGGGACACCACTATTTCATGGCAGGGAAGTCTCAACTCCTCAGGCTGGCTCTGGCAAAACAGAGCCCCGGGGTAAAGCTCCCGCCCCGACCCCCTGAAGCATACACAGAACAGCGGGAACAGCTGAATGCCGGCTGCAGGCTGTGCCGCGGGGCTGGCCCCTTTCCAGCTCTCCTGCCCACTTTGCTTTGCAAACACACCCGATCCTGCCGCTCCCCTCCCCACCATCACCCGAGATGTAGTGGGGACCGGAGCCAGGACTGAGCCCGCGGGTTGCCCAGTCCCAGTTGCCACGGGGCGAGGCGAGGGGAAGAGCTGCAGCCGCAACCCCCCACGCCAGGATGGGTGTTGGCGAATAGACCCCACCGGGGGAAGAGGAGCGAGGAGGGGAGAGGGACAGAGTTTGCTGGGCAAGTTCAAGCAGGCACCCGACCCCCGCGGTTGCCCTCCCGCCGCCCTGGCAACCCCACCCGGTGCACTTTGCAGCCCTCTCCCCCGTTCCCCCTCTCTCCGAGCACCGCCGCTGCCCCCAGCCCTACCTTGTGCAGCAGGGACTCGTTGTAGCCAGCCCCCCCCGAGCCGGCGGCGCGGGTCTCCATGGCCGGGGTGCATGGGCCGGCCCCGGCCGCCGGGGGAACCGGGCCGCTCCTGCAGCACCGCGGACAGCGCCCGCGCCTTCTTCAGCACCGCGGACAGCGCCCGGCTCCGTTCCGCCCGGTTCGGCCCGGTCCCGGTGCCGGTCCCGTTAGTCCCGGTGCGACTCCGCAGGGGTTCCCGGTACGGCCCGGCCCGGTTCAGCACAGCACGGCTGCGTTTGCCCCGGTTGGGTTCTGTTCGGCGCGGCCCGGGTCGGCTCGGTTCGGTCCCGATCCCCCGCAGGACAGCGGAGCAGTGCCCGGCTCTTGGCCGCCGCCGTGCCCGCCCCGCTCGCAGGGTTCCCCCGCCCGGAGGAGGAGGGGGGGTGGGAGGGGGTGAAGGCCGGTCCCGCCCGGGGGCGGGGAGGCCGTGGGAGCTCCCCTCCACGCAGGCAGGGCCCGTGGCAGCTTCCACACAACCGCTGGTCCTTCTCCAGCTCCACCCCCCGCCCCCCCCAACTCCGTCTGCCGTGATAGAGGTCCCCCCCTCGGCTCTGCAAAGATCCCGGGGCTCCCTGCCCTCGCTACCGGGAAACGCAGCCCTTCCTTGCAGGAGGCGTCCATGGGGCATGGTCAGGTGGGGCTGGAAGGCAGCCCTGGGCAGAGAGGTTTCTTGCTGCCAGCTCTGATCAGTTGCAGAGCTGAGAGCACAAAGCCAGGTCTGCTGCGCTGCTCGAGTTGTGCTTCGCACCCGGTTCGTTGGCATTCACATTAGGGAGTTCCACTCCTGCACTGTGGCTGCTCCAGCTAACACCCCTCCAGCTGTCAGCCCATGCAGCCGTTGGGCATCCATGGGCAGTGGCAAAGCAGACCTGGGTGGTCACCAGAGTTTGCAAAATGTGACCCCAGGGAGGGTCAGTGGCTTGTGCTAGCCAGGCCATTTCAACTTTTTTTTTTTTTATGAAGCTGGTGCTAACCTGGGCCTGGCTAACCCCAGCAGCTCCCCTTTGGAAACCCACTGCATTTACAGAGCCCAGTCAGGAGCCTGCTTGGAGTGAAAAACAAATTTGTTTAGAAACAGGATGAAACTGTGCCGAAGCCTGGAGGTGACAGTCGATATCTCATTGAGATCCTTTTATTTACAACTCCCTTTAGAGCAATCTAGTATTGTTGATTAAACTGGAAAGAAATTAATCTCTACTGAGAAGTTTATTTAAAAGACTGAATTCGATCTCCAGTTCCCTCCTTTGAGATCAGCAGACGGCTCCAAGCCAGAGGAACAGACCATGCTTCCAAGAGCCATCTGCACCCATCCGATTGCTGTTCGACTGCCTGGACCTGACATTGCTAAATATATCTGCCCATTATTTCCTCTGACAGCAGAGATGGTTCTGCCGGGTCAGATGATCAGTCTTGCCAACAACAGCCAGAAAAGATGAAAACCAACCCGGGGGGCAGGGGGTTTTCAGGCTTGCCCAAGGCCTGGAAGCTGAACCCAGGCCCAACATAGACGATCCTGCAGCCAGACCACCCGCTGGTCTCAAGCACTGGAAGCTGATCACAAGCACAAAAATAAGTGATATCATGAGCCATGGTGTCTGGATCAGATAATTTAAAGTGGCGAGACCAGCATTATGGTTCAACAGTGCGCACACACCACACCAGGCAGGGCCAGGAAGATGAGAACAGCAAACCTCAGTGGGACTTCAACAAAGCCAAGGCAGTTCTCTCTCCTCCCAAGACACCAAGAACTTGTCAAAAACCCATGGCTGTCAGCACAATCCTTTCCATGGCCGTCCCAATGCTGTAATGACCCCCTGAGGGTGGAGACCTCACACTAACAGGTCTCAAGTGCATGCTCAGCCTTCTCCTGCCCCAGCAGCCGCACAGAGCGGGGGTACAGCCCCGACCTGAGCTGCCTACTGGGTCACACAGACCGCAGAGACCCACATCTGCTGCAGGCACTGTGCAGCTCTGCCCTGGGCCCCCAAGCTGTGCTGGTGCTCAGGCAAACTTGTCCCAGGGAATGGGATGAACTTAACCCCCAGTGAAGAGGAGAAGAAACCCCCAATGCGCCACTGGGTCTGAGGGTCCAGCACTACTTACCTCTGGATGGGGATTCCCAGCATGTCCCTGCTGCAGGAGAGGCTCTGGGGCTCAGAGAACATTCTCTGACCCATCTCAGCTCCAGCAACGTTTGTCTCCCTTTTCCAAGTCATGCAGGAGAGCAGAAAGGAGGTGCTGCTGCTGAGCAAGGAGAGCCTCATAAAGCCAAATTCTCCTTTCCTACTGCAGGCACTGGCATTACACCAGAGACACATTCGGCCCTGCAGGCTTAGCAGTGCTCAGGAGGAAGGCAGTTTTCCTATCTATCATGATATCGCCAAGTGTAATGCAGCCTAATGAGACAACGCAGATTGCTGGCAAAAGACAGGCACCAGCACAGCCTGGCACTGCTCCAAGGGCTTTATACCATTTTATGGCTCTGGGGGACCTGACCCATTGCAGATAAGTGGTATCAGCAGTTTTATTGGAGCCCAGCAGCCTGACACCTGCATCACCCTCCTCCCCTCACACAGCAATTAATGTCTTTCCCCACCATCCAAAGCAAACCCAGCCTCCCCCAGACCCCTGATAAAGGATTCTGGGAACCATCGAGCAGCTTATAGCCTTGAGCAAGTGCTGACCAGCTGAAATCAGTGCAGAGCAATGAAATCAGAGGAAATGACTTGCAAACAGCAGGACCGATTTTCAAACGAACCTGCAATTTAGCCCCATTGTTTGGTCTGGCAGACTGTATCTCTGATAGCTTAATTACTTGTCTATTTGCCTTGGGCAGTACAGCTATAACAGTGGAGGATTTACAGCTAGCTCAGGAGTTTCTACTTCACTGTTCCCCTTGCCCAGTCCTACTAATTCTCAGCCCAACCCCACTGACCCACTGTAGTATCTCCCTGATCTGCCCTTACAACAATTTCTGGGGGAGATCCGAGCCCTGCCAAACTCATTCCTTCCCTGTGAACCAAGGAGGAGCCAGAATGTCATCCTCTGAATCTGTTGAATTTTGCTTTCTTAATTTCACTGTAATAACTAAGCCCTGCCTTAGCCCTTTCTGACTGAGGAGTCCAGCCTAAGGCACAGCCCGGAGTAAACCCTCCACCACCACAAAGTCTGCAAGGATTTCTCTCTCTTACTAGTTTTGCTAAGTCAGGAGGTCTGGGAGTGATCTGGGCTTATCTTGGTTATCTGAGATGGCAGTGGAAGGGAGAGATTAGACAGTTCGTGCTCAATCAACCAGCACTAAAGGAGCTGCATTAACAATTATTATATTCAGCTATATCTCCTAAGGACAATTTCACCAAAGACGCTAAATCTGCCTATGAATGCACAGTCTGAAACAGCCAGATTATTTTTCAAAGGTCCTAGATTAAATAACAGAATCGGGGGTTGGAAATGTCATTGAAGCCCAGAGCAGAGGAGGACTCTGGAAAGGCTCAGCTGTGGTGGTGGGTAGTAAGGTGGGATGGGAGCTGGGGAAGATCTGTTGGCACTGGGTCATGCACAGAGGGGTCTCTCCACACTCTGCTTGATCCAATTGCTGCCTGTCCCAGGAGGGCTTTGAGCTTTTGTATTAAGGCCACCACCAGAGACTAAGCCTCGACCCAGAATCTCACCAGAACAAGGGCAAAAGCAGTGTCTGATCATGTTGTTCCATTCTGGGCAGGGACTGGGGGCAGCTGCCCGCAGGCAGGTGCTGGGTAGGTGCTGCAGGAGCGCAGGTGTCAGCTCATCTCCCTCTGCCGTGTTCCCATCGCCAGCGATCGCTCTGCCACTGCCGGGGCCACTTTGCTCGCTGACGTGGCTACTGAGCCGCACACAAGTGCTTGCTCAAGCCCCAAGTGTGGCTCAGATGAAAAGACAAACTGATTAGTTCCTGTCAGGATGCATCACTGGGCTTCCTGAGAGGTGTTTCAGCAACGTTTCTTCTCTTACAGAATAGCCTTGCCTCGTGTTTCCTGAGCCACTTGCTGCCGAAAGAGAGAGGGTCTCGGCTCAAGAAGAGGGCAGGACCCAGCTCTGGGCAGGCAGGACCCGGCTCTTCCCATCAGGGCAGCCTTGCCTTGCCCGTGGCAGGAAGGGCAGCGTCTTCCCAGCCACGGCTGCCCTGCAGAGATGCTGGTGCCGAGCCCGGTGTCTTCCCCTGCCCTTAGCTGCAGCCTCCTCCGCAGGCACCTGTGTTTATTCCTTCCCCCCCGGGGTGTCTGCAGCACCCCAGTGCCTGTGCCCCGGCTGGAGGGTGTCGGGGGGGTCCTGCGTGGGGATCTCTCCATCTCTGCAGGGGACCAGGCAGCTCAGCGTCGCACCACGCTCTGCTGCATTGGTTTCTGTCTGAATTGCTCCACTCCCTTTCAACCTGACACTTGTGTTAATTGGGATAAATCTCGCAGCCCCTCGTGTGACAGAGCCTGTCACATCAGCGCTGTGATGCTCCTCGCTCCTGCCCACTCCCATCTTGGTCTTCCCCTCCAGGAGCACGTTCACAGCCTGCTGAGGCAGTNTGGGGTCTCTCCATCTCTGCAGGGGACCAGGCAGCTCAGCGTCGCACCGCGCTCTGCTGCATTGGTTTCTGTCTGAATTGTTCCACTCCCTTTCAACCTGACACTTGTGTTAATTGGGATAAATCTCGCAGCCCCTCATGTGACAGAGCCTCTCACATCAGCGCTGTGATGCTCCTCACTCCTGCCCACTCCCGTCTTGGTCTTCCCCTCCAGGAGCACGTTCACAGCCTGCTGAGGCAGTCTGGGGCCAAAGCGCTGAGCTGGAGCCATCCCCTTTGCAAAACCCTTATCAACACCCCCCACCCAGCATCCCCGCTGCAGCCAGGGCCCCTTCGCTTAAGGAGAAATATCGGGGTAAAACCTCATGTGGGAGTTGCAGCGTCAGTGCTGGGCAGCTGTAAATCACTGCTGTGTCCTCAGGTGGAGGAAGGAGATTTGTCTTCAGCCCCTGCAAAAGAGTCAAGAACTCTCTGGAGGGTAACACGGTCCTGGGGACTGTGGTGACTGGGGAGGAGCTGGCCCCAGTCTGTGGCAGGGGTCCCAGCCCCTGCGCTGGGCTGAGCTTCTACTTATCCTGCCCAGAAACCAAACCTGAAACAGAGAAAGGGAAGGGGAAATGAAACCTCTCATCTGATGGTGAAAGCACGGATGTGGCTTGGAAAATTCCCCCAGTGTGTCCACCAAAGTGGCTCTTTAAAGAAGTGCTTCTGGTTGCTTTTGGGTAACTGAGCTGCCCTCGAAATCTCCAGACAGCAAACGCCTTTGAAGGTGCCTTTCCAGCTGGAGCCTCCACCTCTGAGACGCTGCTCCCAATCCTCTTCCTGCCCTGAGGGAATGGTGGGAAGGGGTCTGTGTGCTTTCCTGGGCAGTGGCAGGGATGCATCTCCCCGGTGCGCATGCAAAAACCTTCGCAGGGTAACTCGGTGTCTGCCTCTCCTGCTTGACGGGTTCCCTGCTGGGTTGACACCTTGTTTGTGTTTCGAAGAGCTCGGTCCTCTGCCGTACCCGCAGCTCAGCACTGCTGTACGTTACCAGCTCTCGTGTACCACCAGCAGTACACCATCACTGGGAGAGCTGGTGCGTGGCACCTTGCTGGGGAGCAGCTCTCCCACCCTGGCGTCTGAGCTCCTGGTCACACCAGGGCTGGATCCGGGCAGCACAGGCTCCGGGGCGGATGGAAACCCCGGGCACGCAGCCCGGAGCAGCCCGGCACATGGGTACCCACGGGAGCAGAGCCACTGGCCCATAGTGGTTTGGCCATCCTCAGCATATTTCTCCTCTTCAGCATCAGGTTTTTCCCTTTGAAAAGCTGAATGTAGTTTTTCATCAGCCCCGAGGCTCTCAAACAGAAAGTAAAGGCTGCGTTTAGCTCTCAAGGTCTTTGCCTAAGCCGTGCCCCTGCTTCCCACCCCCTTCTCGGCTCCCTGGCCACTGGAGCTGCTGGCAAGGGTGAAGTTACGACTCGGGCTGAGTGGGTTTGGAAAGAAGTGGTTGGTGCAGGCCTAGAGCAGCCACCGTGTGTGCTGCCCGAGCTAGCGATGTGAGGCAGCACCCACACCCCGGCAGGAAGCTGAGGAGTGGCACCACGGTGGTGAAAAGCTTCTTTGAGAGCGGCTGGCGCCCGGCACGGCCGCTGCGGGGGACACGTAGCTGCGGGGAGCGAGGTCTGAGCCTGCAGCAGCCCAGCGAGCAGGATGGGGGAAAGGCTTTTGGTCTGGACGTGGATTCTCCTCCCAGGTGAGAGCAGGATCTTCTCGTGTTGATGGGAGAGGTTGAGGGCTCACCAGGGCTTTGCCAATCTTCCAAAATTCACACCCTCATCCAGCGGTGATGGAAATTCCTTGCGGGTATATTTCTTCCCTGCTTTCCCTTCTGCCAAGAACCGATTAATTATTTCAATCCCTCGTAGAGGCTGGCAACCTTTTCCAGCCCATGGACCTCTAAAAACACCCCACAGGAGGCTGGGGGGAGCCTGCAAATCCTGTGCCCCCCCCGGGTGCCATGAGAGCAGCAGGCAGAGCAGGCAGGGCAGGCAGAGCAGGCAGGGC
The DNA here is from genome assembly GCA_003993805.1 of Himantopus leucocephalus. NCBI lineage: Eukaryota > Metazoa > Chordata > Aves > Charadriiformes > Recurvirostridae > Himantopus > Himantopus leucocephalus. Next base: position 12,543,830 of record RSEF01000018.1, on the reverse strand, counting down.
AGGCAGGGCAGGCAGGGCAGGCAGGGTGGGCTTCCTACCTTGTGCTTGCTGGCAGAGACGGCTTTAACAGAAACCTGAAAGCTTTGGGGTGTGCAGCAGC
>RSEF01000018.1:12518081-12543673 GCA_003993805.1 Himantopus leucocephalus | reverse complement strand
TTGGGGGGTGGAGGAGGATCCCGGGGGGGGGGGGTGTCTTTGGAGGAGGGCACAGATGAAGCTCCCCAGGGGGCTACAGAGCGTGGGGGGATATTTAGCATTTCTTCCTTTCTTTTAAACCTGACCCCGGGAAAGTCGGGGACGGGGGGAGGTGTGGGGGGGTGAGCGGTACTGCCGTGCCCAGGGCTGGAGGGGCAGCTCTTCTCAGAAGAGCCCACTGGCAGAAGCAGAAGAGTGTTTCCAGGCACTGGGGTTTCATGGGGAGGCAGAGAGACGGAGAGGTTCCCCCTGTGCCCTTCCTCCCTCCTCGGCTCCCAGCCCCACATAGCCTCCCCCCCACCTCCAACCCGGACCGCGGGGCTATAGCCCTGCTGGCTGCAGAGAGGTTTTGGGGGAGCAGCACGAAGCAGCTCACATGGCAGGCAGACAGGCAGCGGGCTGGGGGCAAGCAGGGGGCTTGTGCGTGGGCTTGTGTTTGCCCACAGGCTGGCACGACCTCTGTCCCTGCAGGATGCTGGGCTCTGCGGGGCCCCGAGGAGGTGAGCGGCTTCCCGGGGGGCTCCGTGGAGGTGCCCTGTGAATACGAACCAGAGCTGGTGGATGCCAATAAGTACTGGTGCAGGGGCAGCAGCTGGTTTTCCTGCTCCATCCTCATTCAGACCACAGCCCCCGAGGACGAGGCATGGGGGGACAGGGTCTCCCTGCGAGACGACCGCATTCAGCACGTGTTCGTGGTGACCATGGAGAGCCTGACCATGGAGGACGGGGATCAGTACTGGTGTGGGATCCAGGTAGCCTGGTATGACCCCATGTTCCCTGTCATGGTGTCTGTTGTCCCAGGTAAGCTCCTGGAGTGGCCGTTCTGCTTTGATGGAGGCTGGAGGGATGGAGGGAGTGGAGAGAGGGGAGGCTGGGGAGGGAGGACAGGGAGAGCTGGGAATGGAAGAAATCCCTCTTTCAGCTGCCTTCAGTTATCCCTCAGCATCCACCCCCTTGTTCCTGCAGTGCACACAACCCCCCGTGGGGCCACACTTGGCATTTCCCAGCCACCCCCCATCACCTCCCCGCCAGCAGCCTCTGGGGCCCTGAACCCCCCAGTCACCAACCTCAGCTCCAGCCCAGGACCAGGTAACGCACCGCGGCGTTTTCCCATCTGTTTCCACCACAGTGCCCCAGACAACAGGCTATGACCTCCACACGACACAGGGGGAAGAGACCACAGCTGCTCCCACCTTCCCATGGACTCCCCTGGAGCTGGAAAACACTCTCTCCACGCTGAAAGTCAGAAGCGTGCAGGCTGGGTGAGTGCCAGGGCCACCAGGGAGGAGAGGGACCATCCCTAGTGGAAGGACCAGGCAGCCCGAGGATGCAGGGTCCAGCTCCAGTCTGCCCACAGGGCTTTGGGGCCAGCGGGGCATCTCTGGTGAAAGCAAAATGTGATGCTAAGGGGGCTGCTGTATCCCTGCATGCCACGGGGCTGCACTGGTTGGGGCTCCCAGGGGTTTTGCCCGGCTCCTGCAGGGCTGCAGAGGACCTCGACACCCCAGGCAGGCGTGCGCTGCATCTGGGCACTTGTCTGTGGAGGTGAGGGATGAATCTGTGCAACTCACTTGTGCCAAGCTGGCCAGACATTGCACATACACATGCATGGATCCCTGGCCAGGAAACCTGGGAGAAATCTTTGGAACACCGTTGCCAGCCCGGGGAGTTTCATAGCCCTGAGGGTTGTGCTAAATACAGGCACGAAATCCCTCCCCAGGGCACAGGGCTGCAAAGGGGGCAGCGCAGAGGGGCAGTAACACCCTTTTCTCCCCTCCTAGCACCCCAAACCTTCTTGTCCTGGTCCTGACACCCTCTGCTGTGCTGGTGCTGGTTTTGGGTGTCATCCTCCGCCGCAGGATGAGAAGAGCATCATTGGAGAAGAGCAGAGGTACGAATGATCTGGGGGTCCAAGCTGTGGCCCTCCTCTGCGGGGCGGCTGCGGGGGTCCCTGTGCTGCTCCCCAGCACCCGTCCCCCCACCCAGCACACCACAGGCTGCCCTCCCACTCCCGTCTCAGGGATGAGCAGGGCTTGGGGCGAAAGGGGCTGGCGTCCTCCCCAGGACCCACCATGGTCCAGGGGCTCTTGGAAAAGTCAGGCCAGACCTGAGGTTGAGCAGGAGCCGATGTGGCCACCTATGGGGAAGGACCCAGGACCCCCCTAAAATGTTCCCTGTCAGCAAAGGGAGCTCTGTGTTGTTCTGACCCATTTCTCCTGCACGTCCCTCAGCAGCCCAGACCATGGAGAGGAAGAGGGCCAAGGACCTCCAGGTACCACGGGTGGGAGGGCAGTGGGATGGGGGGTCTGGTGACGGCTCCACCACAAGGCACCCACTCCCTGGAGCCCCCCTTGTCCCCAGCACACCTCGTCCCCTCCAGGTCACTGCAAGCTGGAAGCGAGCAGCCGCTTCCAATAACGTCTACATGAACAGGGAGAGGGAGCTCAGCTTGCCCGAGGATGACTATGAGAACAGCCCGGCCAAGTGGCAGGTAAAGGGGGCTGGGGCAGCTCCCCGAGCATGCGGCGAGTTACCCCATGGGTGCTGCTTGCTCCCAGCCCTGCAGCGAGGAGGAGCTGCTCAGCTTCGGGGTCGCACTCCGTCCCCCACACCAGCATTTCCCTTACCTTTAACGGCCTGTCCCCGGCAGCAGCTATCAAACCCCATAGGAAGAGGCATTACGTAGACATGAACTTCTAGCATAGGTGCACCTGCAAAGTGCCCCAAATCTTCACGTTCATTTCTCCCCCATTTCAGGACTTTGAAAAGGGAGACAAAGTTTTGGTTTCCAGAGCTCCAAAACCACAGCCAATCTACATGAACATGCGCTGAGCGGCTCCGCGCTTATCCCCTCGCTGCCAGGAAGCCCCGTGTCTGGGAACAGTCATCCTCTGAAGCTCTCCCAACATCCAGGGCATGTTTCCCCACTGCTGCCTGAGCTCTCTCTGCCTCTCCGGTTGAGATTCCCCATATCCTGCAGAAGGAACCCCCATCCCCTCCGTACCACACCAGACTGGGGACCCCAGTGTCATATGGGGTCCTGCAGCGTGATGCGCACACCACCAGGCCAGCAGCACTGTTTATCCCCACCCTGCCATGAGATTATTAAATGAGACAAAGTCAGAAGATTCGGGATGTGTTCAAAATATCCCCCAATTAGGGGTTAAAAGCCCAACATCCCTGGTGGGGGACCAGGGGATGCTGTGCCCTGGCAGCCCTTTCTCATCTTCCTCCATTCTTGTGCTACGCAATAAGGAGGAAGAGGAGGTCGGTGTTCGGTCAGAGATGTGACCTCCATCCCCTCCCTGGCCCTGGTGACTCTGAGGTGCCCCAGGAAGGAGGTGGTGCTACGGCCGGTGCGGTCATCCCTGTTCCCACACAGCCCTCAGACTTGTGCTTCTTTATTTTTACCTGGCGCCTCGTTCCCTTCCCTCCAGGTCTTTGCACTGAGCGAAGGGGCTGAAGGGCAGAGGGGGGTGGAGGGAGGGTCCGGGGGGAGCCTGGCTGCTGGGGGTCCCATCCTGTTCCCCCAACCCAGCCTCCCATGCAGGCAACAGGATTTCAGCTGCGTGTCCCAGGCGGGGGAGTTGCGGAAGGAAAAGCCCCTATTTGGGTAGGTCTCGTCATCTACCCAAATATAATCACCCTGCTGCGAAATGGAAACCTACACAGCAGTTTTAGAAAGAGGAAGAAAAACCACAAGGATGGAAAGAAAAGGAGGTGGGGAGATGCTGCACGAAGGGCCTGCGGACAGCCCTGCGGCCGCAGCCTGGGCAGCTGGGCGGCTGAGCTGGAGCTCAAGCCGGGGGGACGCTCGGCCCCATCTCTGCCTTCCCACGGGCCAGGGGAGCTCCTGTGGGTGCCACCCGCTCCTGAGGACAACCCAAGCCTCATCGTCTGCAAGAAGCTCCGGTGCCAAATGGAGAGTAGGAGCATGGAGGGAGCTGCTGCCTGGAGAAGCTCCAGCAATGCAGCTATGCTCCCGATTTTCCTCTGAAACCCAGTTTGGTCATACCTGGGATAAAAAAAGGCAGAGGAGGATGAGGAGGGAGCCCCACATCATCCCAACCACTCTGTCCCAGCACGCACCATCAGCAAAGTCAAATCCCACCACCCACCTGCAGCCCTCGGCGCCATATGGCAGCTCCGAGTGATGTCCGGATCATTCCCGCTCATCACTCTCCGTATGTCTCATGTCTCCTACTTCCCCCCAAACCAGCTCGGTGCTGCAGACCCCAGCAGATCCCAGGGCTGAGGCCAGGCACCCGTGACTCTGAGAGCTGGCAGGGCCCCGGCATGTCCCTCTCAGCCAAAACACAGTCCAGGGGCTTAGCTGATGTGCTCCGAGTGCCTGGGAGGCTGCACCCATCCCGGCATCCCTCCTTAGCCCGGCCGAGGGGGAGCACCAGGACGTGCAGCCTCCAGCACCCCCAGGAACACGAGGTGGGCTCTGCAAAGATCAAAGCTCCCGTGCTGGTTTTTGCCCCGTTTTGGTGTTGGAAGTTCTGCTCATCTCGTGCGCTCCAGCATCTCTCTGCAGCAGTTATTTGGGGTGAAGACCCCTCCCCTCCTAAACCTTCCTCCGAAGTGGGGTGCACCGGGGTCCCATGTCCCGCTTCCGCAGCTGCCCACCCTCCCCGGTGTGCTTCAGGTGTGTCACTTTGCAAAAAGCATCTCAGCAGCTTGTCACCTGCAGGAGAAAACCCCCAGCTCTGAGGCGGAGCCCAGCCAGATAAAAATAACCCGGCAGCAGAGCAGCGCGCTTCGCCGCCACATCTTGCACGAGCGAAAAAGCAAAAAAAGAAGCCAAGAGCGCACATCAGCTCAGCGTCCCCCGGCTCACTGCCCTGGTGGGAGGCTGATGCTCGCAGACCACCAGAGCAAAGCGGGATGATGGGGATATCGCTGGGCTGGGTCTGGATCCTTCTCCCAGGTGAGGACGGGCTCCATCCACACTGGCGATGCTCCGGCTCCTGCTGGCACCACAGGGCCGGGGCTGCTGACCCCCCCAGTGGCACAGGCTCCGTGCTGGGCACCGATGGAGCCAGAGCTCCCGTCACCGCAGCCTCGTGTCTGGGGCTAAACGCCGGCGGATGGGGTCTCCCCCAAAGTGCTTCTTTCCAAAGAGAGCTGAGAAGGAGGGGCTCGGGGGAAGGCTGGCTTTGCAGCCCTCTTTCTTTCCCAGTGTCACTGTGGGTTTCTTCACAGTTTACCAGGCTCTGGTTGTCCCCAGGGAGGTCAGCGGCCGGGCAGGGGAGACCCTCTCCATCCGCTGCTGGTACCACCGGGGCTACGAGGGCTACAACAAGTACTGGTGCTGGGGGGCCAGCCGGGACTCCTGCCACAAGGTGGTGGAGACAAAGGGCAGGGAAGCGCCCTGGGAGCACGGCCAGGTCTCCATTCAGGACAACCATGTCTTCTGCGTGGTCCTGATCACCATGAAAAACGTCTCCGAGGCGGATGCTGGGAGCTACTGGTGCGGAATTGAGAGGATGGGCAGGGACCTGATGGAGCCGGTGACAGTGAGGGTCATCCCAGGTAAGCCCTGGCATCTAGCTGGTTGGGGGTTTTGCTGGCCAGGACCCTTTTTTGGAGAGGCTACTGGCTCACGGGCCAGCAGTGACCTGGGAGGAAGCAGCAATGCAGGAGAGAGCTCCCGGGCTCTGATCCAGTTATACCACCCAGTATAAACCAGTGGCAGAGGATGGGAGGGGTGACAGACTGCTTTCTTCAGGGGATGGTCACAGATGCAGGCAGAATGTCCTAAAGCCCAGTGCAGGGTCCAGCCCTGGGCTGTTTTTGGGGCTCCCAGCACCCATAACCACACGGGCAGGACAGCGGAGCCACCGGCTACGTGCAGCAGCGAGCACTAACGCCAGGCCCCAGCGCTGAGGCCAGGGAGCACCTGCCAAACCCGTCCTCCAACGGCGACGTGATATAATGTTTGAGTTTCTGGATGCGGAAAAGGGGTAGATCCAACCCCACTGGCCTTGGGGAATCCTCTGCTTCACAGGAGGTAGAGAGATGTCTCTCCGTGGGGAGACACAGCCCAGAGAGGCGAGGGGGAGGCAGGCGGGCAGGCAGGCGCAGGCAGGGTGACTCCCACAGGGATGCTGGCAGGGCGGTGGCATGTGCTGGAGGGGACATGGACAAGTATTCGCCTGCTGCTGGAGGAGTCGTGGGGGACCCACGGTCACTTCCAGCCCCCAGTTCCCACCAGGACCTTCTTTTATGCAGCCGTACTGAGTACCCCGGCAGCTCCCCCGGCCACCCCCACCCCCACCCCCTGGATCTCCAACACCACAACGGAGTTTCCCCCCACCACCAATGCCACCATCGCAGGGTGAGTCCGGGGCTCCAGGGCACAGGGTGGGCACAGAGAAGGGCACTGGGCTCTCACCGCCATGGCCAGCCGTGGGTGCCCCTGAGTGTGGGGGCTGGTGGGGACACTCAGGGTCTTCATCCATCAGCCCGGGAATTTGGGGGTCATGTTAACAGCAGAAACCAAAGTGGGGTCCCAGGCTGTTGTCCTGCTCTGCCTCCCACCCCGCGGCTGCCTCCGGAGGGGCTGCAGGAGCGCACTGGCACGCGGGGCACTGCAGAAGCAAAGCCGCAGCCTTGGGAGGGAGAGAACCAGCCCCGCTCCTCTCCCCTTGCCTCCAGCCCTGGGGAGCCAGCCCTGAGCGCCCTGGTACCCAGCGTGGTCCTGCTCTCCCTCCTGGTCGCCGCCGGCTCCGCTGGGCTCCTCTTCACCCTGCGCAGGAGGAGGAGAGGTAACGGTGCCCGCGCGTGCCCTGTCCCAGGCATACCTCTGTGCCTGTCCCAGGACCCCAGGGACAAACCCAGCCTGGGCGCAGGGCTGCAGGGAGCTTCCCCCTCCCAGCGACACAGAGAACCTCCCCCCGCATCCCTTCTTTCTGGCACGCTGCCCCCTCGCACCAAGGCCCACGCAGCCCCCTACAAGCCGGGCACCGCCGCAGAGCTGGACCATGGCCCCATCTATGACAACGAGCTGGACCATGGCCCCATCTATGACAACGAGCTGGACCTGGCAGAGGTGAGCGCCCCTGGTGCAGGCAGCGCGGGCAGTGCAGGCAGCGCGGGCAGTGGCCACGCAATGTGGCTCCTCACCCTGGGCAGCCCCCGCACTGCCCAGCTGTGCCCAGGGCTGCGGGGACACTCTGTCCCCTTGGCAGGGTGGCTGCAGTGACACGGAGCAGGACCCTAAGCTGGAGGACCACTGTATCCATACAAACGTGCTTGGTCAGGAGAAGATGATGGGGATGCCCAGGCAACATTTCCGGGGAGAAGAAGCTTCCTACTTGTCCTAGCAGAGCATCCCTCATGGACAGAGGGTCCCCGTGGGTCCACCCCCGGGGATGCCTTTGCGATCACCCCTGGGGATGTCCTTGCTGCAGCAGAGGAGGCAAAGGAGCGCTGCAGGAAGCGGCTGTTGCTGTCCCATTACCGTGGCGTCTCGGCGGTGTGACAGCCTCTGCCCATGATGCTGGAGCGCAAAGCCGTGCTGGCACCGTCCCCTGGCCTGCAGGACCCTGAGAGCCCCCTGTCCCTCCATTGCCTTGGCAGATTGACCCACACCTCTCGGCTGGCAATGCACCACATCCCTGATTCCTACACAGGCTGAGGAGTGGGATGTTTTCCCGGCTCGGCAGCAAACCGATTGCTTTGGGTTCAAATAAATCCAGTAAAGAAATTCCTCTGCAGGGCCTCAGTCTGGAGGGTAAAGGGGACAATCTGGTGTGACCACAGGACCGCTCTGTTGCTGCTCTCCCCTTTGGGGGTCCCCAGGGCACCCCGGTGCTGCTGGGGGTGTGTTAGGAGGGGGCGATAGGAGCAAAGCAAGGAAGACGAGAGCGGCTGGGGAGGCGGCTGGAGCCCCGGCTGCCCAAGCCTTTCCAGGAAGGTTTATCAGCAGAAAGCAGGTTTGCAATCTCCAGCCACTTCTTGAATTTAGATCTTTCCGCTATTTGCAGTGACTCAGTTCACGGCCGGTCAGCTGTTTTGCTGGGAATGAACGGGTTACTTGATGATCAGATGGAAAACGCAGAGCTTCCTCTTGCCATAGCTGAGGGGACAGAGGGGACAGGGAGGGGGCGGGATGGGGGGGAAGGAGCAGCCTCAGCCTCCAGCAGGGCCAGGAGTTTGTGCTTTCTGCTCTTTCCAAGGGGCATCGAGGAAGGAAGCCGTCGGCAAAGCAGCTGCCAGGGAAGCGGCTTTGCTTTTTGTGTTTGGGTTTCTGAAACTTTCAGTGGAAACACTTAATTTCGGGAGAAAAACAGCATTGTCGCTCAAAACCCACAGCTGTGCCAAAGAAGGCGGTTTTTGGGGGGAAATGAGACACTTCTGCTTGAGAAAATAAACAAAAGCAGCCCAGCTCACACTGGCAGACGGCTCGGGAGCCGGGGAATAGCGGTGCAGTGGGGATGGCTGTCCATCATCCCAGTCCATCACAACTGGGAGAGCATCCCCGTGGTCCCAACTGGTCCATTCACAGGGGTTGACTTGCATTCACTCTACCCTGGTCCCCAGACCCCCGCTCTGGCCTGGGGCCCCTGCAAAGCCTCCCGAAGCACTTTGGGCTCTATGCAAGGGAAGGGGCTGCATTCCCTGCTGGGACAGGCATCACAGTAGAGGAACTCGCTGCATTTTGGCTGGGAACCAGTGGGCTGTTTCAGAGCAAAAGCAGTCCGTCTCTCTCATGAGACACCCCCAGGGTGAGTCACAGTCCCTGGGCAAGGGGGAGGAAGTACCCGCCTTTAAAAAAGACATCCAGGGTCTGCGGGTAAACACTGCCCAAGGAAGCGATGGGAGAAAGAGGCTTGGGAAACTCCTGAAACGTCCGGGTGCATGTGGACCTGGCTCCATCCTGAAGGGTGCTTCGTGAATAACCACGGGGGAAAATCAGCATCGGGAGCAAGAAGCTGGAAAATGAGGATTTTTCTGGTTTGGACCCTTTTCCCAGGTGAGATCCAAGAGCACAGGCTCCCACTGCACAGGCTCTGGCAGAGCTGCGGAGAGGCTGGGACCGAGCCAGCCCAGGGAGCCCAGCATGGTCACGGCAAGAGCCTGGCTGGTACCGTCCTTTTCTTGTGGCCAGTGGCCAGCTACAGGGGGGAACTCTGAGATGTGCTTGTATTGCTGTCATATGAACTCTGGTAATAAGGCTTTTTGCTTGTTTAACAACACACGCGCTTGATGGGGGCTCTTTTTTTAATGACTGGGGACATCTCATCATCGCAGTGCTCCCTGGCGCGGTGGCTGCACAGACACAGCGTCCCTCGGGACAGGGTGCCCCCGAGCATCCCGGGCTCGGATCCCTCCCGGTTCCTTGAGGTGACGCCAGTACATGCTCGCAGCACCTCTCCCTGTCCCCCACAGGTGGCTGGGCGGTGACGGGCCCCACGCAGGTGACAGCCGAGCAGGGCGGCTCACTGGCAGTGTCCTGCAGCTACAAGCCAGGCTACGAGCTCTACCCCAAGTACTGGTGCCGCCCAGTGTTCCTCTGGTTTTGCCGCACCTACATCGCCCAAACCAACGGCTCAGAGGTGACGGTGACACGGGGCAAGGTGTCTATTGGGGACAACCATGCAGCACGCTCGTTCACGGTGACGCTGGGTGGTGTGACGCCAGGGGACGCAGGCTGGTACTCCTGCGGCGTGAGGCGGAGCCTGTGGTTCAACCGGTGGCACACCACCGAGGTGATGGTCTCCACAGGTAAAGCTGGACTGGGAGCAAAGCGATGCGTGCAATGGAGCCTGTCACTTGGGTCACAGGGGTGGGGACAGGGCGTCTCCAGCCAGGGGAACACAGGGATTGTCCAAGCGGGAACAAGCTCCTTGCAGGCACTGAGACCTGCTGGAGCTGTCCCAGGGCAAATTTGGGTGAGGGCCTGAGGAGGCTGTACGGAGCTTCATGCAGAGCAGAGCCTCTCCCTAGATCCTGTTCAGCATCTCTGCTTCCACAAGCCCGTCCTTTGGGGTTTCCAATCCCTCCCAGTAAAAACCCTATTTTTCTTCCTCCTCCTCCCCAGTGCCCAGTGCATTGCCTGGAGACCCCCATCTCCACCTCCTGCACCTCCGTGGCCAAAGTCTTGGGGCAGAGACACCCTGCTCAGGGGACAGAATGGGGTTGGGTTGGGGTCTCCACTTTCCTCTGACTCTCTGTGTTTTCTTCAAAGCTGTTTCAATCACGACCGAGGGCAGCAGCGTAAGCCCAATGGCCACCAACCTCCTGTGCGCTACGGGCTGTGAGGAGCAGTGAGTCAGGGCTCAGTGTCTGGGCAAGCCCCCAACAGCATCCCCTGGCCTAAGCCCCCTGCATGCATCCCCCAGTCCTGCTTCCCCCCGGTTGCAGGAGTCGGTCCCAAGGAGCATCCCGGGGACAAGGGGGGTGGCTGGCAAATGTGCAAGTGCCCCAGTCCCCATCCTCAGTTCCCAGAACTCAAGTTCTAGCATCATCTCCTTTCTCCTACCCAGGTCCCAGCTTGGTATCACCCACCTGCTGCTCCTCCTCAGCGTGAAGGTGCCCGTGGCACTGGCCCTGGCATGTGGGGTTGCATGGATGAGGAGCCGGCGCAGGAGCCACAACCGGGAAAACCTACAGCCCTTCGAGGTTCCTGCCAGCACCGGGGCACCGGGCTGCCCACCCATGCCGAGCACCCCAGAGCCACAGAGACGTCCTCCTGTCCCCTTGCCCCCCACCCTGCCGGGGCTGCGCCACCCATCACGGCCACCCTGCGCTGGGAGCTGCTGGCCACCGGGTGCTTCTCCGTCTGTGAAGCCTCAGCCCCTCCTGGCAGCCCCTGCGCTGGGGAGGGGAGGGTTTGGGGGACAGGGACCCTGCGTCCGCTGAGCTGGAGCTACCAACTGAAGACGATTTTGCAATAAAGCCTGGGTATCCTGCAGGTGCCTGTCTGTCTGTCTGCCTGCTCCCTCCTTTGGCTGCCAGCACTGCCTGGCGCACTGCTGGCCACTGATGTTGATGTGTGGGGCCATGTGGGGACATGCTGTGGCATGGCTGGGGGGGACATGGGGCCGACACGGCCACGTGGGCGCCTGCTCCACCACAGCCCGGCTGAGCCCCGGTGCGGGGAGAAGAGCCCTCAGCCCTGCCTGGTGCAACCAAACACCCGTCTCCTGCTGAGCGAGAGCCGAGGAACCGTGTCCTTCCACAACTGTCTTCCCCACTACAGCAATTTTCCACCCTCAGACCGAGAGCAAAGCTCACATTGCACCCAGCTGCACCGTGGGCTCCTTTTCTCATTGTTCCTATTATTTCCCAGGTTCTGCCATCTCCAAAAAGTGGGTACCTGCACACTGCTGAAATCCCACTGAAACCCCGCTCTTTACCTGTGCTTCTGCCTCACGGCGGGGCTGGCACCAGCAGCCGCGCCATGGAGAGCAGCGTGGCCACCTCCATCCCCCCCGAGGGCTACACCGCGTCCCACATTTCATGGCACAACCAGCTTCACCAGCGTCCCCCCAGAGAGCTTTGGAGGAGGGTTGTTTCTCCTCAGCTTTGTTTAAGGAACCGAAATGCCTGAGGTGCCAGGAGCAGGCACGAACCAGGAACTCGCAGCCTGATGCAGTCGCACGTGGCAAAACCTCCACTGCAGACGCAGCAGTTTGGCTCCCCAGGAGGGAGCGAGCTGGGGAGCGCGGCCGTGTGCCCCGTACCTCGCTCTCCCTGCCGCTCCGCTGCCTGCTCCTGCCGGGTTGGTGCTGGGAGCCCTCCGGGAGCGCGGGGTCCGGGCTGTGCTTCCACCCACTGGGGTCCCAACTCCTCGTTTATTGTCTGGTGGATTTGAAGAGTTCCTGGGCCTGGCCAGTGACACCTCCTGGGCGAACACGTGGGAGCAGGGAAGCTCCAGGAAGGGGAGCGGGTGAGACCTCCTATGTCCCCAAAGTGCCCCATCCGGGGACAGTCCCTGGTACTGTCAGGTGGGGACAGCCCTGCCCCAAAAATACCATATGCGGAGGGGACAGAGATGGCAGCTCCAAAGCAGAGCCACAGGGAAACGCAGGGCTCCCCGGTTGTTCCCTGCAGGGGAAGGGACCCGGGAGCAACTGCACAGGGATGCCCAGCAGCACAGAGCCCGGCCCGGGTGATGCTCAGGACAGGGACCCTTTGCCCCCAGAGAGCTGCTGTCAGGGGACAGGGCTCAGGGCCAGGCACAAGTCAGGGACAGGGACAGCTCAGTTGTGTCTCCACCGAGGAACACCCTCAGCACCGCTAAACTACAACCAACCCTTAGCAATAAAGCCGTCTCCTCGCCTTCACCAAGCACAAAGCTGCAATGGTACCGGCAGCGGGTCCGTGTGCGAGGCTTTGGTCCGGGCCAGGACCAGCCCGTGGCTGTACGAGAAAGACCCTGTGACACCCAGCGTGGGCACGGTCCCTGCACATGGGCTGCGTTTGTCCTGCCTGTCCCCAAACCCTCCCTCACCCCTGGGAACTTCTTCCGAAGGGTTTGCCCAACCCAGCGCAGGCTCAGCAAGTCCCTGATGGGAGGGAGGGAGAGCATGGGGGGGGGGACACCGGTACTTCCAGGGGACAAGGGATGGGGACAGGGAGGAAGCCTGGAGAGATCTGATTGGGGCGCTGGGCATGTGACGGATGGAGTGATGCACTTCACTCTTAAGACAGAAGCAGTAATATATTTATTGATATAAAACAACAATTTAACAAATTTTGATAGTAAATGCGACAGAGGTTTAACAAGATTCGACGGCAAGGTACACTTGGGTATTTACTGCGTAGACGACAGGGTCAGACAGAACGGTCAGGGACACCCTCCGGTTGGGTTGAGGTTCAGAGAGGACCCCCGGCTTTCTAAACTCTTTCTGAGAGAGCAGTCTAGGTGCGCCTGGGTCCAAGCATAGTCCCAGACTTGGTCAACTGTTTATGTCTAAAGGATTCTATGCGCACAATCACTCTAAGATATAATCTTAGTGAAGCTTCAAAGTTTAGCATGCTGTTGGTCATGAGAAATCTCTCAATCTCCAGAAGTAACCTTGAGAGGTGTCCCTACCCAAGGGGAGAGCCTGGCCTGCAGCCTGCTGCCGTGCAGGAGAGCTCAAAGCGCTCGCGGGCTGTTCACTATGTACGGGGGTAAGATGATTAACTTACAGTCATATTTGCATATCGACCACAGTACCAGCATTGGGGTTAGGTGGGCGCGTTGCTCCAGTTAGCCCTTGGCTATTGTGTTGTTATCTGTCTCCCCGAAACCACTTTGAGCTGGATGCAGCCATCACGACTAGATGGACCCATTGTGACCACCACGAGCGGTTATCGCTTGGGCAGGGTTACAGGAGACGGAGCTCAGGTTGGGGGCGGGGGAGAGCACACCATCACAGGCTACAGAGCCGCAGGAGAGGGGCTGTGCTGGCGACAGCCCAGGGGGACGTGCTGGCCAGGGCAGTGGGGATGGGTGGTCACGTCCAGCTGCACAGGGACAGGAGGCTGGGGCTCCTCCTCTGCATTTCCCACGGGGGTGTACAGGGTGTCCATGCGGGAGCACTGCCCCCCAGCCTGGGGGCATGTTTGGGGTTCAGGGGGTCCCTGTGCAGGGCTGAGCCACCCCTCGAGAGGCAGCTCCCCACTAGGCCAGAGAGGTTTGGGCAATGTGGCAGCGAGGCGGGGAGAGGCAGGACTGCATCCCAGTGTGAGGGCTGTGCCAGGGGCAGAAAGGGGAGCCCCTGGGGCAGGGAAGGAGCAGAGGGACAAGAGCAGGGTAGTAGGGCTCAGGGGACACTGCATGGCAGTGCTCTCAGTGATAGGGGAGGCAGGAAGTCAGCTGAGACCAGAGGAAACAAGAAACCCCACACTCTTCCTAAACCTTCAGCAGCAACGGGGTTGGTACCACAGGCAGAAGAGGAAGCGAAGTCCCAGAGACACAACGGAGAAGGAGCGTGAGGGGCATGGCCCAGGCCAGCCTGTCCGTGTGCCTCCTGCCGCTGCTCACCTGGATGCCGCTGCCAGGTAGGGCTGCAGGGGCGCCTGGGGCTCAAGCCCCACACTGGACGAGCCCCATGGGGCAGGAGGTGTCGGTGCAGCGGCAGCACGTCCACAGCTCCGTGTGTCTCCGCAGGCTGCTGGGCGGTGACGGGGCCCCACACCGTGCACGGCTTCCTTGGGGGATCCCTCTCGGTGAACTGCACGTACCAGCGCGGCGATGAGACGAAGCCGAAATTCTGGTGCTATCCGGCAACATTTCTCTTTACCTGTGCTGATGACATCGTCGTCACCTCGGAGCTGCAGCCCGTGGTGCGGTGGGACCGATTCTCCATCAGGGACAATCGCACACAGAGGGTGATCACGGTGACCATGGAGAGCCTGGCTGAGGGGGACGCGGGCACCTACCTCTGTGGGGTGCGAAGAGGCAAAACCGAGCGTGATGAGAATCATCGTGTGAACGTGATCGTGTCCCCAGGTCAGTCCCTGCATGTCTCCCCCGCCCCACACAGCACCAGTAACCACCACGTCGGGGGAGCGGGGCAGGGCTACGGAGGTAGATGGTACCCGGGAGAGAGGGAGAGCGGGACAAGGGCAGGTCAGTGCCTGGAGTCACCCGCTGCATCTGTCCCCTCTTCGCATTTGCAGCCACGACGCTCAGTCCGACCCCCATCCTCCCTCCCACCACCCTCCAACCGCCTGTGGCGGGGACGGACGCTCCACAGATGACCCTCGGTCCCTTCCGCTACTTCCCGGTGCTGGCCGGGCTGCAGGTGCTGGCGCTGCTGGCCATGAGCGGAACCGTGCTCTGGGTCACCCTGCGGGGCGGCTGAGCCACCGCCGGGGACCCCCCGGCCACAGCCGGCGCCGCTCCGCCCCGGGACGCCCCGGCCCCGACGGCGCGGGCGGGGAGGGAAGCACCGGAGCCCCGCCGGCACCTTCCCGCCGCCGCCGGCGGCCGCAATAAAGCTTCTCCGCCACCGCTCCGCGCCTCCGTGTCTTCTTTCCGGCGGCCCCCGCGGTCAGACAGCCCCGGGGGTCCCGGCGCTCCGCCCCGACGGGGGGGGGCGGTGCCGCGGGGGCGGGACGGGCCCCGCCGAGAGGAACCGGGCGCGGCAGGACGCCGGTCCCCGCCGTCCCGGAGCGGCCATGCAGCTCCTGCCGCTGCTCGCCTGGGCGCTGCTGCCAGGTAAGGCCGGGCCGGAGCCCGCCGACCCCCGGAGCGGCGCCGGGGGGCGGCCCCGACGAGCGGGGCGGGAGCGGCGGCGGCGGCAGCAGCACTCCCGCGGCTCCGTGTGTCTCCGCAGGCTGCTGGGCGGTGACGGGGCCCCACACCGTGCACGGCTTCCTTGGGGGATCCCTCTCGGTGAACTGCACGTACCAGCACGGCGATGAGACAAAGCCGAAATTCTGGTGCTATCCGGGAAAAGTTATCTTTACCTGTGCTGATGACATCGTCATCACCTCAGAGCTGCAGCCCATGGTGCAGTGGGACCGATTCTCCATCAGCGACAATCGCACACAGAGGGTGATCACGGTGACCATGGAGGGCCTGGCTGAGGGGGATGCGGGCACCTACCTCTGTGGGGTGCGAACAGGCAAAATCCAGCGTGATGAGAGTCATCGTGTGAAGGTGGTCGTGTCCCCAGGTCAGTACTTTTGGGTCCCCCAGGTCCAGAGCTGGTGTCCTTCCCTCCAAGTGCTGGGAGCGGAGGCTGCAGTGAGGGGCAGCCCGGAGGAGGTGGGTGCTCAGTCCCTGTGGGGCAGCCCCAGGGGATGTCACCAGGGCTCGACAGGCTGCCACCATAGCACGTGCCACCTTCACCCATTCCCCATGCCCAGGTCTCACCACGGCCCCTCCTCGGCGCCCCAGGGTGAGCCACCCCATTCTCTAGGGCAGCACCCTGCTCTCCATGCCCCATTTCCCCCTCTCATCGGATCCTGCTGGCCCTGTCTGCTCTCCTTGCCTTATTTCATAACAGCAGGGAGTTCCTCACCCCCTCGTGCCACCCCGTTTCCTCCTTTGGAGCAGCCGCTGCCTGTGGGCACCAGGCTCTGGGCTTAGGGACCATCCCTCTCTGTCCCCTCGTCAGGGACCAGCCCCTGCAGTGGGACACTTATATTGGGCTGTTGTGTAGTACCGGGCTGGGCATGTGGTCCCAGACCCCCTTCCCTGCCGGGTGAACTCTGCTGCGTGCATGCATGTGTGTGTGCATTTTGGGGGGATACTGGGACCACAAAAAGCCTCCCAGGCAGGGGACTAGAGCCCTCCCACCTCAAGGAGCGTGCTCTGGACGTGGCAGAGGGGACGCAGCATCTCCTGGTGTGATGGTAAGTGGGTCACTTCTGACTCACTGCAAAACCTGCAGCATTTTCCCCGGCGGAGGCAGGGAGAGTGGCTGACCTCTCCTCTTTTTGTTACAGCCCCTACTTCTTCCTCCACAACATCACCCTCTTCTCCAACCGCTAAGCACACCAATCTCACTAGCTCTGTATCAGCCCCCACACAGACAACTCCCCAGGGAAAAGCTGTGCAACCGGGATCAAATATCTCCAACCCCGAAGGCTCCAGCCCTCTACAGTGAGTACCAGCTCCTGCCCACGGCAGCCGCCTCCCTCCATGAGGTCTCTGGTGCAGCTGGAGCCCTGCAGCCCTCCCGGCTCTTCACACCTCCCTTAAGGATTCAGACCTCTCACTTTTGCCTTTAGAGAGCAGTATTTCGTGCTCTCAGCCAGCCACTCCACATGGAAAATAATCCCAGCAGCCCTGGTCACTTGGCCTTGGCAAAGCCCTGCTTGTCCCCTGTCCATCTTGCAGCTTAAGCCAGGCACAAGCTATCACCATGCGAGAAGTAATTTCTGGCTGCGGCACTGACCCCGTTTCCTTCCCCAAAACTCAGAGGGACTGTTTGCTTGTGGGAAACTCCAGTGCTGGGCTGGGTCCTGTTCTGCTTTGTAGTCACATGCAACCTGGCGGAGATGGTTGACAAAGCATGAGACCGGAGCAGCAGAGCTTCCTCCCTCCTCTCCTGCCTCTTGGAGGCGATGAAGCAAGCGGGCGAAGCTGAGGCTTCCCATCAGCACGCTCGAGGGGTAGCTGACACATTGACCTTGCCTGGTTGCCCATTACAAGGTCAACAAATAGCGGAGCTAAACCAGAGCAAAATTAGGTGCAAGAATTGATTGTTAAAATAATGAAGGCACAGCAGCTCTCGGACCTGCGTGTCCGTTTGCTTCTGCAGTTTTCAGTCGGCTTTGCTCCGTGCCCAGTTTGCAGCCTGAGCATCCCCACGCCTGCTTCCCTTCCTCCCACGGAAGCCCCGTCACCCGCCGCCGCTCCCTGCACCTGCTCCGTGCTGGTTCCCCCCGAGTCTGCTTCTGAGAACAAAAACTCTTTTTTTTTCTTGCAGCTTGGATGTGGTTGAGCACATCCTCACTCCAGGGACCGTAGTGGTTCTTCTTTTGCTTGCAATTGCTGCTGGGGTTTTGGTAATACTGTCCAGGAAGAGGAAGAAGGGTAAGCAAAGCTCTCACTGCCACACACCCCCCCTGTTTCTCTACCAGCCCGTCTTCTGCTATATTTGTTTTTTCCTCTATATTTCTTGTTTCTCCCCCATTCCCTCCCTGATCCAGCCAGTCCATCGCTGAGACCTCCACCGAGGAGGTCTCTTTCCCCCGAGGGAGCGGTGGGACAGTCCCATGGGTCACATCCCTGCGGGAGCGGGGAATGGTGGCTCTTGGGGTGGGTGCTGCCCAGAGTTTGTCTGGGCACCGTCGGCTTCTCCAGAGGTGCTCGGTCGCGCACGCCAGGCTTGCGCTAGGCTTGCTGCAAAGTTTAAGGCCAGTGTGAAGGGACGGGGAGGGACAGGAGGGGACGTCACCACCTGACAGGTGGGGTCTGGCTTTATTTGAAGAACTGCTCGAGTTTAGGTGTCTGACAGGGCAACAGGTTCCCTTCCTGCTTACAGCGAGGTTTGCAGCAGCAGCAGCAGTTTTGCAATATATTTCTTTTCCTTTGGTTTCACTCGTGTCTAACCATGTCCTTGCCTCATCCAGCCCTCTCCACAGCAGCTGTAGAGATGGACGGGATTTGCGGCGCGGCGCATACAGTAAGGCAATCCGCACGAGGTCTTGGAATGGTGCGCTCCGAGCTCGCCTGGGGAGGGGAAACATTGCACCCCGAGCTGAGCCAACAACCTGCCTGATCCGACTGCTTTCAGCCGGGCTCATGGCCCTTTAGGCTGGGAGGGATCCTTCGGGCTCCATTCGCCAACGGAAAGACCCGACCAGGGATTTTCTGTGACTATCACGGAGTGTTCCTGGGAAGGGAATTTAGGATTTAGGTTCCTCCCCAAGCCCCTCCAAGCAGGGGAGCAGCTTCTCGGGGTGAAACAACCCTGGGAACCCGCAGCAAAGCACACCTGAGGAGGCTGCGGGGCAGCTGATCTTCGGTCACTGCTCGGGAAGTATTTTCTCATGTTTTCTTCCAGCTTTCAAGGAGGGGCCGGTGTCACTAAGCGGATTTTCCCCGGGAAATGTCGACCCAGCCCTTGCTGCGGGGTTTAATTTTCCCCCAGTGCTCCTGCAGCCGTCTCGGCTCTCATCGGGAGAGGCAGCAGGACGGGAGACACCCCCATCCCTGCGGGCTGCAGGCAGGGGCTGCAGGCAGGGGCTGCAGGCAGGGGAGCCGCGGTAGGTTAAGAGCTCACCCCTCTCCTTCGCGTGTCAGGAAGCGGATGCCTTGAACTACGCGGACATTAACCACCGCGGAGGCACAGCCGAGAGCCAGTTGTACCACAATGCCGAGGCTTTCCGCGGCGTGGCAAACACCACGACCGAATACATGGAGGTCAACCCGAGCTATAAGGTAGGAGAACGCAAAGCAGCGCCGAGCTCGAGGCGGAGGGCGGAAAGCTGGGGCGGGTGGGAGACGGCGTGGGCAGCGGGATGGGTTGGGTGGGTACAGAGGGGGCCGCAAAGGGGACATGCCACGCTGGGGTGCAAATGACCCTGGAGAGTGCGGGCGCCCTCTCCGGTCCCCTCGGCTGCTCCCGGGTGCTTAAAGCAGCCGAGAGAGGTTCCAGCAGACCGTGTTGCCCTGGAGCGACCCCAGGAAGGATGTTTTTTTGTTTATTCCCCCTCCTTCCCAGCATTTGGAAGAGGAAAAAGAGGCTACGTATGCCAGAGTGCAGAAGTCCCCGCCGAAGAATCAGGAGATCTACGCCAACGTGCCGTCAGCCCCACGGCCCAGAGAAGAGCCCCACAGCGCAGTGCGGAGGGTGTGAGCCGGTCCCGGCCCTGCGAGCTGCTCCTGCGGCCGGCAGTGCCAGCGGGACATGCTCGGAGGGTCGGGCTGGCTTTCCTCTTGGGCAGGAGCTCACCTGACAGTGGAGCTGCTGCTCTCGTAGGCTCGGACGTTTCCTTGGAGTAACCTCGTAGAGCATGAGGTTGAGCAGGAGGTGCGGAGCGGGATGAGGATGAAATCATCCCCCCACATTTGGAGACTTCACCCGTCCAGCAATGGTGCTGGGAATAAAAAACTGCCCTTGCATTGGGGCAGACTGGCCAGAGAAGGTGTGGAAGAGCCTGGTGGCGGGAGGCGAGGGTGGGCTGGGGGTTGCGGGAGGGCTGCCTGGCTCCCTGCACCCACTGCCCACCCTGCTTTCCCCCTTTGGGCTGCGTTATTCACACGGGCTGGAGCTCCCAAACCTGCTGGTCACCTCAGACTGATCTTTTTTCATGCCGATGCCAGGCAGAGCGGGCAGCTCCTAGGAAGCAGGACAGCGGGAAGTGTTACATCCAAATGCATTTGTTATATCCAAATACCGGGTGTCTGTGCAAAGGAGAGGGCAGAGGTGCTCCCATCCTGCGCAGCTGCTGGGAAGCGGCTCCTCCTAACGCCCTGGTCCCACAGCCGCCAGGGAGGTTTGCTCCTGCTCTCTCCCCTCCACCACCCCCAAGGACTCCCCAGCTGGGAGCACGGGGACGGGCTGTCACCGTGACCCTGCTCTCCTCTGCTTTGCTGATAATTTATTTTCTGGCAGCCGCTATGTACGTTCTTCTGTGTGAAGTATCGCTCCTTTATCGGTGACAGCAACCGAGAATCTGATAGGATCTAGCGCCGTATTTGGCTGTATTTGTACAGCAGTTTCCCACCTCATTAAAGGGTTTTTTGCAGATTTTCACCCCAAAAGCGGGTCCGGCCCCTCGCTGGTGCCCAGGTGGACTCCAGCAGCGTGGGAATCCAGATCTTTAAGGGGAAGGACTGTGCTGCTCCAGCATGAACCCGCCTGTCGTCCTTCCTCTTTCCCAGCCCCACCACCCGCTGCTGTGGAACCGCTCCCCACGGGACGTCCCACGGGGCCACGCTTCGGGCACGCTCTTGCCCCTTGCGTGTCACTGCCCTCCTCTGCGCACATTCCCTCTGCTCCTGCCCAGCGCCGGGAAATTCATCCGTGATGATAACCCACTCCCCCCCCAAAAAAGTCACGGTGGTGGGCATCTGTTTGTGAGGCTGAGCCGAGTGTATTTTAAGGCTTCGTTTGGAGAGAATTCATCAACTTTGTGAACCACTGCAAAGCTTTGTTTCAGTATTTTTGTAATTGTTTTATTCAAGAAGCCACGTGGAGCATCCCTGCTCTGTCAAAACCAAAGGCAGCTGGAAGTAAATGTCTGTGGGATGACAGTTGTGGTTATTCCTATAGGTTATTCCTATATAAGGTTATATTTCTATATAAGCAAAATTCCTCCTGTGTTCAGTCGGGAGCTGAACGTGCACAGGGAACAAACAGCGATGGCACAGACAAGCATCATTGCAATTTGTAATGAAAACGAGCATCCAGCCAGATTCCAGCCATGGAATGAAAAAAAGGGACAGCAAACCTCTCCACACCCACGCGGACAAACTTCTTCTGCCACAAATTTCAAGTGGAACTGGGGAAAAAAAAAGAAAATCTCATATTGTTCCTCCTGCTCCTCCATTTATTACTGGAGATAATAACACCTCTTCTCTGAAGGAGTCGGGAGGAGGAATCAGTCGGATTTTTTTTAGGTAACCAGGTCCCATTATGCCATATCTGGAGGTAGTTTTCATGCTTTAAAAAAAGAACTAAACGGTTTCCTTAAATTAAAGCCCTCGCCGCAGCACTAAGGCAGAAATAGCTGCCGGCTGTGTGATGGGGGGGGCGCGGGGGGGCGGAGGGTGCGGGATCCTCGGGGCGTGCAAAGGTGGGGTGTTCGGCAGCACTTTCTGCAAGAGCCGTTTTGAGCACCAAAGTTTTAATATCTGAAGACTTCCAGGTTTTCTCCGGTAATTTTGAGCGTTTAAGAAATTTGCCTTTTCTCCAGCATTAGTGGCGTCTCAGGGCAGCTGCCTGCCCGACAGAAATAACGCCTGGCAGGTGAAACCTCTGCGCTTTCGGCGTTGGAAGGGCTGACTCGCCACGGAAACAGGGCTGGGAGCAGAAAACCTGAGCTCTTCCATGCACATGGTCCCACACAAGTGGCTTTGCCCGGAGAGACGAGTTTTCCCCTTGCCACGGGCGTTCGGGCGCTGTAGCTCCGCGCAGCCGGGCTGGTTTCAGGGGCAGGGATGCTGATTTACACTGTGCAAGCAGCTCTGCCCCAAAAATCGTGATTTCTGAGCTCTGGCTGCAGGAGTCAGCTGAAAGTGGAGATGTCCTGTCGCAGTACACAAGCCTTCCTGTAACTCGCCCCTTCCTGAGAGGGAACAGTCATTTTTCTGGAAGCTCCACCACCTCCTGCAGGCAGATCCCAGCCCTGGGCTGCTGCTTCTGGAGACCCTGCGGGGCAGAGCCCGGGCGAGGAGGGACAGCGGGAGGGGGATGGATGCAGGAGTGTTTTGGAAATTCATTTTCAGAGCCAGGCTCAGTTTCTAGTGCTGTCGTGTGCGCCCAGCAGCGAACCTCATGGGTGAGGGAGTCGGGCACAGCCAGGCAGGGATGCTCCGTGACATCCACCTCGTCCCACATAGGCCTGCTCCCTTCTCCACCTTTCTCCTTTCTCCATCACACTCGTATTTCACGTACTGAACCCCCCGTACCTGGTTCAGGTGTAAAGGGGATGACTTTTGGAATACATATATACTCTATAATAAAATTTGCTCATACTCAGGGGTGTTCAGCAGCAGAGAAAAGTCTTCCCTTGGGCAGGGGGGGAAATCAGAGAGTCATAGAATCACAGAGTCGTCTAGGTTGGAAGGGACCTTTAAGATCATTGAGTCCAACCGTCANCTACTCTATAATAAAATTTGCTAATACTCAGGGGTGCTCAGCAGCAGAGAAAAGTCTTCCCTTGGGCAGGGGGGGAAGGCAGAGAGTCCTTCCAGGGATGGTGACTCCACCACTTCCCTGGGCAGCCTCTTCCAGAAGTAGCAACTGAGCCTTGCTGGAGAGAAAAGTGGTACCTGGGCAAAGGGGGACCCCCGCGGGAAGCTGGGGAGAGAGACAAACCCCAGCAGGACAGAGCTAGGAGAACCCCCCCTGCCTGGCTCATTAATGAATTCCCGTAGCCTGCAGCCCCCAATTAGCACATAAGGAGAGATGAGCAGATAGGGTGATCCAAGCAGAGAAGGGGCTTTTCTTCTGCTCCTGCCACAGCAAGATTTTAAGGAAGGGGAGACCACGCAAGCAGCCAGGAGCAGAGCCCGCGCCAAGGAGATGGGGTGCTGCTGCCAGCCCCGCTTTGATGTCCCGTCCCCCCCCCGGCAGCAGGAGAGCAAACGAGGCAGAGCCGCAGGGCTATGGATCCCCGGGCAGCCAGGCTGGGGCAGGGGGGCTGCCGGGCGCGGGTGCCGCGGGGAAGTCTTGTCTCTATAAGCGGGAGGTGGGCGTCTTTCTTCTGCCTCCTGGGGGTTTCTCTGGCTCTGGGCTGGTTTAAGCCACGAGGTTGAACGCGAGGGTGAAAAGAGCAGAGGGCTGTGCAGGTAGGAGAGCCCGCGGTGGGGCTGAGGCGTGCTTGGTGCTGCCTGGGGTTTTTCTAAGGAAGCTGCGCCATAACTGAGTTTAAGGAACTCCTGTAATGAATGGTTTTGGTCACGATCTGGCAGGAGCTTGAGCGTTACGTGAGCGGCAGGTACAATAATGCAGGGGAGGGGAGTTATCTGGGGCGCTGCTGGCTGGAGTCACACGTTTTGCCCCCCTCCACCATGAAGCAGGGGTGCTGTCATGGTTTAGGCTGGGCCGGCCACCCATCCTCACCCCGGGACAGCCGCACACAGCTTTCTGCTCCTGCCCGTCTGGGGAGGAGGGCAGGATTTGGGGAGCACCAGCATCTTTCCTTGGAGCATCGCCCTCCTCTCCAGCAGAAAGCACGTGTGCTCGAGGCTCCCCGCTCCCCCTTCCCCGGGGACGCGTGCCGGGGCAGGTACCCTCACGAAGAAGAAGCTGGCGTGGGGGAGCACGGCTCTTGCATCCCCGAGGGCTGCGCAACCGCTTCCCGAACTGCTCCTGCTACCCGGCGAGCTGCAGAGTGACAGGCGGTGGGAGCGCCTCCGACTTGTTTTTGATAAACGGCGTCTAAACACCATTAAACTGTGATTTGTCTCTTGTGCCTGGCAAGGTGAAGAGCTGGAACAGGGGAATAACACAGGGAAGAACAAACCTTTTCCAGCAGAGGAGGGACGATGAGGGGTTTTTTTGCCTTTTTTACTGACAGGCCATGCGTTTTCTGGCTTGTACCTCGCTTACGCGTTGGTCAAAGCACCCTCGAGGGAGCAGCGCTGGGGCAGAGCCGTGCCCGTGCTCGCTCCCAGCCCCGGCACCGCAGCCTGCCCGGGGACGGGACACGCCAGGCTGCCTCCGGAGCAAGGCTGTCTGCAGGGAGGTCTCGCCTTTGCATGTGGGGAGACTTTTCCTGCCGGTGTGGAAACGCTGAGGCAGTCCTGCAGCTCTCGGCCTTTACGGGCACGGAGCAAATTCCTCCTGTACGAGGGGAATCATGGAATCATAGAATGGTTTGGGTTGGAAGGGACAATAAAGATCATCCATTTCCAACCCCCCTGCCATGGGCAGGGACTCGACCAGGTTGCTCAAAGCCCCATCCAACCTGGTCTTGAACACCTCCAGGGATGGGGTCCCAGGGAAGCCACCCCCCCCCCGGAGCTCCGCAGGCTGCACAGAGCCCTCCCGCAGCCCGGGGAGCCCCTCTTATCTCAACCTCTTCCCCTTAAAACCCTGCGGGCAGCCGAGGCTGCGGAGTTCCCCCCCCGCCCCCGGGCTCCATCTGCAGGATCTGCCACAGGAGGTCACGGAGCCGCTATCGCCACCCAGACACTGTTTCCTATTTCCCCAGATGAAATATTTCCATCCCCCCCCCAACAGCTTTTACAGGGGATAAGGGGGGGGGGGGGGCTGCCGGCAAAGCCGTGGCTCCTGTGGCCCTCGAGGGTCTGCCACCGGCACAGCTCTGCCCTGGGGAACACGTCCCATCCCCGGGGACACTTCTGCTGCCCGCAGCCACCGCGGGAGCTCACCCGGAGCTCCTCTCGCTGGGTGGGTGTCCCGAGAGAGGTTTTGAAGCTTTTCGGGTTTTATCGCAGCAGGAACGGGAATGTGGTGGGGTTTTTGCGGGGTTCGCGCAGCAGCCCCCGCCGTGCCCGCGGCTTCGAGCGGGTGTCTGGTGCCACCGGGGCCGCGCCCGCTCCCACCATCACGGACCCACAGGGCGGTTTGGGTGGGAAGGGACCGTTAAAGGCCTTCTAGTCCAACGCCCCTGCCACGCGCAGGGACACCGTGCACTGGGCACACACGGCCACGCACACCCCAGCACGCGCAAGCACACACACACACACCCCCGCAGCGTGCGCACACGGACCCCGTCGCGCACGTGCACAACCACACGCNCCCCCCCGCAGCGTGTGCACACGGACCCCGGCGCGCACGTGCACAACCACACGCGCACCCTGCTGCACACAGGCACGCGGTCACTGCGACGCACACGTGTGAACGCTTACACACTCCAGCGCACACACAACCATACGCACGCGCACACTCAGTGATGCGTGCATGCACACACAGGCGCGCATGCAGGCACACCCCCAGCCCCGGCGCACGCACCCCTGTGCACAGATGCACACGCATGCACGCACGTGTCTGCACACGCACGCCCCCGTGCCCGCACGCACACGCGCACGAACACACGCGCAGCCCGGTGCACACACGCAGCCGTGTGCGCTCACGGTGCGCACATGTACATGGGTGGGCACGCACACACGCGCGCGCGCGCGCACACACATGCACGCACACACTCACGCACACTCACACGCGCGCGCGCGCACACACACACACACACGCGCGCCCCCGGCCCCGCCCCCCGAGGCCCGGCCGGCGCGTGCGCGCGGGAGGCGCGCGCCGGCGCAGCCCGCCCTGCCGCGGCGGAGCCGCCGTGACGATGGTGGCCAGCGGGCGGGCGCGGAAGCTGGCGCGGCGCTACCGGCTGGCGGTGGCCACGGCCCTCGCCATCCTCCTGCTCCAGGGGCTCGTCCTCTGGACCTCCGCCGGCCTCGACGAGGAGGGACCGGCAGAGGTGCGCCCGCGGGGAGGCCGGAGCGTGGGCCG